>OX411316.1:24075430-24675430 GCA_948150665.1 Conistra vaccinii
AAAAAGGAAATAGGGGATGAAAGTTTGCTTTAGAATCTGTAATTTTTGAAATGTTAAACTCGCGTCAGGACGTGACCGTAAGATCCGTTGCCTAGCAACCGACAAAATATCAAAATAAATAGTCTTTGACATTACGTAAAGATTGCGAGGTAAGAAATTTTACCCATATTGATGGGTGGATAAATTGTTTATTTTTGTTAGACTATATTTTGAAAATAAATAAATATACTACTACTACTAATGAATACCTATTGTATTTAACCACATAAATGATGTACTTTTTAAATACTGATAAATAAAAGTTGGTATCGTTTTCGTAGTTTTAGTTAGATGGTTCTAAAGCTGATAGTGAGGTCAAAATGGAAATCCAAGATAACGGCTGCAATTTTTTTTTTCATTTTTCGTCGTGGTTGTCGTTTTCGTAGTATTTGAGGGTTCTAAAGCCGATAGTGAGATCAAAATGTAAATCCAAGATAGCGGCTGTGAAATTTTTCTCATTTTTTGTCATTGGTATCGTTTTCGTAGTTTTTTTTTCACCCATAACGAAAAATGAGAAAATTTTCGTAGCTGTCATCTTGGATTTACATTTTGACCTCACTATCGGCTTTAGAACCATCGAAACCTACGAAAACGACACCCATGACGAAATAAGAGAAAATTTTCACAGCCGCCATCTTGGATTTACATTTTGACATCACTATCAGCTTTAGAACCATCGAAACCTACGAAAATGACACCGATGACGAAATAAGAGAAAAATTTTACAGCCGCCATCTTGGATTTACATTTTGACATCACTATCGGCTTTAGAACCATCGAAACCTACGAAAATGACACCGATGACGAAATAAGAGAAAAATTTTACAGCCGCCATCTTGGATTTACATTTTGACCTTACTATCGGCTTTAGAACCCTCAAATACTACGAAAACGACACCCATGACGAAAAATTAGAAAATGTTCATAGCCGCCATCTTGGATTTACATTTTGACCTTACTATCGGCTTTCGAACCCTCAAATACTACGAAAACGACACCCGTGACGAAAAATTAGAAAATGTTCACAGACGCCATCTTGGATCTACATTTTGACCACATTATCAACTTTAGATCCGCTGAAAACTAATAAAACGACACCAATGACGAAAAATGCAGCCGCCATCTTGGATTTTGGTTTTGACCAAATTCATTCAACTTTCTTGTACTTTCGCATTTTGTGTGTTTACAGTTTACCTACACAATTAGTAGCGTCTTTTCGCAAAACTCAATAGTATAAATACAAACTTATATTATTATCTACTGAATCGATCGACTGATAATGTGACGATGTGTGTGTGTGTGCTCGATCACGTGACCAACGCGGTGACAAGCGATACGTGTTTCCCCCTCGAGACCTTGCGGCGCACTGAATCCCGGTATGGGGCGCATGAATTACAGTAGTGAATACGCCCAGATTTTGGAATAAAATCTTTATAAAATCAAAATTTGGTCTTTTGAAAAAAAAAAAACGTTGCAAATGTTCGTTATTAAATTGTCTATCCATTAGTGTCAGTAGCAAAGTTAAATAATGTTTACTTTACGAGTAGATTCATATTATAAATCATAATTTCTCATTTTTAAGGTTTCGTTGGAAGGAGATTAATTAAACTTATACTTATTAAAAAAAAAAAAAAAAAACGATCCGTTTGGACTCAAGATTATGTAGAAATTTAATGTATTTTTATTAGTTGATATTTCTTTTTAAATAAGAAGTAGTTCGCTCCTAAAAACTGTACAAAAAACGGCTACCGCGGCGTTTTGGTCAGGGAGCCGCCTTAACATTTGAAAATACTGTTGGAGCTGCTGAAGATTGTAACTTACAATCTTCAGCAGCTCCAACAGTATTTTCACAATACAATTTTGTAACACCATCTTTGCATTGTATAAACTCAATGTCCTTTGTATTATATAATTGCATAGCACAGGTGTAAGTACTATGTACTAAAGACCTACCATTCACCGGGTAATATGTCTTTCATTGATTTGAATGTGCGATTTGTGTGTGAGTATGTCATGCTCACTCAGATGTCTCGCTGATGGTGGCGCGAGTGTTGGATCATTTAGCTCCCTTCAAAATGGTTGAGCTGAATGGTGCTAATCCATGTGTCATGTTCGTGAAGGAGCGCCGTCAGTTGGGAGTGTTGGTCTGGTCATTTATTTAAATTTATTTAAATTTTTAAATTGTTCATTATTTTATCTTTTTATTACGGACGCTTATAACGTGCACGTATTTTTACATTGTTGTCACATGTATAATTTCAACATGAATGATGTAACCAATTTTATGTAATAATTTTTTATTTATAAGAGTGTCCGTGAATTTTCTTGTCCGTTCTACTACGTTTTGGAATGGGCAACTAGCTTCATATTTCTGACTGACTCCTTGACAATTCAAAAGTGCCTAGTAGGATGTTATTGGGCACTCTAAGCCACCTTACGTTCCATCGGTTCACTTCGTTCACCTCGTCACTTCAGGTGGCTTAGATTGCCCAATAACATATATGAAATCCATTCTATTCCACCTGATGAACAGAAGGTGGAGTACGAATTTTTGCATAGTGCAGTAAAACAGGTGGCTTAGATTGCCCAATAACATATATGAAATCCATTCTATTCCACCTGATGAACGGAAGGTGGAGTACGAATTCTTCATATCAACCACTTACCTCGATTAACAAAAGCAGATCTACGGTTTAAACTTTGTTTCACTACACTACTTTACTGTCATTCTTTCATAGTTTCACTACACATTTCACCACTACTGAATTTATTCCTAATTTTAATCTATATGAAACGTGGTAAGCTAAACTTCAGGACAGATTGCCTCATGCCTCTCCGCAAAGTTAGAGATAGCGCATTACCACAAAGGTTCAACGCACACTCAGTTTATGCGACCAGATTGGTACCGAGGGCATCTGAAATTTAGAATATCGTATATATTAAACTAAAACTTGGGACAGATTGTCACTATGCCTGTCCACAGAAGAAAGAAATAGCGCATACCCATAGGTGCACACACATTCTATTTCCTGCGGCTAGACATCCGAAATTTTAATTTAATTTCATTTCATATAGATGAAAATTTACATGTTTATTAAACAAGTAAATGCGTCGGCTGTCTGAACCGATGACCTAAACTTCAGGACAGATTGTCCCTAGTCTCTCCACAAAGTTAGAGATAGCGCCTTACCACAGAGGTTCAACGCGCACTCAGATTATGCGACCAGATTGGTACCGAGGACATCTGAATTTTAGGCTACCGTAAACATTAAACTAAAATTCAGGACAGATTGTCTCATGTCTCTTCACAGAGCAAGAAATAACATGCACAGGCACACGCTTATTCCAAGTCCATGACCCCAGATTGGGCACCAAGATACATCCAAATTTTAATTTAATTCGTTCATACAGCTAACACTACCAAGTTACACGCTAACAATCAACGACTGGCTACTCTGCTGTTACTCCACATTTTAAAATCTCAAAGACTGCAAAATTGCATTATGTAAATTTGCTGAATTCGAACTTTATCGTTATTACGTGAGGTGTATGTGTGAGTAACTTCCATGTATTCAGCGATAACATTGTAAGATGATCGTCGCGCATGTTGCAGTCTTTTTAATTATCAATTTAAAGTTTACTACAACATACCTGTGAACATACTTTATGACACGGGTTCGTTTACATATATTTATATGTTTATAATAAGGTGTTAGTTCTATCAATCTAGGATTGTTTGAAAGATGATTCTTAATTATCAATTTAAAGTTTACTGCAACATATCTGTGAACTTACTTTTTGACACGGATTCGTATACATGTATTGTACAGAAAAAAAAAAAAAAAAAAAAAAAAAAAAAAAATGCTTCTAGGATATTTTACTTTCGACTCATCTTAACTTGCAGATTTTTTTTATTTTTTTTTAATTTCAGATGGATTTATGTTATCATACAGAGTTTTTCTAAGACGGTTTATTAAACAAACATACATTCTTTACTATAATACATATTGTATACATTATAAGTAACAGCCCGGTGTCGGTTTCGCCTGTCGGCGAGCGTTAAAGCTGGTTTTGTATTTCGTTTCTCACGATAAAATTGCAATTTGACAGAAGCTGGTTTTGTATTTCGTTTCTCACGATAAAATTGCAATTTGACAGAAGGGTTTTCAATCAATGCGGTTTAATTTGTCGTAAGTAACATAATTTAGTTATACACCTGTGAGGACATGTAGTTAAGGTTTAATTTTGATATGAGATAAATATTGCTGAAATTGTATTTTTTATGTATATAAACCAAGCAATTTCGATCATATAATACATTCGCTCCAGTATCTTCCAGTGATTCACTTACCTTTTTCGTTACATATTACGTCATCCTACAACTATAAAATGTGAGTAAGTACTACTAAGTTTATTGAATATTTTAATGTTTAATCGGTACTCAGCTACGGACCTGGTTCTTGCCTGCCGGCTGGTGTAACTCTCGTCATTTCTTAATGTGTTTAATTGTTACCCAGCTACGGACCCGGTTTTTGTCTGCCGACTGGTGTAACTACTCGTATTATCATTTAGAGCGAGTTTTGTAATCTTCTTTTAATTCATAGTAGCATAATTATAAAATTAATCTTTCGTGTTCCATTAGGTTTGACTCCGAATCAGAATACCAGCAGTCACAGCGCTCAGCTGCTGTAGTTGAGGTTACAAAGGTGCAGCCGAAGAAAAAGGCGACGAAGCGTAAAGCTTCTGAAAGCACCACCACACCTTCAGAATATAAATCAAGGTAATTTACATTTACTGCTTATATCTTTCTATATACTACTATTTTTATGAAATGTAAGTAAGTACTCTATTAGTTTACTGAATTTGCAGTAGAACGTAATTGCTACCCAGTTACGGACCCGGTTTCTGTCTGCCGGGTGGTGTAAATATTATCATATTCGAGCGATTGATATTTCTTTAAATTTCTTCTGCAATTATTAACGTGTTCATTTTATTGCATCAGTCTTCTTTTAAGTCATAGCTGCATAAAATTTTAAATTAATGTTTTGTGTTCCATTTCAGATCTGACTCCGAGTCAGAGTACCAGCAGCCACGGCGCTCAGCTGCTGTAATTGAGGTTGCAAAGGTGCAGCCGAAGAAAAAGCCGACAAAGCTTAAAGCTTCTGAAAGCACCATCAAGCCATCAGAATATAAATCGAGGTAATTTTACTATTACTGTTTATATCTTTAGATACCTTCTTGTCGAATATGATACGTTAATTTCAGTGGTTAGTGGATTTATATATAAAAACAACTTTAGATTGTATTTAGCAAAACATACAATTAGTTCAAGAGGTATTTTTCTTTTATTTTGACAGTAAAAGATGCAGCTCGAACCTCTTTGGTTTGGAGGAATGCGATAGCGTTCCACCACCAACCTCAACCGAAGACTTCGCTTCGTCCCTCGTAAGCCGTGTCGCCAACGGGAAAGTGCGGCGAACGGCGGACTTGACTGGGGACTTTTATGTAGAGGTTAAAGTATATAATAAGAGCGAAGTTGTCTCCACTCCTAAAGAGGATCGGTGGAAGAAGGCATCGGTTGCACTTAAAGTGCAACTTAATAGAGACACTCCACAGTGGGACGGGCTACAAATATTTATGAGACGGACTCATCAGTTATTTGATAATTCTGAGCCAGTTTTTTATAGATACTGATAGATAGATAGGAATAAATAATATAATTTCTTTTTCGATATTGGGGTACCAAGATAATTTATTATTTGATATCTTTTGCGATCTTAGATAATCCATATTGCGACATCTTATAGTAAGTCTAAAATTATTTTAACGTACAGGTTAGTTGACATAAAATAAAACTAAAATGCCTTTCTGTACCGTTTGTAACACATCTCTTGAGCGCAGTCACTGGACAGGTCACTTACGTAGTACTAATCATAAAAACAAAAATATTTCGCATTTTTGTGAAGGTGTAGAAATAATACATTCTGCATTTCGTAATCGTATAGCTTCCTATAGAATTGTCGACCCGTCTGAGAATTGTTCAACAGAATCATTTTTAAATAATATTCGAAACAAAATTAAAACCTTAATCGACATGACTATTAAAGAACACATTTGTCTAAAAGTTAACTTCGAATATTTCGCTTTGTTTTTAATGGTTAAAAATGATTCTCAAGAAATGAAATCATTTGCCACAAAAAACTTTACTTTGCATCAGAATTATGAATTGGATTCATTACTGTCTCAAGTCAAAAACACCTTAACAAAAAAGATAGAAGAATTTCAGGATCGAGATAGTGGATGGACGTTCTTGAACAATTCCCATTTGGAAATTAATGTTAACAAATATCAACCTTTGCGCGGTTCAGGTTTTATCGAATTGCCTGCATCATTAAAATATAAAAAAGCATGTGTTAATATCCGCAATAATGATGAGTATTGTTTTTTATGGTCAGTTATTGCTGCTTTATATCCAGCTAAAAGTCATCCTGAAAGAGTATCGTCTTACCCTGATTTTCGAAAAGTCTTAAATGTAAAGGATATATCATTCCCAATTAATTTCTCAGATATTACGCGGTTCGAAGTGAATAACCCTGAAATTTGTATTTACATTTATGGTTTAAAAAATAATACCATCGTAGGACCTCTATACAAACCAAAAACCTTGAACGGAAAGGTGATTCATTTACTTTATTTAGAAAGTGATGATTTATCACATTACTGTCTGATTAAAGACTTGCCGCGACTTGTTAAGAACCAAATGACAAAGCATCACGGTAAACTATACTTTTGTGATGTTTGTTTAATGTTTTTTAATTCTTGCGATATTCTTAGTTCACATAATTGTGGAGGTGTCGCCACGGAACTACCTCCAAAGGGTTCTTTCATACAGTTTGAAAATTATAACAGAAAGCAAATTGTACCATTTGTTGTATACGCAGATTTTGAAACAATGTTAGAACGGTATGAATCTTGTAACCCCGATCCTACTAAGGCGGGTACTGTTACGCGGCAGCGACATGTGCCTATAGCTTACGCATATCATATTACGTGTGTGCTAGACGAAAACTACAATCGTTACGTTTCTTATCGCGGCTCGGATTGTGTATCTAATTTTGTGAAGTCTATTTATAAAGATGCCCGAAAAATTTACGATATTTTAAAAAATAATATTCCTATGATATACTCAGATGACAATGCTCGCGACTTTGAAAACGCGATGACTTGTCATATTTGTGATCACTTCTTGTTCGGCGACAGGGTTCGCGATCATTGTCACTTGACTGGTAAATATCGCGGCGCAGCTCATTGTTATTGTAACATGCAAAATAAGCTACCAAAATTTTTGCCTGTATTTTTTCATAACTTGTCTGGTTATGATTGTCACCTTTTTATAAAAGAATTAGGTGAAGCTCCTGGATCTATTAAAGTGGTACCTAAAACAAAAGAAAACTACATTTCTTTTACAAAGTTTATTCCTATTTCCACCGAGGAAAGCATGCAGGTTCGGTTTGTAGATTCTTTCAAGTTTTTAGGAACAAGCTTAGAAAAACTAGCTAGTACAATGAAAAAACAAGAGTTTAAACAATTAAAATCCTATTTTCCTAATAAAACACAATTTGACTTACTTACCCGTAAAGGTGTTTATCCGTACGACTATATGTCTCAATGGAAACATTACGAAGATACGTGTTTACCTCCTAAATCATTTTTTTTTAACTCTTTAACTAATGAGCCAATTACTGATGAAGACTATGAACACGCTCAGTCCGTTTGGTCAGTATTTAATATTCGTAACATGGGTATGTATACAGATTTATATCTCAAAACAGACGTACTGTTGTTAACAGATGTATTTGAAAATTTTAGAAAAACATGTAAACAACATTACAATCTCGATCCCGCGTTCTATCTTACAGCACCAAGCCTATCTTTTGATGCAATGCTTTTAAATACAGGAATACAATTAGAGTTGATAAGTGATATTGAAATTTTTAGGATGATCCAAAAAGGTATTCGAGGTGGTGTTTGCATGTGTTCCAAAAGACATGTCAAAGCCAATCATAAATATTTAGATACTTACAACCCATCTCGTTCAAATTCATTTATCATTTATTTAGACTGTAACAATTTATACGGTTATAGCATGTGTCAATCCCTGCCCTATTCCGATTTCAGTTTTATGAATAGACAAGAAATAGATAATTTACAATTGAATTTGGCGGATATTAGCGATACTGCGGAAAACGGTTATATTCTAGAAGTTGATTTAATATATCCAGATAATTTACATATTGACCATAATGACTTTCCATTTTGTCCAGAAAAATGTTTGCCACCCGGTGGTAAGAATAAAAAACTAATACCGAATTTATATGATAATTAACACTATGTTATTCATTACATACATTTAAAAACGTGTTTACAACACGGTTTAATATTGAAAAGGATCCATCGCGCTATTGTATTCAAGCAAAGTTGTTTTTTAAAACAATATATTGATATTAACACTCAGTTACGTCAAAAAGCAGAGTCAACGTTTGAACAAGATTTTTTCAAATTATTAAACAATAGTATTTTTGGAAAGACTCTGGAAAATAATGAACATCGAATAGATGTTAAGTTAGTAAACAAGTGGTGTGACTTGAACAATAAAACAAAAAAGACTACTTGTGCTGAGAAATTGATCGGCAGTCCATATTTTCATAGCGCTTCTGTTTTTTCTGATGATCTAGTGGCAATCCAAATGAAGCCTTCGCGTGTTATTCTTAATAAACCAATATATATAGGATTTACCGTATTGGAATTATCTAAGAGTCACATGTATGACTTCCACTATTCAATAATAAAACCTTTTTATGGTAACCGAATAGAATTGTGTTATACTGATACGGATAGTTTAGTTTATGATGTAAATACCAACGATGTTTACGAAGATATCAATGGTCATTTTCTAAAATATTTTGATACCAGCAACTATGACATAGACAACGAATTTAACTTGCCAATTATTAATAAGAAGGTTCCAGGGCTATTTAAGGATGAAATGAGTGGCAAAATTATCAAAGAATTTGTAGGACTGCGCTCAAAGCTTTATTGTATTAAAACTAACGACAAAACAATTAAGAAAGCAAAAGGTACAAAAAAATGTGTTACGAAAAATTTAAATATGTTAGATTATAAAAACGTTTTGTACAATTGCAATGTCATTCGCAAAAAAAATGTCTTGTTTAAGTCAATAAAACATGAAATATTCACTCAGGACGTAAATAAAATAGCACTATCAAGTAATGATGATAAGCGGTTGCTATCGTTTGATAAGGTATCTACTTTAGCCTGGGGTAATGCAACTATATTTAAGTAATGCATTAACATTATTTTTAAATGTAAATAATTATAGTAGATACATTTTTAATGTATTTTAGAGGACGTCTTAAATGTAAAGATAGGAAATATTATGAACCTACTAATGCTTATTACCTATAGCAGGATCCAGACATAAGTAATGGGTAATGTAATTGTAAAACATTTATTTTCTTGGTGCCCCAAACAAATATTATTTTTAGTATTAAATAATATTAGAACTTATTTAGTACTTAATTAATTTTAAAAGCGTTTATGTGACATAGCATTTCGTAAAAATGACTAAAATATTCTCTACTAACTTTTTATATCGTATCCTGCTTAGACGTCTAAATTTTAATAAATCATATTATTCATTGCCAAAACTTTAGATTTTAAAATTTGTATGAAATGCTGTCCCATAAACGTGATAAGTTTTCTTTTATTTGTAGTACGTAAATGTAATAAATAGTATTTTATAATTATAATTATATCTGTTTCATTTCTATTCCTGATTGATGACAAAGCATACAGCGCTCGCAGCGAGTCGCGCATGAGGATACAGGCTCTAACTTGATAAAACATTGTAATGTTCATTTTTGATGACAAAGCACGAAGACGAAGCTGACATAGCTCGAAGTTCGGACGCGCGCGGTGTAGAATTCGACACCGAACAGGTGCTTATGCACGAGTTTGAACATGTTGAAACATGAAATTGAATCACAGCACAGCGTAAGGCTTTATAGAGCGTAATTAGATATTAGCCACGTTCCACATTATTATATTGGGTAGAACATCCATCATTAGACAGTCAACCACTCAGCCGGAGCGGTCATATCACGTCGAATAAAAACGAAACGAATTGTAAGTATTGTACAAGTACCCATCTACTTATAACATTATTTCATCATGTTGTTTATGTAATTATAATTAATTATTATTTCGTTTGTTTCAGATCATTGATAATGTGTGATTCTCCAGATATTATCGACTTCTCACAATACGCTCAAGGTTTTCCGACTCCGAGTCTAAGCTGGCATATCCCAGATTTCCCAGAACAAGAAAGACCTGTCAACAAGGAGCCTAGACCAAGACAAAACTGCGGACCTGCCATCAAAAAACCTAGAACAAGACGGGAGTGTCTAAAACAGAAGTCATCTCTGCATACATGTCAATCATTCGTTATAAACAATGAGAAGAAAAAAGGTTTACGGCTGATCCAGGTACAAGTGTTGGATATTAGTGAACAAGAGCCTGCAAGTGACAATCAGGACGGGGTAATGTTAAGTGCGCAGTATGTAGTGACTGAATCGGTGGATCATGTTATGGAGGAGACGCAATCGTTAATTAATAAAATATCAAAAAAACTTTGTGGGGACAGTTGTTATTATTAGCTGATAGTTGGTGTCATTATTTTGTAAGTATTTACTTTATAAGATTTTAGTAATAAGCAATAATAAATTATGTAAGTTATATTATAGTTATTAGAACATATTATTTGTTTTCGTATTTTTTACTGTTTAAACATCTTAGGTTTTTATGTTGTATAAGTTTTGAATGTAAGTATATCTAAATTATTAAAATGTTAAATATGTAAGTTTTATAGTAATTAACCTTTTGTATTTTATCCTGTACATAGTCTAAAAATTATAATAATAAAACATAAAATAATTATAATATATAATGTTAAGTTCTTTGTTTAATTTATTTGCGATAATGTTCATACATCACAAGTTTGTAAAATTAAGTATGTGGAGACAATTATTACTATTATTGGGTAGGTAGGTATAATTAGTTTGTAATACTTGTAAATAATATAAAAAATAAATAAAAATACATTATTTTACCATTTAAATTATGTTTTATTTTGTATTACTTATTTATACTCGGACTCTAAATTAGCTCTAGTGTAGTGTATTATAGGTTATTTTCTTTCAGTATATTTTATTAGAATAATTCATTTAAAATCATAGTACATTTGAAATTATATATTAAAATTTTTAAGAAATAATAATTTTGCTGCAGCTAATTTAAAGTTTGATAAGTAGGTTACCCTGATTATATTAAATGAAACACTCTTAAGTAGATAAACATTTTTTATTAACTTTTCAACACAATAATGAATTAAAATAAATTAAAAACAGACATATTATTATCAACATACCATTTTCTAATACACACCGCATTATTTAATGCACAATTCATTTTATGGTTCACACAATTAAAATCAGTTTTATTTTTACAAAACTTTTTTTTTAATATTGCAAAATTAGGACATCCCTTCTCACCTATGTCGATCACTTCACAATTTGTACATAACTCTTTAATCCACTTAATCTTTTCCAAACCCTTGGTAATAATTTTTTTATTTTCTAAATATGGTAAAATAACGCGTTGAAACTCTTTGTAGTCTATGAACCCCTCACTCCAGTAAATTCCTCGATTCCTTTCTAGCCACCTCACCTGCTTTTTTTCTTCTGGTGTTAGGTAATGGAATGAATATGGTGGTTTTACCAAGAACGTCTGTGTATGATCCTGACTCGCAATGCTTAATTCTTTGATAATAAAATTATTTATAGAATCTTTAAATCCTTGGAGTTCCACTATAATGGTATCCGAGTTCATGATATCTTCTTAACAATGTTACTTAATGGTTTGTATTCAACAATGCAATCGTTCAGAATAAGACAATATGCTGAAGTTTGATCTGGTATCTCTGAATCACTTTCAATTTCTACTCTCACATCCACAACCGGACCTGTCTTTAGATTATCCGCTTGTCTAGAGCAATCGACTACAAACAGCGGTGCTAAATCTCTAAATTGTTTCTCACTTAGTATGGGCTCCGAACGACGTCCGTAATACGACTGTTGAAATCTGGTGTATTGCTCGTATAATAAAGCGATTCTGTTATCAGCAAAACTCACATTTAAGCTTTCGTATGGAAAATACGTTGAATTAAGATACACTCTAACGTCTCGAATATGACAGTGATCGAATTGAGACATGTCGGAACTTGCATTGTTTTTTCTATTTGTCTGTAGCCCAATAATAATGTATCTTGGTTTTTCTATTTGAGATGAAGTTTTGATGGACCAGGTATGTTTTGTAGTTTTAGGCAAAGCTGGATATTCGTACAGATCCCAATTTCTGTATATCATTTGAAGTGGGCGATCTTTTTCTAATACTTTTAACAAACCAATTTTTTCTTTGTCTGATACTTTAACATGCGGTACGCGCCATATGATTTTGTTAATCTGAACATCATCCACAACTTCGCCAGTATTAAGTTTTACAGCGTTCAAATTAGTATTACTACGTAACAAAATCAGTTCATGTCTACTATTTATCACGACTTTTTTATAATCTTCAGCAAAACCGAGGAGGTTACGAAGTGGTATAGAAGCAGAAAATCTTCCTCCATTTATATTTTTTATGCCATCAATATTCCAGCCCCAGGCATTAGACATTTTTGATTCACTTTCGTTCATTGAAATGAGTGATTTCATGGTTGTTGTTATACCTGCATTTTTTATTTTATCAATCTCCACACCATTTAGCTCATACCTAATGTCTTGGAACAAGTAGAGTAGAGCATTGTTCGTGAAATTGATACTAGTAGCTTTGTCCTTCGTATCTTTTTTGCTAACGATAACAGTTCCTTCCAAATATAGGGTGCTAGCTGACGGTAATATGTACAAGTCCTGTTGGTTGATAGGTATGCGGATTTCATCGTTCCTGTTAAAACTCGTTACATAGGGCTTGTAGGAATGAAATTCGATTCCTTCTATAGTATTGTCGTATGTCGGAGCGGATAAAACATCTAAGATATTCATTTTAATAATCCGATCGCTCTAAGGAATGCTTTATTGTCTTTAGTTAATTTTATTTTCTTCTTAAAGAGAGGTCTTATTTGAGAGCTAGCTCGAGCAGAACTGATATTCTTTACTTGTTGAGACACATTTTTATTGTAGTCAATCATTGTTTTCTTCTAAGATGCAGATATACCTGCACTTCTTCACCTCGTAAATTGATTAATCGTTTGTTTATATCTAACAGCCTGATATGTATGCAGCTTATGTTGTTTTGATTGATTGGAAAGTATATTGCGTTTTTCGGGATTTCTATGATCCTGTATCCAGGTGGCACATTAAGTGCAAATTCGTGAATAATATGACTTGGTTCACCGTTTATATATGAACCGCTTACAATATCACATTCAATCCTGACTACGGTCGTAGGTAGAATGTTGACTGGAGACTGTGACACATGCCATTTATTTGCTTTCAAGATTTGTTTGTTAAATCCTAACAGTCTTCTAAAAGAGTCTTCTTTAATAAAATTAATGTCTTTTGTACAGAATATTGTAGTTTTTAAAGTATTATTATTGCACCGTAGTTTGATCGCTGCATCTTTTATTTCAGATTTTAAATAATCGCCGATATCTTGCAATTCATAAGTGCCTTCCGGTATTTCAATAACTTGATTAAAACCATAATAGAACTTATTATTACTTATATCAATGTTTGGAATAGAATTAAATGTTGAAAAGTGCAATAAAGCACACTCATACTCTCCATCTAGTTGCAATGTATTAGGATAGTATGTAGTTAACACTGACGAGTCTCCAGTTATCGACAAAGTGAGCGACATCTTGCAAATGATTGAAATGAAAGAAAAGCATATATTTTATAATACATTTTTATTCCAAAAAGTCCACAAATAATTTAAACATAAATGACCACAATTAACTGCGTTAAATTTTTGATATCTTGTGTAGTTATAAAACACATTACAATTTTTAAAATATTGCATCAATTCCATTGGAGGTTTTAAATTTCCATAGCTATCAAAGTATTCACAGTGATTGTATACTTTAGCATAAGCTACCCAATGCGTTCCTTCGTTCTTAGAATCGTCTAAGTTAACGATACCACATTCAATGCATTTCGGCTTCCGAGGTAGTCGATCCTTCATGTAGACCCCACGAAAATATGGGATGTCACTTGAAAACTTTCGGATGTCTACATTTGTTAGAGGGCGTTTAGGTAGCATATTTTTCAGTTTTTTGAAGATGTTATAAACAATCCTTTACCACTTTTATACGACTTAATGTATAAACCCTTACCCAACACTAATGCCTCCATAGCTTTATTATGACGTTCTGTTTCTTGCAAATTTTGTTTGCTTGCTTTGTAATCATTGACGGTTTTTGCAATGCCAGCTGCACCACCAGCTAAAGTTCCTAAAGCTGATAAACCAGCGAAAATTGGAATTAAAGGTAAAACTCCTCCAGTCTTTGGTATGGGTATTACTCGGGGTACTCGAATTCGATGATGAATGTTTGGAAATAACTTTTTTGCGGTTAAGTAAGCTGCTTTTATTAAAGTCTTATTATCTTTGCGTTTGAGTTTCTTAATTTTTGATTTTATTTTTGAAACTAAGCTTTTAAATGTTTTAATGCCAGATCCCGACTTTAGTTTCGCTTTCATAACTTTGTTCACTACCCAAGAGCTTAGTTTTTCACCTTTCCCTGCATCTTTTGATTTAAGTCTTTGTTTAGCCATGTTAAGTAGTTGTAAATCGGCTTTGTGACGATTTGATAAGTCTGTATAGTTTGTATACGCAATGTCGTGTTGCATGCAAGCTTCGTCTAGCTTATTTACACCTCGGTCACCTCGCGCTAAACGTTTCTGAAGTTTGGTTCCTGGTCCGCAATAATTGTATCCTGGTAAATGAACTTCGAAAGGTAGATTATTAATTATGTTGTTAACTAGTCCACCCCCTTGCATTACTCAAATAATAATGATAGGATTTCAGATGAAAAATGGTTATATAATAATATTATTCCATTATTGCAGCTTTTTCAATCCAACTATTTTCTGCGCTGTTTAGACCTAACCATTTGACATACAATTTATTACCTTTCTTTCTCAAAACCTTTTCTATCAAATAAACATCAGGATAATTCGATTTTTGTAGTTCTTGTTCGTAAAAAGCTCCTAATATGTTTTGCTTTCGTTGATCTTCTATGTGATAAGTAACTGGTAAGGTTTTATTTACTTTTTTTATAATAAATAATTCAGTAGACCAATTAGGAGTGTAACCTTTCTCAAAATTATGTTTGTATTTACTTATACGAACACAATCACCAACTTTGAATTTAGGCTTCCACTGAACTAAATCATGTTTGTTAATTTTTTTTATATTTTCTTTGATTATTTGTTCATTATATTTATTCACATCAACCGGTTTAAATCGAATAGTACGATGTTTTGTGTTGTTATATCTCTTCAATGTATCTTCCAATGGTAGACCTAACCACTTATAGTTTCCATTGAGACTAAAATATTTATATAATTTATTTTTTACAGTTCTAATCAGTCTCTCTACAATTGATGCTTTTTTAGTAGAAAACGATGAGTAATGGTTAATGTTGTGCTTTTTCATAAGCGTTTGAAAAGTGATGTTATAAAATTCAGTTCCCATATCAGTTTGTAAGTTCATAGGCTTATTACGACTACTAAGCAATATATGTTCGAATGCACGAGTAACATCGAATTTATTTTTCGATTTTAACGGTTCAGCCCAGGCATACTTCGAGAAGCAGTCAATCACCACTAAGATGAAATTGTAACCTTTGTTATACTTTTTCAGGTTTTGCATGTCCATCAAGTCTGCTTGCCATAAGTCGTGGATTCCTTTCAGAATAACAGAACGTCGAAGGAAATTTCTTCGTGCCGCTTTGTGTATTTCATTTACAATCTGCTGTTTTACCATTACGGAGTTTTTTGAAGTAATTTATCTACCTCTGCTTTAGTGTAAAACTTATCTTGCAAATGAGTTGAAACCTCTGGTAACCTTGTTTTTAAAGTAGCTTGAACTGTACCCTTTGCATCTTTTATGATTTGAGAACGCAAGATACCAATCAGATTATTAACTTCTTTAAACATATTAGCATTCAATCCATCTACATAATCCTTGTTCACACCCAGATTCTTTAATTCTTTTAACGTGTTAGCATTCAATTGATCTACGTAATCCTTGTTCACAGCATCGTCAGCTTCTACTGGAGATCTAATTCCTCTCAGTCTTGATGTTTTTATATCGTAATCTCCGTTTTCTGATTTTAACAATGCATTCTCATTAAACTCAAATAACTCTGATAAACGCATTCTTTTGTGAATGTAGTGTCCGAATTTGTCTACGTTCATGTTTAAGGTGTATTGTATCGAGAGGCTGATAGTAAAATAAACACATTTTTAAATATTTATTTATTTATAATTTTACTTTCCCGCAATTCTTCAATGATAGATATAATTTCATTATCTAATCCTGTGTTGCCAGCATCTCTAGATGCAATTAATAATTTCAATCTTTCTACTAATTCATTAGGATTATCCCAGTACACTAAATCTACGTTTTTTCTCCACTTTTTTATTAACGGTAGACCCTTTCCTTGAACTGTATTCTTCAGTTTAAAAAGAGGTTTAATAATTTGCATATATTTTTGCCCTTTATTACTTTTTATTGGTTTACTTGGATCATAATCTCTACGATGTGCATTTGTATCAAGTAACATCGACTTATAATTTTGCATATCATTATCTGTAACCAAGCTTAAGTCTACATCTTTCTTAAGCAACAACTGTTTTAAACCAGGTGTATTTCGGTATTTACGTTCAGCTACGGTAATGTATTGATCGTTGATCGTTATGCAAGCAGAACCTAGCATCAGTTTCCCGCGATCTGCTCTAACCCCAAATGGAATATCTACCAACGCTTCTGAAGATACTGACCAGGATGATGTATCATAATCTTGATTCCTTTCAACTACTGATTCATAAGAAGAGTCACTGTTGATATCGGATTCATATTTGTCTTCATCGCTATTATTATCATTACTTTTTGCGCTGCCAGTTCCTTCTTTCGACATAGTTTCGTTAGTAAACGGAACATCAACAAAATCATTACTAGCACCCAGGAGAGCAGTTTGTTTACTAGCATTAGCAATTAGGTTGAGAGGATCTGTAACAGGTTTGAAAACAGTTTCTAGTGCTTGTTTATTATCAATCTCAGTATCTCTCATTTTTCGTACTTTTATCTTTACAGCTTCTGCCGCATCAACAATTTGCCGTTTCAATGATTTTTCCATATTGGTAAAATAGGTTGTAATTGATCTAGCGTCGTAAGGTGAATAATAATGTTTTGTAGGTAATAAACCTTTTATATGTATTCGTGTTCTTAGTCAAAGACTACAAACGTATCAAATTTATTTCTATAACATCCTTTGTTTTTGGAACAATCTTTATTAATTACAACATAATTGAAAGGTATACTCCATATTTTTGAACACATTTCCCGAAATTCAGTCCATGTCATGTCAGTGTTGACGTGTTCTTCATAAACATGTCTCATATTTCTTTCATCTTGTTTAAAAAGTACGATTAGGTTTGCGTTGTCTCTTACTAACTGTTTAGGGATTTTACTATACGTCTGATTTAGATAAAAACAATCGATGGACTTGTGTCTCCCCATAGCAAAATAATCACGTATACTACTTTGATTTTCACAAGCAACATCATCAAATACAATTACAGAATTCGGTTTTGCGGTCTGAACACTCAGTACTTGCTCATTTTCATGATATTTCTGAAATGAAACGCCTGGTACTCGTTGCAAGACTTTTTCTAAAAAAACGTACTTGGGTTGTTGCAAGGTTTTCGAATAAACATAAACATTTTGAAATCTTAATCCATTCTCGTGTATAAGAAGACCAATTAATAAATTAGTTTTTCCACAATTTGACGGCCCGCAAATGATACATCGTACCGATTTAGGTAATAATTCTCCATGGCGAAAACCAGTCTCCTGAGAATTAACACAAAGTTTGTTTATATGTAACGATTGTGGTTGTTTTACAAATTTCATGACAACTGCTTGAAACGGATATATTAATAATGAGTCGATTAATGTATTACATTGACATTTATAACTAGTTCCATCGGGTGGAATAGGCGCTGAACCATTATTTTACTGCACTATGCAAAAATTCGTACTCCACCTTCCGTTCATCAGGTGGAATAGAATGGATTTCATATATGTTATTGGGCAATCTAAGCCACCTGTTTTACTGCACTATGCAAAAATTCGTACTCCACCTTCTGTTCATCAGGTGGAATAGAATGGATTTCATATATGTTATTGGGCAATCTAAGCCACCTGAAGTGACGAGGTGAACGAAGTGAACCGATGGAACGTAAGGTGGCTTAGAGTGCCCAATAACATCCTACTGTGCCTGTATATGGTTTAATTGAAATCAATGCTTTGAGTATTTTTTTGAGTTTTTTGAGTTTCATTCATTCTTCTTCTTCCATTGACTTTTTCGTGATCATTATTTAAGATATAAGATCCAATGTCAAACTCAATAATGATATAAGTAGTAGGATTGGAAACATCAACAACATAAAAGCATATTAAATTGACGCCTTGATTACCAAGCTAAGATACAGGGCTTTACCTTTTGGGCACTGTTGGTATTAAAACTGTTATAGTTTGTCATTAAAAGAGTGGAAATAAGTACGAAGTGTATAGAGTGTAGTTTATCAGCCGCGGATAAAGTGCCTCTTATGGCTACTACACACATGCCGGCGGCATGGCCGCCGGCTATTGCCGCGCGGCACGTGCCTCCGGCTTTTGCGCCTTCATTTCCTTTGCGTTACTTTGTGTGGCTTTGTGCGGCAGTGTCGGGCGTGCCCGGCGGCCAGGCCGGCGGCAGTGCTGGCGGCCATGCCGCCGGCATTTGTATAGTGGCTATAATACGGCACACTAGTAGCGCTGCCTCGGCCCGGCTAAAGAGCCGTAAGCATTGTATTGTCAATGTCATTGTCACTGTCATTTGTTATTTTGTTTGATTGTTGAGGTTAGTCCACGTTTGCTAACTTCAGTAACCATAATGTTCAAAAATTCGAAATTTTGTTGTAAGTACTTATTTATCTTTACTTATAAATCTGTTCTGTCGTAATATCAACTATAATAATTGAATCTCCTAATTTTGAATGAAATAAAGTTATATGTCCTAAGTATTGTTTTATATAATGTGTATTATTCTTAAATGTTCATTTATAATTAAATTGTTAGTCCTAAATTAGGTTTTAGTGACAGAAACGAATCGCTGTAAATCTGACTCCACGCAGTCTTGTCTGCTCTACCCCTAGAGTGAGTGAGTTGAGGAGCAGATCCAGCTTCTTCTTGCCAGCCTCAGTCGCGGCGGCGAGCGTTAAACCATCTGCGACGATAAGCTCGCGTGGGACCGCCGGAACCCCGCAGCGCCGGAGCCGTGATAGAAACCATGCCTGCTGCATGTTGCATCCTCGCTTGCATGCTGCGTGCTTGCTTGTATGCTGCATGAAAGTTGCAAGCATGGTGTGGTTTTAAACATGTGTTTTGTGGTGGTTCTCTGTAGTACCATACTATATTACCCGTTGCGTTTTTTTAAATAATGTACCTTATTTTAAAAAACATTCAGTACACGTCACTAGTAGGTATGTCACAAACTGATGACACTTAATACACTGCTGAGATATAGTGACGTTAACGGCACTTAATAAACTGCGGAGACAGAGTTGCGTTAACGGCACTATATACAATGCCAAACAAAAAAAAATAATTAAAAAAGCTGATGTATTTTATCAAAACGAGAAATGTTATTTGCATTGCATTAATACATATATATGGCGAACCGTAAACTATTTGTTTTATCATATTGAGCTTTTGAATTTCTTTTTACGGTGCCTTCAGGAGTTCAGCGTAGCAACTTTACGTCTGAAACAAACAAAGCAATGTTAATAATGCATAAATTACAAACGTTTTGTATTTATTCACAGGTACGGCTGCATACAATACAAGTGTAAATCTACATAGTTTAGTTCCTAGTACAACTGGTTCTCTTAAGCCAGATTTACATGAAACTAGTTGCGCAAACTTAGTTATTCATTGATAGTTTCACGTGTAAATAGATAATTATTTACTCGTGAAACTATCAATGAATAACTAAACCAAAATGAATAACAATGAATCTCAATTAATAATCTGGTTTAATCATAAAATGCATTTTCTTATGGATAAACTCGAAGAATGCTCTCCACATTATATCTGGACGGACAGGACCTCCAAAAGAACACAACAAAAAAAATTTACTATATGTATAGCAGAAGATAAAATCGTAATATTTACCTGTCACTGCCTGCTGTTTAGTGGCCAGAGCTGCCGCCATCTTCGTAGCCGCCACCATCGCCGCCACCTTCGTAGCCGTCGCCCCCACCGCCGTCTCCGAGACTACCACCCCCGCGGTCACCAAGGATACCGCCGCCGTCGCCTAGACTACCACCGCCGCCTCCATAACCAAGACCGTTGCCGTCGCCACCGCCGTTACCGACGCCTAATTCACCGCCTTCTTCTAGGCTACGGCGGCGGCGTTGACCACTACCGCTACCGCTACCACTGCCGCTACCGCTTCCACTACCGCTGCCGCTACCACTCCCACTACCACTGCCGCTACCGCTACCGCTACCACTGCCGGCTCCGTTGCCTCGGAAAACTGGAAATTAGAAATCAAATCAAATCAAATGTTTATTTGCTAGAAATACATAATTATGGTGGTGGAAGCGCTTGTGGCTAAGTAATAACAAGCCGCACGGGTCGACCCATCAGGTTAAGCTACGCTTACCGGGGTTGGTCAGTGGATGGGTGACCATCTTCACATACCGAGACTCCTCCGTGCCTCGGAAAGCACGCTAAGCCGTTGGTCCCGGCTGTCATTCGTGGATCTTTGACAGTTGTTACAAGTCGTTAGAAGCCCGAAAGTCTGACACCAGTCTTACCAAGGGGTATCGTATTACCCAGTTACTGGGTTGTGGAGGTCAGATAGGCAGTCGCTCTATGTAAAATACTGGTATTCAGCTGTATCCGGCTAGACTGGAAGCCGACCCCAAGATAGTTGGGAAAAAAGGCTAGGAAGATTGATTGACATTGTTATGGTACAGGTGAGAACTTATAACCTAAATGTAACCTGAGTATTCTGCGAGACCGACGCCTAATTCACCGCCTTCTTCTAGGCTACGGCGGCGGCGTTGGCCGCTACCGCTACCGCTACCACTGCCACTACCACTTCCACTACCACTGCCGCTACCGCTGCCGCTACCACTTCCACTACCACTCCCACTTCCGCTGCCGCTACCGCTACCGGCTCCGTTGCCTCGGAAAGCTAAAAATTAGAAATCAAATCAAATCAAATGTTTATTTGCTAGAAATACATTGTTATGGTACAGTTGGGAACTTATAACCTAAGTGTAACCTGAGTATTCTGCGAGACCAACGCCTAAATCACTGCCTTCTTCTAGGCTACGGCGGCGGCGTTGGCCGCTACCGCTACCGCTACCGCTACCACTGCCGCTACCGCTTCCACTACCGCTGCCGCTACCACTGCCGCTACCACTGCCACTACCGCTACCGCTACCGCTACCACTGCCGGCTCCGTTGCCACGGAAAACTGGAAATTAGAAACTAAATCAAATCAAATGTTTATTTGCTAGATATGCATTGTTTTGGTACAGGTGAGAACTTATAACCTAAATGTAACCTGAGTGTTCTGCCTGCAAGCAAGCGCGCAACTTTTTATTAAGTTAACATACATTTTTATTTTATTACTATTTAAAAAAATGTCTTGCATATATCTCGGGACCCTGGGGTCCTGAGATATTAATATTATTATCCCGATATTGCCATTATAAACTATTACCATGCAATAATTCACTATAATAATATTTTGTATTTCGTTTATTCAGTTTTTGTTAATAATTAATTTATATTCTTATAAATAAAATAATTTTCAATTTAATGTTTCAGAAATTTCATAAAAATAACACTTTAGAAGCCATTCTGTCAATTTTGTCTTGAACACATCAGTGGCGAATACTCCAAACTCGATTCCCATCGGCTTCCCTTCGGACACAACCACTCTATCATCATTGAATAATCACACTATAAGTATTTGAATACAATTAAAACATTACAAAACGCCTACATTAAATATTTTGTCTTTATATCCCAACAACAAAACATTTCGCTCTAAAATAACTCGTAGGCGCATTCGGCTTATTGTGAGTTCAATTTCTATAGAAAATAAAATCCGTCTGACGTCACTCGGTCACGTGACTCCGTGCGTTTTATACCAAGCTAGGAAGCCGGCTTGCAACGAGTTATAGTAGGTAAAGTAGGCGAAAACGCGCGCTCGCATTTGATACTCGGTTCTTGTCGTAGAGTTTCGTAATGCATTCGGCTTGAACTTCGCTCATTCGGTCGGACCGGAAATCAAAACATTCATCTATAAATTGTAGTCTGTGCATTCATCAATCATTCCAATTTCCATTGACAATGTGAGATGTGTGGTCGATTTTTGTCGTAATCGCATTAGAACCATATATTATAATTTGTTTACAATAAGTAGTTAATTTGCATTTTGTATTCATTAGTTTATCATTACTAGTAGTAGTAATATTAGTTATTTGTGTAGAACAGTGATTAAGATAGTGTTTGTGTTTTGAGTTTCGTGAAAAAGAAGTACGTTTTAATTAGGTATTTGGGGTAAGTAGATAGTATACTGGTAAGCCGGTATGCGCCGAGTTACGCTATGGACAGAGAAGTAGAAAACGCGCGGGAACGAGAAGCAGCTATTGCCACCTCGTTCACGCACACGCAGTTATTCGGTTGTTTCCGTTGAATTTCGTAATGCGTTCGGCGCGGAGTTCGGACATAATAATATTGACATTGAATTGATACAACATGTGGTTGTTTGTTTTTTGACGTAATCGTATTTTAAAAACAATTATTTGCATTTTGATCACTCATTTTTCAGTGAATTCATATGTTTCTCATTACTGATATTTGTTGTAGGTATAGAACAGTGAATAAAACAGTGTTTAAGTGTTTTGAGTTTAGTGAAAATAAAGTAGTACGTTGTAATTAGATAAGTGGGGTAAGAATATAATTTATTATGTTGAAATTACTTGTATAAAGTAGATTTGAAAGTAATTAAAACGATCAGTAGGATTAGGATAGATTGTTGCTTGACGGATTATTAACTTTGTGAGGAAACATGCTTTTCAAGGTTAACTTTTGAAAATAAGAACCCAGATAATTATGACTATAAATTACAAACGACGTGATGGTTTTTTCAAACATTTTAATGTTTCCCTTTACGATAAATATCAATGATTGACTGGCAGTTATATCGGAGCTAGTGGCTAAGTAATAACAAGCCGCACGGGTCGATTCATCAGGTTACGGTACGCTTGACGGGGTTGGTCAGTGGATGGGTGACCATTTTTACATACCAAGACTCCTCCGTGCCTCGGAAAGCACGTTAAGCCGTTGGTCCCGGCTGTCATTCGTGGATCTTCAGTCCGTTCAGTTTCGTCACGTGCGGGCAAAAGCTAGTAAAGCAAGTAAAATGTATTGTTTCCCGTGTTTACTTTTCTCAGATTGTAGTACCTAGTATGTGGATTGTTTGGGTATGAGTTCGGGCCTGGTAGTAATTTTTTTTTTTTTTTTTTTTTTTTTTTTTTTTTTTTTTTTTTTTTTTTTTTTTTTTTTTGGCTCTGGCTTTTGGCTTACCCCCTTCGATTTCCC
The DNA here is from genome assembly GCA_948150665.1 of Conistra vaccinii. Lineage (NCBI taxonomy): Eukaryota > Metazoa > Arthropoda > Insecta > Lepidoptera > Noctuidae > Conistra > Conistra vaccinii. Next base: position 24,099,500 of record OX411316.1, read on the forward strand.
ACGCCGCGCCACTGGGGGACACTAATACCCATCGATTGAACCCCCATGTATGTTCCGCGATATTTTGTAGTTTTCGGGAAATGGTTCTTTTTGTAATATTTTGAGTTTTTTTTATACTGTTGCCGGTTTTGGTTCTAACTTTTTCTGGGTGGTGTTTCTTTGATATTTTCAGTATTATGGCTAGAATATGTGTTCATCTGATATAAAACAAAAACCCAAATTCGAACTACTATATATATAGCTCAGAATTAGTTCACAAGATTAAAGTTTATGTTTGAGACAAATTTTCCACCCTATCCACTTACTAATTACGCACTGATTATGCAATGCACATTTTCTTTCCCTGGCCCTGACACCAAGCAATAGATGAGAACAAATTAATACTAGTTGTTAAAATTTGGGTTTTTGTTTTATAACAGGTGAGCACACATTCTATCCATAATACTGACACAAAAAAAAATCTAAGAAACACCACCCAAAAAAAGTTAGAACCAAAACCGCCTACAATGTAAAAAAAAACTAAAAATCAATCTTCTTAGCCTTTTCTCAACTATCTTGGAGTCGGCTTCCAGTCTAACCGGATGCAGGAAAACTAAAAATATTACAAAAAATATCATTTCTCGAAAACTACAAAATATCGCAAACATACATTCAATCGATGGGTATTAGTGTCCCCTGATCACAGACCTTCGCTGGTACAGGTTTCCAGGGACTCCCTGTATATAATATTTGGTGACCTATACCTATGTAATATGTAAATTGAATTCATCTGTCATTTATCAAGTTTTTTCTAACTGAACAGACAGCTGTGCTGCTGGGGAGTTTGTTGCACCACTTCTTCTTCCCAGCTAAAGCACTAGGAAGTGGTGAAGGGCGGGCGTTTTTGGGGGACTATCTTATGTAATTTTGACGTTCGAAAAGTGCTGATTCTCAGCCTAGTTTGAATAAATGACTTTTGAACTTTGTTTTTTTTTTTAAATTTATTCCTAAATTGGCGGTAATTTGAAAAGTGCGTGTAGCGCGTTATAATAATATTAACGCGAGAAAATTTTTGCTCTTTGATTTATTACTTTAGATGTAGTCTTAGTCAATAACAAAGTTATGATAAACTTCGATCAGCCTTTCATGATGAAGCCCCATCACGTGCCACTGTTTGCACCTGGTTCAATGAGTTTAAGCGTGGTCGTAAGAATCTTAATGTTGACCTGCGTGAGGGACGTCCTGCAACGGCGACAATTGACGATAACATCATAACTGTGCGGCGCATGATAGAGTCTGATAGAGAGTGACCTACCAACAAATTCGGGCAAGCTTAGGCATTGGTGTGAGTCAGGTGCAAATAATTTCACATGTGCATCTAAGAGCGTTTATTCTGAAAGTGGGCAACGTCGCAAATATATGTCAAAAATAATTGGCTGTTTTGATTAATTTGACAATAATACTATACGGAGGAGGCCTGTGTCCCAGCAGTTGGGAACATTAATAGGCTGATTATGATGATTATGATACTATACGGAAATAAGAAATGTGGCTAACTAGCGAATTAAAATATTGACTATAAAATGCAATAAATATTGTAACACCGAATATTTAGTTATTGATGTAAAAAAAGTAAGTATTTGGAAACTTGCGAAACACCTTTTTTACACCTGAAACGGGAACAACATCAAATTCTATATTGTAATTGCAATTTATTATTCATATTCTAGTTCGCTAGTTAGCCACATTTTTTATTTCCAAACAGTTATTTATTGCCAAATTAATGAAAACAGGTAAATTTTGGCAGCTATTTGCGACGTTGCCAACTTTTGGGATAAAGACTCTTAAGCGTCAGGACAGGAAGCTACGTACTAGATGGATGATGCAAAAATACCGTGAGATGGCGTGAACCTTTGGCCCGTCCGACGTTGCTTAGAAAGGAATGGAGAATATTTCTAAGAACAATAACGGTATTAGCAAATTAATGCTTCATTCAGTTTTTTAATTTCTAAGAACTTTTCTCCATGGCCTTTTGTGTCCCATGCAAGGTATTGGAAGAATTTAACATTTTTGAAATAAACCAAACCTAGTTAATAACCTGGATGCATAGTTTTTAAATTTGAAAAACTCGGACGGTATTGATAGAGTTGCGCCACATTATTAATCCGGACGTTACCCAGAAAGCCGCTTAGCTTAAATGGGACTGGGCCGGACATGTCTGCCGCATGTCAGATGACAAATGGGCTAAGAGAACCACCGATTGGGTCCCACTAAACGCACGACGACATCGTGGCAGGCCGAAATGAAGATGGTGGGACGAGCTTGACTCTTACCGAAAGGACTGGCCGATACTAGCAAAGCAACAGACAGAATTGTTTGGAAGAGGGAGATGGGAGGCCTTTGCCCTGCAGTGGGACAATACAGGCTAATTAGTTACCTCAGTAGGTACAGATGACACAATAATGGTAAGCCGATAGGGCAGTATCTACAGCGAAATACGAGTATATTCGATTAATTTTGTGTTACTAATGTTTGTTTAAATAGTATTATATTATCTGTGGTTTAAATTATTATAAATAACTCAGAGACTGGCGTATTATAAATAATTTTTATTTATTTTTATGATTTTAATTTAATTTAATATTTTTTATTTCTTAATCAGCCTATTAATGTTCCCACTGCTGGGACACAGGCCTCCTCTCTGTGAGAGGGAGTGGGCTGTAATCTACCACGAGGGCCCAGTGCGGGTTGGTAGATGCACATGTCTTTGAATTTTTGGAGACATGCCGGTTTCCTCACGATGTTTTCCTTCACCGTTTTGAGAGCAGTGGTGATGAAATTATTTGCACAAAGTAAAGCGCCTGCTTGGGTTCGAACCCATGACCTACAACTCGTACGTCGGGGCCGTTACCACTGGGCACCATTGCTCTTTTTTAATAAATTTTTATTATTTTAATAATTATTTTCATAACTATTTATTTGATTGGAATTATAATGTTATTTCAAATGTACAACATAATAAAATGGATTGATATAAATGATTTTTGAATTAGATTTTTTTTCCATTTGATAGAGCATTTCGGTAACTCTCGAACTCGCGACACATGCGACGACTCTCAACGTGAACGCAATAACGTAATTTATTACTTTGTAAGGGTTGCAGTAAAAAATTCAAAACCGATACTTCCGATAACCGTCGAGCGTTCAATACACGTACATTGAGTTAACCAATTTAGCGTGTATCGAAATCACCAAGCCAATTCGACTGTGTGGAATTAGCGCTAAATTGGTTAACGCGACGTAAAAATTATGTACGGTTTATTTTATTGTTTAATATTGAAATTCTTCCACTGTAGACACTTTTGTACACTGTTTGCTAATAATTATTGTTTTGGCACTTTGCTTGTAAGTAAATCTGAGATAATTAGTACTCGTTTATTATAATATTTTATTAACACCTTTAGGTGATTTGTGAGTTAAAATGTGAACATTAAATAATTTTCACACATGGAAGTTATGTTGACGTCGTGATGTCTTTTTTTCTTTGAAATACCAAGTTTTAGAACCGAATGTAAACTAAAGGAAAACTAGAATAAAAACAACAATTTATAATACCTACCTGGAGTGGCGCTACTGATAGCGAAGAGCCCTAAGGCTATAACTGTGACTACTGCTAGACGAGTCATGTTGATTTGTGCCCCGAAGTACCTCGATGTAGCATATATAGGTAAAAACTCGCTTATCTCGTGGACTTGAACGAACAAATGTTTATTAGACTCTTCACTTTTTGCAAATTTCAAGTAATTATGTTATCGTAATCAGCTTCATGAGTTCATCACCCATCACGTCTACATAATATCGCGAGCTAATTTTCCATTCAATCCACTTATGAATCGAACCCTCTTTATAATAGGAATAGTTGGTTACTATAAGTTGGAGGTAAGGCGCAATTTCATGTTTTTATGGTTTTCGCGGTATGCTGAATAATCCGCAAATACTAGAATAACAGTAGGCTGCAGCAAGGGCCGAGAGAGAGGCTGTTTAAAGTCTCAGTAAACTTGTTAAAGTTTGCACAGGTGGGTGGGGCGGGCAATAAAGATACTCAACAGCATGTCTCTGCTCATTGTCGGAATTCCAGAGGGTGACACTTTACATATTGTCCTCTGTATGACTTAAATTGTGCTGGTACTCAGACTCATTGACTGGAGACTGTTAATCACTCACGGAACCCTGATGCATGATAAATGAATTAGAAAGAAGAATAGCTAAAAAGTAGGTACGAAACGATTTTGGTCACTTAGTGGATTCTCTATTGTGTTACATAACTTTTTTATCGATAAATTAATCTAAAGTGCTATAATTTTTTTTGTGTCATCATTTGGCCGAATGATAACTTGCCCGAACTTAATGTCACATAATATAACATGACATAAAATTGAAATCCCGAAATACAATATGCTTTGTTTGTCATAAATATTACAATCAATAATATACAAAAGACTTAAAACTGTTTTCAATAAAAGTTACTAGTCCTAAATTCAAATTATTTATAGATTATTTATATTAATTGATTGTGAACATGTGGTTTTTATTTCCCTGTAAGAAGTATGCAAACAAGCATACACCATACCAGCAAACCTGCAGCATGCAAACAAGCATACAGCATGCAAGCGAGCATGCAACATGTCATGCAGCATGCAAGCAAACATGCAGCAGGCATGGTTTCTGTCACGGCTCCGGTGCTGCGGGGCTCCGGCGGTCCCACGCGGGCTTATCGTCGCAGATGGTCAGCCGCCGCGACGAGCGTTACAACCACCCACTCCTTGACTCGCGGGCCGCCTCGCCCCTCCGCGCCTATGCTATTCTAAATTACACTCTAGGGGTAGGGCAGACAAGACTGCATGGAGTCGGATTTACAGCGATTCGTTTCTGTCACTATTTCACTAAAACCAATTTTTTTTTATTTTTAGGGCTAACCAATTTATTACTTATAAATGAACATTCGGAATAATACACATTATTATAATACAATACTTAGGACATATGACTTTATTCCATGCAAAATTAGGGATTAAATTATTATAGTACTCGATATTATGCCAGCCAGATTAGTTTATGTAAAACAAAATTTCGATTTTTTTAACATTATGGTTACTAAAGTTTATAGCAAACGTGTTATGGATAATGATTTTCGGACAAATAACTTTAGGAAAAGCAAGGGAAACACACTTAGTGAAATCATGAAAAACATGTTATAGGTTTTTCGCGTAACGATTTCTGCAAGTGCACTCCTACCGCAAGCCGCGTAAAGCGTCGTGCAGACTGGCGAAACGGTAATTGTTCTACCGTGAAGTTTTCTTAGAAGTTGTTTTGTTAGAGTCACGTCGCGTCAGTCTGCACGAGGCTTTAAAGAACTTTGTTTCACAAACTGTTTTTTATTAATTTTAAAACATCATTCTCCTGCTTTTATTCCAATTTATTTGGGATCGGTGCAAAATGTCCTTTTCTTCCGTACTTCTCTATTAGTCGTCATCTCGGTAGTCACCCCCTTTCTAGCCATATCATCTTTCACACAGTCCAGTCATCGTTTCTTTGTCTTCCTCTACTCATATAGCCATCGACATTCATACTCAAAACTTTCCTCACGACATTTACCTCATTCCTCCGCATCACATGCCCATACCACGACAACTGATTTCCGCTCAACTTTACGGTCACCGGTGCCACTTTCAGACTTCCTTTTATGTGCTCATTTCGTATTCTATCCATTCGTGTAACACCACACATCCCTCTTAGCATTCTCACCTCAGCTGCATGCCTTTCATTCATCCCTTTTGTGGCCCAACATTCTGCTCCATACATGCCAGCAGGTCTAACTACTATTTTATATATCTTCCTCTTAAGTTTATTTAAGGGGGATGCGGGAATCGCAGATTGTTACCGTGACCGGCTGCCATTTCATCAATCCAGTGTTAATTCTATGCTTAACCACCCAATCTACTTTGCCATTGCTTTGCACGACTGAACCGAGATACCAAAAGTATGAGCAGACTGGGAGATGCCTGCCATCAAGCGCTACGGCTCCAGAACTGGAGAGACCGCCGAAATCGCAGAACATATGTTCAGTTTTGGTTCTGCTGATTTAAAAGCCACTCAACACTCTCCAACTTCTGTTGCCATTTCTCCAATCTGCTCTGAATCTCAGGTTCATTTTCACCGACAAGAACAATGTCATCGGCAAACAGCATGCACCAGGGTGTCTCTTCCTGTATGTCCGACGTCAGACCGTCCATAATCAAAAATAAGAGGTAAGGACTTAAAGCCGACCCTTGGTGCAATTCTACAGCCACACTTAACTCCTCGGTATTGCTAGCAGCCGACCGGACGTACGTACGAGATTGACTGTACATAGCACAAATTAACTCTACATACTTCTCGGGCAAACCTTTCTCTTTCAAGGCCCACCACAACATATCCCGGTTTACTCTATCATACGATCAATCTCTCCAGATCAATGAAGATCATGTGTAAGTTCTTGTGTGCACGTCTGTACTTCTTGCACAATGGCCCGAGTGCAAAGGTGGCGTCCATTGTTCCTCGACCTGGCATAAACCCAAACTGGTTATGGGTAATCACAATCTCCTCTCGCAGTCTTTTCTCTATTACTTTTCCCATAACCCCCCTACTAACTATCGAGGGATAAAGCTCATGTCACATAGTATGAAGGATTCTATGTGACATGAGCTTTATCCCTCGATAGTTGTTGCAGTTCTGTACATCACCTTTATTTTTGAAGATGGGCACTAGCGAACTATTGCACCATTCTTGTGGGATCCCCCCTTCATGCAAAGTATAACTACTTATTAAAGTATTAAGTCAGCCAAATACATTCATCTTCTTTTAAACACTTCCATACTTCTACTGGTATATCATCTGGGCCGGCTTTTCCATTTTTCATACTTTGAGTTTAAACTGCCTTTCTCCCTTCATTTATGCTAATTTCCCTCATGCTGATTTTATTAGTTCTAAAATTCACAAAAAATATTAAATTGATATGTCAAAAGAAACACTCTGTTCACGCTAACTTGTCGCACTTGTCTTTCAACGTGGAAAGACAAGAAGGACACAAGTGCGCGTGTACAGAGTGTTTCTTTGTTAGCTAACATTCGTTATTCGTACTTGACGCACTTGTCTTTCCACGTTGAAAGACATGTGCGCATGTACAGAGTGTTTCTTTGTTAGCTAAAATTCGTTATTCGTTCATACTATATATTTAAAAAAAATAAGGGTGCACACACATTTTGTATCAAGGAATACCTGTAATTTATTTTACAATGACCACGTTATTGCAGAAATAGTGTTTGTAGATGTTGCAAAAGTCCATTGATAGAGCTTTTATTTTACAGCAGCATGTACTCGTAATATTTGTATAAAGTTTGTGCTACAACTGGCATCCGGCGTACGTGTAGTAGATGTATGAACGTAAATGACGCAAAAGGAGTATGTAAGGATTGTAGCAGGTGGTGTTCTGTAGTTCCTGCCTACCCCCATAGGAAGAAGGCGACAGTTTATATATGTTACGTAGTTTTGTTTAACAATTATCATCTTTATTGATAATCTAAATAAGACAATCTTTCTCCTCTTCTTATCAGACTATGAGCATTAATTTACTTCAGATAAAAGACAACAGTACCTAATAATGAAATAATAATAATTGTACCTACTTAAAACACAAGGTATGATAAATTTGTACTATCAGAGTATAATTATGATTGTTATAAAATTATTGTAGCCTTAGGCGAGACCTTTGGTAAATATTGCTTTTTGTAACTAGTAGGTACTAGCTATAAAAAGTTTGGAAAATCCAAAAGTGCACGCCTCATAACACTCATTCATAAACGAAAAAGAAATTCAAAACATACCTAGTTTCTAACAAAAATGAACAATTTATCACGTTTCATGAAGTATGTTATGTATCACTGCTTTTTTACCCATCAATATGGGTAAAATTTCTAACCTCGCAATCCTTACGTAATGTCAAAGACTATTTATTTAGATATATACTATGTCGGTTGCTAGGCAACTAACGTCAAGTCAAGGTTGGAAATATTTAGATAAAGATATTATATTTTAGTTAGTATTTTTATTAATTATAATTAAACTATTTTGAATAAAAGAGCCATTTTCAATAGGGTTCCTTCTATGGCTCAAAATCGAATGTATAAAAGAAAATTGACTCAATTAATTGATTTTATCGCAAGCTACAATGTTTTCAGGTTTCATACATTGACGAACAGGAATTTTTTGTCAACTATTTTGATAGTTAATTGACTCAGGCGTGACCTTGGGGAAATCCATCATAAAACACAATAGACGATGTATATCTAGTAACTTAATCCGCTTAACCGTTCTTAAAGAGTTAGAGAACCCTGTAAGAAATCGACACGTGTTTCGCCTCTCAACGAGGCATCCTCAGGACGACGATTGACCTGTTGCGAACTCGGACACGAAGTGTTATCAACGCGAGCCGAACGCAAAGACCCCGAGATGCCTCGTTGAGAGGCGAAACACGTGTCGATTTCTTACAGGGTTCTCTAACTCTTTAAGAACGGTTAAGCGGATTAAGTTACTAGATATACATCGTCTATTGTGTTTTAACTATTTTGATGCTTTTTAGGGTTCCGTACCCGAAGGGTGACAAACGGAACCCTATTCATAAGCCTCCGCTGTCCGTCTGTCTGTCAGCGAGCTCTATCTCATGAACCGTAATAGGTAGGCAGTTGAAAATTTCACAGATTGAGCATTTCTATTGCCGCAAGAGCAACAAATAATAAAATTAAAAAATAAAGGGGGGTCGCCATACAATAAAATTAAATTTTGAAAAAAAAATTATCTGACCCTGGCATGTGGGGTATCATTTTCTAGAGCTCATCAAATAGAGAATAAATATAATTTTTATTTGTTTTTATCTTCAAAAATGATGAATTAGGGGGCCGTAGAAGTTGTCTGTTTTAGACCATTTTTGTACGAGCTCTATCTCAACAACTAAACAAATTAGGAATTTGAAACTTGTGTGTATCATGTAACATATACTGTTTATAATCAACAAATACTAAAAACGCCGATTCATAACGTATTTTATATAATATGGGCGATTTTCTGCAACTTAAAGCAATAATTTTGTATTTCATGCTAATATTATGCGATATAAATTCCACAGATAACTATTTAATAGTCGGAGTAATGACATGGAATTAGTAAGTACCTACTATCATGGCAGCATATACTATTTCGATCATTTAAATTACGATCATCCAAAAAGGTCTACAAAATAAACTTTCTTCACAAGATTTTAAAACCGGCCAGTATTTTTTGAGTTTAAGAACTTTATCGACTTTTTTCAAAGTATCCCTAGACGGTGTTGATGTGTGTACCTCGTGTTAAAACTACACTCCAATAGACAATATATTCAGTAACATTGAAATGAATGCTGGCACATACAGTGTACTATTCAGTTACCTTAAACCGTTGTGGATACAATTTCATATTGAGAAAAATTATTGGTGTAAAAATATTCGGTCATGGCGGCCAATCTCAACGGAGACTGGTCTTCGGCGCGGGAGATATTATAGTGCACAAGTGTGTGCACAGACACGAGTGCACTCTCTCTTCCCTCACTCTCATAGTCCGATGGGATGAGTAAAAATAATAAGTAAGAAATAATATATTTCTGTATGACTATCAAAAATAGCGTAAATAAATACCTGTATTGACCCGTGCGTTTGCACTGGCGAAACATCACGACAAAACATGTTGAAATCTCTAGTTCCTGTCAAACATTGTATGAAAAATTGACAGAAAATAGAGATTCCAACATGTTTTGTTGTGAATGTTTCGCCAGTGCAAACGCACAGTTATAATTAAAATTTGGCGTACTACTTACATTCTATTTTGTACAATATAGTCTGATGTAGCAAGAGAAATCCTTTTATTTATAAGTAACTAGCTTTACCCGGCCTGGCTTCGCACGGTTAGCACTAAGTACTTATCTACGGCGCATCTACCTTTCCTAATTACCTATTTCTACCTAATTACCTACCCTACCTACCCTACCCTTCTTACCAGGGTAGGTAGGTACTACATATCTACCTGCTTACCTACCATATATACCTATTTATACCTACTAATACTATGTTAGTAGCAAATAAATAACTTTGACTTTAGTTAATGCATGTTACTGGATAAAGTTAACTTGATATTTTTCTCTTAAAATAAATGAAATATACTCCTACACCTATATTTTAACACAACAACATTTTCTCATTAAAATTAGACAATTTCTTTACAAATCTTTGTTTTTTTATAGCGCCTCTGTTGTTACCTTTACGAAAGTATTACAAAAATTCATAGTGTTAAATCTTGTACGACATGGTATGGAACCCTTCGTGTGCGAGTCCGACTCGCACTTGACAGATTTTATTTCATTTCTGCTGCATTAAATCAATTGTTAAAAAGTACAGTATTAATTTCCATTTAATCATCTATACAATGGTATATAAGTTAAGTAGGTTCTGTGTACTAGCAGGAGTGTAACAATAAAAACAGTTGCAGAAATGGGGCACAAAATGTTTTTCGATCGTAGAGCACACTAATGCGAAGCATTAGCGTATTCGTATTCGTTTATTTTTCTTTCTTTCTTTCATTGAGTCGTGCAAAAGCAATATTTACCAAAGGTCAACCAGGTGGTTGACCGAGCCCTGCTCGGGTAAAAATACAGAATGCTCATTTAATAGTATAGGATAGTTCAAATCAATTCCATGTATAGTACATACTCACCCATGCTGCATTACTTACTAATTCCATGCCATGTCATTATTCTAAGGTAGCCATAGATTGTTCTAAACTTTGGGCGACCGAGTTATGCTGGGGTGAAAATACGAAGAAAACGATTTTTTCCAGATTTGAGAGCTAGCTAGATCGATTTTGAGAGCTAGCTAGATCGATTTTTCGCCCCCGTAAACAACGGTAAACAACTTCCACCGAGATCATTAGAGTCGTTTTCGAGAACGTGATTACAATATATTGAAACAATTTTGCTCATCATTTAATAGTTTAAAGAATTGTAGGAACAGATATTTGATACATCACAGGATGTGTTGGATCTATTAAATGAGTTCAAACGCACGTTGACATTAAAAAGGTATAAAATTAAAGTAAAAAGTAGGCGATAGTATTATGTGGGATTGGAGACAGAAATAGGGCAGCTTGTTTCCAACGTTTTATAGTCCACTTTTTACGCAGTCGGGTTTTTTTTTTAATTTTTTTTTTATGTTACACTTTTTAGTTGGGATAATTTTTCTTTAATCTTTCTTTTCTTTAATCGTTAAAATTATCTTTCAAAGCAGTAAAATTCTGGGTTTGTCACTCGATTTTAAGAATTATATTATGATAGTTATTTTTCACGTTCATCATCAGCCTATTAATGTTCCCACTGCTGGGACACAGGCCTCCTCTCTGTGAGAGGGAGTGGGCCGTAATCTACCACACGGGCCCAGTGCGGGTTGGCAGATATCACATGTCTTCGAATTTTTATGGTTCTAAGACATGCCGGTTTCCTCACGATATTTTCCTTCACTGTTTTGAGAGCAGTGGTGATGAAATTATTTACACAAAGTAAAGGGCCTGCTCGGGTTCGAACCCACGATCTACAACTCGTAAGTCGGGGCCGTTACCACTGGGCCACCACTGCTCACGCACGCTGTTGCTTTTTCACGTTAATAAGATCTAATATACGAAATTACGATTACATAAACATATATCACAGCTTTTTATAAGTTTTGAAAAAGTGAGAATGGTTGCTAACCAACTTTAAATCGTTTAATTTAGGCGATCCTAAATGATCATTAAAAATGAAAAATTATAAGAGAAACCTAAAAATTATTTTCAAATACGTAATCAATAATACCCCACTTGACATATTTCGTCGATTTTTTTTCTTTCATGTTGACTGCTCACAATCATCAATCACAAGATTAATAATATTTTTTTTAAACCGGCCAAAAGCGTGTCGAACCCCGCACAATGAAGAACAAACCCATGAATCTATCCCAAGAAGGCAAGAACAAACTTAACATTATTCAAAAACATGTTGCCTCATATATTCCAACTATAAGTTGGTCGACATACTCGTTACTTTGTGAAGCCTAATTAGCCGTGATATAACTATGCCACGCAATATAATAAAATTAAACAGTCTAATTACTTTCAAACTCCTTCGTAATGCATTCGAATATAGCAAAAAAAAAACAACCATAAAAGAACAAGAAAATTTTAAAAATAGAACATGAAAATTTCGTATCTTTGCGCTTGGTTCTCATGCAATGGCGTCAAATGGCGTGGTGTTTGTTTCTGAAAACTCGATTGTTTCGTTTTTTATATTAAATTGTTTATTAGTGTATTAACTTTAATGTGTGTGTGTGTTTTAATGACGTGTAAATTAATTAGTTTTGTGGAACATGAACATCGAATTTCTAGTGTGCATGAAAACGTAAGTGAACACCAAACACGCAAAAGGTATTTATATTTTATTTATTTCAATACAAAGTGCCTTCTATATTCAGTACCTAAAAAACGGATCCAGCGCCTACGTTCCAAAATGTCTACTGGCTAATGCTGCATGCATTCACTAAGCTGCAGGCGCTCGTTGACAAATATTTTCTAACCTCTGTCGATACTGCAAATCCGATACTTAGCAGAGCAGAGAGTGTGCTGGCAGGGTGCAACGCCAATTAAAACTGGTGTCGAGTTACAATTTAAGGTGTCAAGCCAATAAAGCGATTTGTACAAGTATTCTTCCACATACATACAATTTATAAACTGAAGTCCCTTTTCGTGTCAAACGGATTTTGAGGCGGTTTTGACTATAATTTTCGAGTAAGTAAATTCCGGAAGATTTATGTGTATAATGCATTAATTTAAATATTAAACTTGGGAGTGAAGTAATTTCTATATTTTGTCACGCGTTGTACAAACCGTACGACGCAGGGGCTGGTCGCTAGTAATGTATTATTAAGATCTGTTTTCTTCTCTCTTATTTTGATACTACAACATGATTACTTAATACCTATCACGAGTATATATTATTATACTGTGGATACTTTAAACAACAGAGAGATTTTTAAATGTTCCCCGAAACGATCAATTGCAATTGTCAATTTTTACGTGATTGATACACATTGATTTGCAAATTGATCGTCTACCAAATGCAATTGAAGCGATTGACAATATTCCTACAATAGCAATTAATGGCAAATTGATCGTTTCGGGGACCCTTTAGCTTACTTCTCGCAGGGTCAACTTGTCTTGATAATATATTTAGTGATTGTGATGCCAAAAATAAATGTGTGTTAAGTGACTTAACTTCTGACCACTGTGGTTTATTAGCTAGCTTCCCCATGCCATTACATAAAAAGCCGCGTAAAATAGAATGCAGGCCCTATACAGCTAGTCGTTGCAATAAGTTTAAAAATAATATAGCTCATAGAATTACACCATCTATAGTAGAACTCGAGAGCCCTAATGAAATCTATGGAGCCCTTTTTGATGTCGTGCAAAAAGAGTACCAATCTACATTCAAGACCAAAACTATTAAAATTAATGGCACCAGCGCTGGCTTTAACCAATGGGCCACTCCAGGTATTTATAAAAGTAGAGCGAGACTATACGAGTTATATGGTTTGAAAAAATACAGGTTTGATACTCCTTTCCTAGAGTATGTTAAAAATTATTCAAAATTATTTAAAAAGGTTAGTGTTTATGCTAAATCGAAATTTTTGAGCGATACAATTAAAAATTCCAATAATAAAGTAAAAACCACTTGGAAAATTATTAACAATGAAACGGGTAAGTCGGTTAAACAAGATAAAGAACTTGAGATTATAGTCGACAGTAAATTAGTTACTAAAGCAGCTGACGTAGCTGAGGCGTTTAATGAGTTTTTTGCCAACATACCTTTAACTACGACTCGCTCCTTAACTTCGTCCCCGTCTAAAGCTGAAAACCTTTTGCTTAGTAGTGTGTCTAAAAGTAGTCGTTTATTTAGCTTCGAACATGTAACACCTCGTGATGTAGTTAATGTTTTTAACACACTCAAATCCAAAAACACTGGTGATTACTGGGGCATCTCCATTAAACTTTTAAGTAATATAATAGACATCGTAGCCCCCTATCTAGCTGTTACTTTTAATAAATGTGTTGACTCAGGAACTTTTCCTGACCTCATGAAGAGTAGTAAAGTCATTCCATTATTTAAATCAGGTAATAAAAATGACGTTGGCAATTTCAGGCCTATTTCTATCTTACCTGCATTTAGTAAAATATTTGAAAAGTTAATACTCAAGCAGTTACTAAGACATTTTAATTTAAATAGCCTCCTTCATAATGAACAATATGGCTTTACAAAAGGTCGTTCGACTACAGATGCGGGTGTTGCTCTGCTGAAACACATATTTAGCGCATGGGAGAACTCGCAAAATGCTATTGGGGTTTTCTGTGATCTCTCCAAAGCCTTTGATTGCGTGCACCATGACACGCTATTGCGTAAACTGCGTCATTACGGTGTACAAAACGAAGCTCTCGATGTTATAAATTCTTATTTAAGTAATAGGTCCCAATGTGTAGATATTAATGGTGTGAAATCTTCCGGGTTACCAGTTCAGTTAGGTGTACCTCAAGGCTCAATACTGGGTCCATTCTTGTTCTTAGTGTATATCAATGACTTACCATTCTTTTTAAAGGGTATCTGTGAAGTTGTACTGTTTGCAGATGATACCTCTCTTATTTTTAAAGTAGACAGGAACAGACAAGATTTTGACGATGTAAACAGTGCACTCTCAATGGTTACGGATTGGTTTACAACAAATAACTTAGTTCTCAACTCCAAGAAAACGAAATGTATAAAGTTCGCTTTACCGAATGTTAGAAATCTAGGACCCAACATCGTCTTAGATAAAGAAGTGCTTGAAACTGTGGGCTCGGCAGTTTTTCTGGGCATAACAGTAGATGCCAAACTTCAGTGGGGCCCACATATTTCAAGTCTAGCGGGAAGGCTCAGCTCGGCCGCCTACGCTGTCAGGAAAGTAAGACAATACACTGACGTTGATACAGCTCGATTAGTCTATTTTAGTTATTTCCATAGCGTTATGTCCTATGGTATTCTGCTGTGGGGCAAAGCCGCTGACATTCAAAATATATTTGTTCTTCAAAAACGAGCTGTCCGAGCAATTTACCAACTAGGTACCAGAGTCTCTCTGAGAGATTTTTTTAAAGATATTGGTATTCTTACAGTGGCATCACAATTCATCTTCGCCAATATCTTATATATTAGGCAAAATATACACGTATACACTAAAAACAGTGATATCCACAATATCAACACCAGAAATAAAGACAAATTACGAGCTCCTTTTCACCGGCTTCATAAGGTTCATAACTCATTTGTTGGGCTTGGTATAACCTTTTATAACAAGCTACCCACTTCTCTGCTAGATTTGCCTTTTAATGCGTTTAAAGCTAAAGTAAAGTCCAACCTTTGTTCAAAGGCATACTATTCTATCAATGACTACTTAAGCGATAAAAATAGTTGGTCGCTGTGATTAACTCAAGACAATGTTTATGTTCTTTCTCCAGTTTTAGCTTACCTACTGACAGGTTATATGTTTATAGAATGTTTAATTTATTTGACTTTATTATACAATTTTTTTTATTTTTATTTATTGTTGACATGATCTACTCATTACAATGTTTTCGTATGAGTTGTATTGCAATATGTGATTAGCTAGCGACCTCGACAGTAGATTATATATTATTCTTGACTAACTGTTGATCTATTTTTGATTTATTTTTACTTCAATGGTCCTAGTTTATCATATCTAATTATGTGACTTCGAGTTACAGCTTTATTAGCTATATGTAAGCGGGCACGCCCTTTATGCCTGGAGGCTTTATAATTCGGGTATTAAGTTCTGTTTACGTTTTTAGTTTTTATTTTTGCTTGAGTTTAGATTTCGATATTTTTTTTTTTTTTTTTTGTTGGTACATTGGCGCGTGCTAGCTGTCATTATGGCATATATTTTATTGAATGTTTTGTGTTGAGTAATGTAAATTATTTGCATACTATTGTATAGAATCAAGTTATTTTTTTCTAACTGAACAGACAGCTGTGCTGCTGGGGAGTTTGTTGCGCCACTTCTTCTCTCCAGCAAAGGCACTAGGAAGTGGTGAAGGGCGGGCGTTTTTGGGGGACTGTCTTATGTAATTTTGACGTTCGAAAAGTGCTGATTCTCAGCCTAATTTGAATAAATGACTTTTGAATTTTGAATTTTGAATTTTGGTGTGCCTGGGGTAAGTACCTACCTATCGCCCCTCGTATAGACTATTCTAAAGTAAGTAGACTAAAATGAGTCTCGCTGGGGTCATATTTTCTAATTGACCGTTTCTATATGTAGCACATTATACATACCTATTTTTAGTTGGATTAAGGGTCCCCGAAACGATCAGTTGCACGGTAGGTGACTGATGAATAGCTGATTGCCACTTCGTCCGTTGTTGCAGAGTGTTCAGGTATTCTGAATGCCATCTTTGCCAGAAGTCTTGTGTCATTCACTGTACTAGATGCCATGTAGATAATAGGTTGATGTTGGAGTTTTCATAGTAATCCAAAAAGTTCCCAGGTGTGAGTGGTGACATCGTTTCAACAATGCTGTTCAACTGACATAATGAACGGGAGTTAAGACAGGCTTCTATTTGTGTTAGCAATGTCGGGACGGTTCACGCAGTGGTTAAGCGATTGACTGCTGCGCTGCGTGTCGCGGGTTCGATCCCCGCACAAAACAAATATTTGTATGATCTACAAGTAGTTATTCCGGGTCTGGCTGTATGTGAGTTTAAATGTTTGTTAACGCACCCACAATACAGGAGAAATTGCTAGAGTAGGGCAAAATGTTAAAAAAAAAAATGTCGCCATCTCTTCATAAGTAAGTTTTGCAGATTACACTCCAGCTTCCCAGAGGCCATCACAGTTTGGCGTTTATGGCGTGATAAAGCCACGCAGTTCCATCGGTTGCTAAGTGTTAGGAAATTACTTTAGAAATGCTGTGTTCAGTTCACCTACTTTGAAAAGGATTTTTTTGTAGCTGCAATGAAATTGGTGCCGTTATCGCTGAACAGCTGAATAATACATCGGCTACGACGACGTGCGATAAATCTCCGAAATACAGCCAGGAATGCTTGAGAAGTCTGTCACACAAATAGGCAGCTGTACCCTTTAGTGGCATGAGGCCCTCGCCCCTTTGATGTTCTTAAGAATACTGGACCTGCACACTCAAATCCACTGTTCAAAAAGGTCTGTAAACTCACCTTTACAGCTGGTAATTCATCCATTAACTGGTTGTTTATCTTGTCAGTGATAATGCAAACCTTACAACTTCTTATGCATTGTCTTAGGTAGTTAAGTTTCGGGAGCGATGCCGGAGGTTATTTAAAAGCAAACGAGGAGTCTTGCTTAGACGATGGTTTATTCAAGACTAAAGTTTAAAATACATTACTCTTATTCCTAATCGTGCACTTATCGCTATGGTGAAATTTGAGTCATGACCTAAAAAACTGTAGACTAAACAAACTTAAACTTAATATAAATCAATGTCACATTAGTTATATTTATCGCTGTGGCCGGGTGACACTTGAGTCATTGAGTGTGAGAGCGACCCTTTGCAGCGCACCTACTCTAAACAAAATCTAAGTACCTAATAGCTAAGATGTACTTTACATAACTAGGTACTGCTGAGTTAATTTAATAATTAATAATTACTTCTTAGTTACGTCATCATAACTTGTAAACCATCGTGTAACGTTTATTTGTGTGCTTCGTTGATACAAATTGTTGTGATAATTATGTTGGTTACTCGGTTTTATAATTGGGTGTTTGGTTGTGACTAGCAAATTAGGGTTTTGAAAACCACCTTCTACTCTGAACAGATTGTTTTTATTAAAAAATGGTGTCAAGCTAATAATTGAACTTGATTTTCTAACCTTGCCATTTTTCTTATTGTATTCTATATCTCTTTCAAACACTATCTGTTGATAGTAATATTTGCAATTTTGCAAAATTGTGAGTTAAATAGGTACTTCAGCATAAATCTCAGGTTATTTATATTTTGCTGCTCGATCGTAGGTTAATCTGCAGCGTTTGTGTTGTTGGTACCAACCACAATTACACTAAAAAAGAACAGCAGA
This sequence comes from Conistra vaccinii, assembly GCA_948150665.1. Lineage (NCBI taxonomy): Eukaryota > Metazoa > Arthropoda > Insecta > Lepidoptera > Noctuidae > Conistra > Conistra vaccinii. Next base: position 24,117,770 of record OX411316.1, read on the forward strand.
ATATAAACCAAACGATTTTGGAAATAAAACAATAAAAAAAATTCAAAAATAAGTTATATTTTGGCAAAATATGTAATTGTGCACAACTAAAGAACTAATTAACAACATATTATACGATGCAGGTGCTTTAGGTACTCTTTTCCTAAGTAAAGTTTTTACAAATTATCAGTTTCCATTTAACGTCAACGTAAGTTATCGTAACATCATTAGTAGTTTCCCTTTACCGCCCCCATCCGTATCGTTTTCCATATTCCATGCCATCATATTTATCATCCCTTTTGTCACCGCCTTTATCCTTGCCGTCACCCTTACCCTTGTCGTCGCCTTTACCCTTGTCGTCACGTTTACCCTTGTCGTCACTTTTAGCCTTATCGTCACCCTTACCCTTGTCGTCGCCTTTACCCTTGTCGTCACCTTTACTCTTGTCGTCACCTTTACGCTTGTCGTCACCCTTACCCTGGTCGTCACCCTTACCCTTGTCGTCACCTTTACCCTTGTCGTCACCTGTACCCTTGTCATCATCCTTACCCTTGTCATCATCCTTACTCTTGCCTCCGTCGTTTCCCTTACGACCACCTACATTACCCTTGCCGCCTTTGCCGCCATCTTCTTTTCTCTCACTGCTACTACTTTCCCTGCTACTGTCACTGCTACAGACAGACCTGCCCCCATCCTTGCCACCGCCCTTGCCACCGTCCTTGCTGCAACCCTTGCTGCCTTTACCACCATCACCACAGTTGCCTCCTATAAAATATGATGATTAATCTCAGGACTGCACCTTGAACTCAATTCCAACGCAATATTCATGTGATTAACATTATCCTATATGTTATGAAACCAAAATGCAATTTTAATGATCCTTTTTTTATTATAGTCTTTTTGATAGATTACAGCTTATACAAGTCGGCATTGTCGATATTATTACAACTGTTCGGTTATTAGTGCTACAATCATTATGTTACATGTTCACATGGATGGAATATTTTTATTCATTACTATCATTAAGAGTTAGGAATGTTGGAGATCATGTTTGCAAAATAACGTACGTAGATTAAATATATGATCAAAAATAATAATATTATTCTTACGGTCAGGTGCTGCGCAAACACATACTGCCAACACTATGAGCGTAAGCGCAATGAAAGTCAGATTCTTCATCTTGTGTTGTGTTCGATTTTCCTTTTCTTCGATTAACAAACTGATACTGATGAATTTTGTCTCACTGTTTTCGTTCGACTACAATCACTAAGAATCCAACTGCCCTATAAATACTCATTTGCTTTCCGATTTTCCATGAAATTTTTTGCTTCAAGAGAAAGGTTCTAAACAATATAATCTATCTTTAATTACCGTTAGTAATAATCGTTCCTGAATTTGCGTTTTTGCTATGATTGACCTCTACCTAATTACAGCTATCCATTTAAAATAATTACTTAAATTTAATTATTGGTTTACGCGATATTCATCTCTATTTGATCAAAGTTAAGTTTGAAATTGTAATTAGTTAAAAGGAATCTGATTAGTCTAGTTCTAGTGATGATCGAGCTGAGGTAACAAAGATCGACTTAGTAGATTACTGTTAGGCTTCAAACAGAGCGGACAATTTAAGATTTCTATAAATTGGATGTTGTAAAGTTTAGCCAATTTACTCTTAAACACGTAGTTATTCTATCTTATTTCGGCCAGGTATGTTGGTTTATTATTAACTAAGATTGTAATTGGTTTAAGTATATAATTCATATTTTTGTGTCATCCCTGCATGCGGTACGTGGTCGATTTTTCAAGGATGAAATAGCTCCGTGTCCCACTTTTTTCTTGTTTCTCTATGGTTTGCCGACGTCTACTGATGTACCTACTAATTGCATAATCAGGATATAAAGTCCCCACTGCTGGGACACAGTCCTCTTCTCTGTCAGAGTGAGTGGCTGAATACACCACGCAGGTCCAGTCCTTATCTTATCAACTCGAACCGAGTTGATAAGTAAGTACCTACCTAATAATGAAAACTTTTATTTAGATAGGTATATGGGTCAATCTCAATCACAATGCTTATTATATTTACGTGACTTAGTCCGCGAGCGAAAAATTTCTTGTGTCCTCGAACAACACCCCGACGCATCGCATCGTCCGCCCGCGCATTTACTTCGTTTTCGAAACGGCGGCGGTGCGGTGCATGCACAGATATAGATAGACCTATATCTGTGGGTGCATGGGTGATGTTCATTCGTATACACAATCATGCGGTCGGGCGCCGATTTGGTTCCGGCGTCATGTACAGGAAGGGTAAGGTGTACCTAAGGGTGGAAGCAAGATTTCTCAAGAATTAGCCTATAAAATACAAAAAGACAAATCCGACTAGTAGTTTCCGAGATCAGCCAATCTTCTCCTACTCTGTCCTTCTCATACTTTTGCCTTTGTTCATTCTTCCTTTCATATTCAGTCCATTCTTCTTTGGAATGCGCGTCTTCTTGATATCAGGACGGCCGGCCACCAGTCGGTATGCATTAAGTGGAAATCGCGGTGTCATTTTCAAAATGAATAAAGTAGAGTCATCTCAACACCTCTGTCACTTGAATTCGTATTTATAATGGTTTATTCCCATCTCGGCACCCTCTCATGAATCATTTTAAGGTACACAAAAAGAATCGGAAACACAGTATCAGTATAGTACCTAAGTAAATCAACTTTATTATGTAGGTATACATTATAGTAAATATGTATGTAGGTAAGTATGTGTGTAGTTTATAACCTATTTATGTACTGTTGTATCTATTTTAGTTATAATGCATTATGATATAATTTTTCATATTTTTTCTCTCAAACAGAGCACCTGCCATCTAATCTCTTCACCACCCTTGGTTGACTGGTATAGCATTAATTCCGCCTTTGTACCTTTTTGAGTGCGAAAGGATAATAAATGAATAAATTAGCACGCTCAAATACACAAAAAAAACACACAGATAAAGAAAGAAGAAAGAAAGAAAATAACTATAAAAAGAAAATAAATTGATTTGACCCAGGTTAGATAGATTCGCGAGAACATTGTGAAGCTTTGTATGTTCACCAGCAGGATAAGGACTACTTGGTCCTTATCCAGATGTTTAGCAGTTTGAAATGTTTTATTTACCTGGGATTTATTTATAAATGTTGCGACTGCTTAACCATACATTTTGGACGTTTAAAAGTCTCTTAAATTTAAAAGTAACTTCCATAAATCCACATAATACCCCTTGGTTCATGGCGTGTAATGGTAGGCTAATTTGAAGTGTGTGTACCGTGTGGTAATTTTTCAAAACAATTCACATAGAGCGGTATTTCTATTGATTTAATGCTATCATTACGATCCAATGTCAAAGTAAATGATGATCTAAGTAGGGTATAATTGGAAACATCGACTATTCAACAATATAATAGTAATTAAATTGACGTCAAGATTACCAAGCTAAGATACAGGTCTATCTGTTATAGTTTGTCATTGAAAGGGTGGAAATAAGTATATATATAATATGGATTTAAAAGCTGAAGTATTTTATAAAAACAATAAATTTTATTTTGCATTTTGCATTCACACATTATGTAAGGCGAAACGTAAACTATTTGTCAGATTGACAGATTTCAGAGCTTTTGAATTTCTTTGACCGGGACTTTCAGGTAACAGCTTAACGTCTGAAACAAACAAAACAAAATAATGTTAATAATAAAGTCGAATATTTTATAGAATATTGTAATACAAATGCTTCGTATTTATGGACGAAGATGGCATGTTTTCCTAAAAGAGTATTGTCTCTTTAATATACTTTTCCCAAATATGCTTGGAAATTCGAGCATTATTTTGACAACATTCTTTATTTCAAAGAATGTTGTCAAAGAATGGAAATTGCTGTACGGGCCGAATCGCACCGCCGTTTTAGCTGCCAAATAAATTACTATGAAAACTCACATCTGTCGTGTTGTTAATGGAACGAGCTCTTTACTTCAACACATGGCAAGGGCAACCAAGGAGGTAACAGCTTATCTAAGATTTTATTTAAATTTCGATTTGGCTTGCAAATAGAGCTGTTTAAAGTAAGAAATAAATGAACATTTTAGCGAGTGAAAAATTATTGTTTGTTGTTATTGATTCTGGAATTTATAGTTAATTTACTTAGTTTGAATTTCCGCGCATTATTTGAGAAAAGTACTAATTATACAAGTCTTGGCCGCAACTAGGCATTGGTGAACTTACGTTTGTGTGCTTTGGCCCACATTTTCACGATTATTCATCAATGCCGCAGTTGGAGGCCGCAACAGTAATGTACAATAATTATATTAGCTGCACACAATACAAGTGTAAACCTACGTAATTTATTTTCAAGTACAAAAGGTTATCTTAACATAAAATGCATTTTCTGATGGACTATCGTTTATGGTGTGCACTATGGCTATGACTAAAACAACTATATAGTAGAAGATAAAATCGTAATATTTACCCGTATCCGCCTAGTTTTTTGCCGCCACCACCTCCGTAGCCGCCGCCACCGCCACCGCCCTTACCACCGCCGCCGCCCAGACTACTGCCGCCGCCTCCATGACTGAGTCCGCCGCCGCCTCCATGACTTAGTCCACCGCCGCTGCTGCCTCCTTTGCCGAAGCCGCCGCCACCTCCTTGGCCGAAGCCGCCGCCGCCTCCTTGGCCGTAGCCGCCGCCGCCACCATAACCACCACCGCCACCCGATGAGCCCCCGCCTCCAACACCTTTACTACCTCCGCCATATCCACCTGGAAATTAGAATAAACACAAGTTTTATAAACGTGGTGTAACCGCCAAAATCTTGGTAAATCTCTTGAGTTAATACAATATTTCCATGGAATGGAAAAGTCATATAATTTTGCTGAATGAAGAATTCGTTTGAACAAGGTCGTAAAATACAGACAAAGTAATTCGACGAAAGTTAGAATGTTGAATTTACGCGAGTCTACAGAAATGTGTATTAGGTACATAATATTTTGTTGAAAAACCACTTTTGAAGTTAAACATCAATTTGCATCTATGTAATTTTAATCGAATCCTAGGACAACATCATATTTTTTCCTGAAGAGTTTATGTAAAGGATTGGTAAGCACGAAGCTCATGTTCCATTTGAAAAATCTACCTACATAGTTTTTATTGTGAACCAAATGTAAACCAAAACAAAACTCGAATAACAACAACAAAATAATACCTGGTGTGGCGCTAGTGATAGCGAAGAGCCCTAAGGCTATAACTGTGACTACTGCTAGACGAGCCATGCTGATCTGTGCCCCGAAGTACCTCGACCTAGCTTATATATACAGACTCGCTTATGTCATGGACTTGTACGAACAAAATGTATAGACTCTTCACTTTTTGCCGCGTTATTTTTTTTCTAAATAATTATTAAGGTTCGGCTGAATTAAAATATCCTGGTTTTATGCATCGAAGTGGATGTAGACGTAGACTAATATAAGTAAGGCAGTGTATAGAGTGCCACCAGTGGCACTCTATCCCTATCGACTAAAGTGCCACTACAGGCACCCTAGTAACACCACCTCGACTCGGCCAAAGTGCCGCAAGCATTGGATTGTCACTGTCACTAAGTCACGTCACTTGGTATTTTGTTTGATTGTCGAGGTTAGATCGCTGTAAAACACCACATTCCCAAAACATTACATTCTCTTATGCCTAAACGAACCCTGGCACTTGGCCGGCCGCTACCGCGGCACCGCTCGCTATGCTCGCTCGGCTCGTGCGTTGTGTGGTCACAGTTCTAACCTAACCTAACCTAAATAACAAGTGATAGTGACAATGCAACGCTCACGGCACCCTAGCCGGGCCGAGGCAGCGACACTAGAGTGCCACAAGAATACTCGCGGCACTCTATACACTTCGTATAAGTAATATAAATGATTGCTGGCTGTTCGTTACTTCCGATAGCTTTTAGATTATAACGTGGAGAGCTATGTTCGAATCTTTTTTAAATGGTGTAGTTACCAACACCTACCTAAACAAACTTTTGTTTGTGAATTTCTATTGTTCATATGGCGGAACCCTTTGAAAGGGGATTAATATTACATTTATATTTAATTAGTTTTGTAACACGTTGAAGTGGTCGACAGTTTTTGTGTAGCGCAGTGGATCTCAGTATTTATGACATAGACTCGGTTAGGGTCGGACGTACTCTGTTAAGATATCCAAGCTAGTCTCATTCTCCTCGCAGTTTTTTTGGTATTTTCTTGATATTCTGGAAGTTAAGAGGCTGGGGTTTTCCATTTTGCTTGATACATTTTGCGAGGCGTCGGCCCAGCCTTATTGTATACTTTAACTCCGCAACCAAATAACCTACTGAGATATAATACCAACCTAACTCTACGTTGCATTAAATGTGCAGGTTTTAGTTTTCCATTTAAGTATTTATTGTTCTTGACACTTTAACGAAAAAAGGCTCAGAGTCAAACTTGTTGCTCTACGATTTTTCAAGTTGTCTCACAGACGAATCTAATCAAGATTGCTTATAAATTATAGCTTACCTAAGACAATAAGCCTAACACAATTATCTCCTTGTAGGTACGTTCGTTAGCAGTGAACTGATAAGGAAATATTATTATTTTGTTATTGTTATTCTACGAATCGTTTTATCGAGCCCCGATCTGTTTCGAGTGGTTCTTTCCCTTTGTGTGCGTGGATGATAGTAGGTCCTTTTATTTATTTATTTATATTGAATTAACAAGTAACAAGACTCAATATGTTAGTAGACTTTCTTAACAACTATGTTAGTAAACTTAACCTATAACACACTTATCGAATCCCTGCTACACGCTCAACACAGATGTGGAAAGTTTGCAGCAGCGGTTCACACACAAACAGTCCAGTCTGCTCGCGATACACTGCAGTATAGTGTTGGGGCTGGCCCGCATCCGGCTCACCAGGGAAGCGCATTTCTTTTGCATCGTAGCGTAGAAACAATCGACACGAGCATCAACAAGCATCCCTGATACGCTACAGAAACGGAACAGCCCCATCAATACTCGGAACGCATTATTATATTGAACGCGAAGGGCGCTGTACGATTTTTGAGTGTAATCTACCCACAGGCTGCAAGTGTAAAATGAGGTTTTTACTGGTCTAGAATAACGTGCAAACCTGCGAGCGATCATAATAATAATTATTAGCTCTCACTGACAGCACCCTCCTTTCTCCTTTCAATCTCCTTTCAATATCGTCATCATCTCTGAGGTCAGCGGTCAAAAGATGTCCCAAGTATTTCACCTTAAATACCCTCACAAGCGATATTCCATTCAACTTGACCGGAGGCATCGGGTCAGGACATCGACCGCTGACACCAAAGACCATGACTTAACTTTTAGTGACGTTGTAGACCAATCCATGAAGTAAAGCATATTCTTCATAGATGGCCACCAACCTCTAAAAAAAGCTTTGGAGAGGTCGAGGAAGCAAGCGTACGTAGTTTTCCTATCGGAGTAGTACCTAACAGCCCACTTTAGACACAAGAGGGATGGAAATGGGCCTGTAGTTCTTTAAGTCAGCGGTATCACCCGTTTTATTTTTAATAATGGACACTAGAATAGTTTTAGTCATATGGCTAGGTAAATACGCATGTCTCACACAAAAATAATGCCAACACTCTTGGTAAATGAAGGCCCGCGAACTTGAGGTTCTCGATGCTCAGACCATCGTGATCTGGAGACTTTCCTCTTGACCTACTGCTAATAACGCATTTAACGTCCTTGGCTGTGAATCCCGTTCCAACGTAACCATGGTCAAGAACATCAGGCTCGGATACGCAAAGACCCAGTGGTGACTTTATCCTAAGAGGTCAGCAATGCCTACGGGATCGCTCTCGCCATTGACAGACACAGGGAGGCCAGGCTTACTACTTAGCCTGTTCATGTGTTTCCAAAATGAGCGAAAATCATTGCTTGAAAGTTGTGAAGCCAAAATATTCATTATTATTCTATTATTATATATGTTTAGATGTTATTATTTTCTTACTGTTGTTCTACGAATCGGTTTATCGACCGGGGGATCTTTTTGGAGTGGTTTTTTCCCTTTGCGTGGGCGCACTCGGCTGTAGATGATGATGCTGGGTTATCGTATATTTCAGGTTCTTTACAGGTACGTAAGGTAAAGTAGGTACTTAGTGCTTGTTTACGAAGACGCGGGGCGTTGAGCGTGGCGTGCGGCGTGGCGTGCGGCGGGGTGGCCCGCACAAAACGTGACATCTCACGTTGTGTGAGAGCGTTTACGGAGAAGCGTTTTTATAGGCTTGAAATGCAGGCGGTGCCCGCGGCGTTGTACGCCGCGTCGCACGCCGCGTCGCACGCCGCGTGAAACCGGCAACGCTGCGTTCAACGCCGCGTGCAACGCCGCGGTGCATGCGGCGGGGCCCGCGGCGTCGTACGTACGCTCAATACCTACAAACTACGAACATGGGCGATATCCACATATAACATCAAATACTTGCAGGTGTGGAAATAAAATTAAAATATACAGGTAGATTCGAAATTACTGTTGTTCTACTTCCTTTCAAGTAGGTTTTGTTTGTGTGATTATTGTGTATAAATATTTAAGTAGGATGTTATTGGGCACTCTAAGCCACCTTACGTTCCATCGGCTCACTTCGTTCACCTCGTCACTTCAGGTGGCTTAGATTGCCCAATAACATAAATGGATCTTCAAAGTTTGTGGATCGACAAAGTTTGTGGTTTTGGTGTTACTCCACTATTTGAATTTCATTTTGTTGCGAACGGAAAGTGATTTAGAATGCCCAATAACATAAATGGATCTACAAAGTTTGTGATTTGGCGTTACTCCACTTTTTGAATTTCATTTTGTTGCGAACGGAAAGTCGTATAGAATGGCTAATAACATAAATGGATCTACAAAGTTTGTGATTTAGCGTTACTCCACTTTTTAAATTTCATTTTGTTGCGAACGGAAAGTGGTTTAGATTGCCCAATAACATAAATGGATCTTCAAAGTTTGTGGTTTGTGTGCTACTCCACTATTTGAATTTAATTTTGTTGCGAACGGAAAGTCGTCTAGAACGGCTAATATCATAAATAGATCTACAAAGTTTGTGGTTCGGGCGCTACTCCACTTTTACAATATCGGTTTGGTGCGAACGGAAAGTGGTTTAGATTGCCCAATAACATAAATGGATCTTCAAAGTTTGTGGTTTGTGTGCTACTCCACTATTTGAATTTAATTTTGTTGCGAACGGAAAGTCGTCTAGAACGGCTAATATCATAAATAGATCTACAAAGTTTGTGGTTCGGGCGCTACTCCACTTTTACAATATCGTTTTGGTGCGAACGGAAAGTGGTCTAGAATGCCTAATAACATAAATGGATCTACAAAGTTTGTGGTTCGAGCGATACGCCACTTTTAGAATCTCGTTTTGGTGCGAACGGAAAGTCGTCTAGAATGCCTAATAACATAAATGGATCTACAAAGTTTGTGGTTCGGGCGCTACTCCACTTTAGAATCTCGTTTTGATGCGAACGGAAAGTCGTCTAGAATGGCTAATAACCTAAATGGATCTACAAAGTTTGTGGTTTGGGCGCTACTCTACTATTTGAATTTAATTTTGTTGCGAACTGAAAGTCGTCTAGAATGGCGAATAACATAAATGGATCTACAAAGTTTGTGGTTCGGGCGCTACTCCACTTTTAAAATCTCGTTTTGGTGCGAACAGAAAGTGGTCTAGAATGCCCAATAACATAAATGGATCTTCAAAGTTTGCGGTTTGTGCACTCCTCTACTATTTAAACTTAATTTTTAAATTTGGGTCAGATTGATTCATATCTCTTCACAAAGCAAAAAATAGGCTGCACCTACAGGCACATGCACATTCTATTTCTGTGACTCAGATTGACCACCAAGGACGTCTGAACTCTAGGTTACCGTAAACATTAAACTAAAATTTGGGTCAGATTAACTCATATCTCTTCACAGAGCAAGAAATAGCATGCACTTACAAGTACACGTTCATTCTATTTCCATGACCCCAGATTGGACACCAAGGATATCCAGAAGGATTAGTCAGCCTAGACACTGCGTTATCGTGTCTAGCTGCTTCCAGGATGCGCCACGAGGAGGCTCCTTTCATGCACCCTGCTAACCTAAACTTCAGGACAGTTGGTCTCATGTCTCTCCACAAAATTAGAGATAGTGCACAATTACACATCACTCCGTTTTCTGCGACCAGATTGGCTCGAGGACATCTGAACGTTAGGCTATCGATTACAATAAACTAAAATTTAGGTCAGATTGACTCATATCTCTTCACAGAGCAAGAAATAGCGTGCACTTGCAGGCACACGCTCATTCTATTTCTATGACCCCAGATTGGGCACCAAGGACATCTGAACTTTAGTCTACCATAACCATTAAACTAAAATTTAAATTTGGGTCAGATTGACTCATATCTCTTCACAGAGCAAGAAATAGCATACACCTGCAGGCACACACTCATTCTATTTCTATGGCCCCAGATTGGGCACCAAGGATATCCAAATTTTAATTTAATTTATTCATACACTACTTTACACGTTAACAAACAAGGGTGCTCGCTGTTTAAACCGCTATCCTAAAATTCAGGACAGATTGTCTCATGTCTCTTCACAAAGCAAAAAATAGGCTGCACCTACAGGCACATGCACATTCTATTTCTGTGACCCAGATTGGGCACCAAGGACATCTGAACTCTAGGTTACCGTAAACATGAAACTAAAATTTGGATCAGATTAACTCATATCTCTTCACAGAGCAAGAAATAGCATGCACTTACAAGTACACGCTCATTCTATTTCCATGACCCCAGATTGGGCACCAAGGATATCCAGAAGGATTAGTCAGCCTAGACACTGCGTTATCGTGTCTAGCTGCTTCCAGGATGCGCCACGAGGAGGCTCCTTTCATGCACCCCGCTAACCTAAACTTCAGGACAGTTGGTCTCATGTCTCTCCACAAAATTAGAGATAGTGCACAATTACACATCACTCCGTTTTCTGCGACCAGATTGGCTCGAGGACATCTGAACGTTAGGCTATCGATTACAATAAACTAAAATTTAGGTCAGATTGACTCATATCTCTTCACAGAGCAAGAAATAGCGTGCACTTGCAGGCACACGCTCATTCTATTTCTATGACCCCAGATTGGGCACCAAGGACATCTGAACTTTAGTCTACCATAACCATTAAACTAAAATTTAAATTTGGGTCAGATTGACTCATATCTCTTCACAGAGCAAGAAATAGCATACACCTGCAGGCACACACTCATTCTATTTCTATGGCCCCAGATTGGGCACCAAGGATATCCAAATTTTAATTTAATTTATTCATACACTACTTTACACGTTAACAAACAAGGGTGCTCGCTGTTTAAACCGCTATCCTAAAATTCAGGACAGATTGTCTCATGTCTCTTCACAAAGCAAAAAATAGGCTGCACCTACAGGCACATGCACATTCTATTTCTGTGACCCAGATTGGGCACCAAGGACATCTGAACTCTAGGTTACCGTAAACATGAAACTAAAATTTGGATCAGATTAACTCATATCTCTTCACAGAGCAAGAAATAGCATGCACTTACAAGTACACGCTCATTCTATTTCCATGACCCCAGATTGGGCACCAAGGATATCCAGAAGGATTAGTCAGCCTAGACACTGCGTTATCGTGTCTAGCTGCTTCCAGGATGCGCCACGAGGAGGCTCCTTTCATGCACCCCGCTAACCTAAACTTCAGGACAGTTGGTCTCATGTCTCTCCACAAAATTAGAGATAGTGCACAATTACACATCACTCCGTTTTCTGCGACCAGATTGGCTCGAGGACATCTGAACGTTAGGCTATCGATTACAATAAACTAAAATTTAGGTCAGATTGACTCATATCTCTTCACAGAGCAAGAAATAGCGTGCACTTGCAGGCACACGCTCATTCTATTTCTATGACCCCAGATTGGGCACCAAGGACATCTGAACTTTAGTCTACCATAACCATTAAACTAAAATTAAAATTTGGGTCAGATTGACTCATATCTCTTCACAGAGCAAGAAATAGCATGCACCTGCAGGCACACACTCATTCTATTTCTATGGCCCCAGATTGGGCACCAAGGATATCCAAATTTTTATTTAATTTATTCATACACTACTTTACACGTTAACAAACAAGGACACTCGCTGTTTAAACCGATATCCTAAAATTCAGGACAGATTGTCTCATGTTTCTTCACAAAGCAAGAAATAGGCTGCACCTACAGGCACATGCACATTCTATTTCTGTGACCCAGATTGGGCACCAAGAACATCTGAACTCTAGGTTACCGTAAACATTAAACTAAAATTTGGGTCAGATTGACTCATATCTCTTCATAGAGCAAGAAATAGCATGCACTTACAGGTACACGCTCATTCTATTTCCATGACCCAGATTGGGCACCAAGGATATCCAAATATTAATTTAATTTATTCATACAGCTAACACTACCTTACACGTTAACGTACAAATAATGTATTGAGTAGGTCTCTCACTCCCTTTTTATATATTGTGCTCATGTCCGAGCATTCTGCTGGTTTCGCATGTTTTTACACGTGGAAACATATCAGGTAGCTGTCATGTATGTATAATTGTTCATTTATAATATCAAAGACGGCAAAATTGCATTATAATGCATTAATTTGCTTATTCGAACTTTATTGTAATATAAGACGATCGTCGTACATGTTGTAGTCGATAATTAAAATTTGGATTTGAGGGATCTTCCTATAATCATCTTCATCAAACGAGGTGTTCAAGAACCATTTCAATTCCGTTATCTTGTTATAAATGAACGATTCTTTCCTTATCATAAATTACTAATTTTGTAATAAGTTGGTTTTAGTCTAAGAATTCTTTAAAAAGACGATTTCTTAATGTCATTGTTGAATTTAGGAACCGACTTTCTGTATATGAAATACTTTATAAAGTTTGATAGTTTTAGTAGTTTTATGATTTTACACCAGCTTTGAGTTTAACTGCAGCAAATTGCATTATACATTAATTTGCTTATTCGAACTTTATTGTAATTTAAGACGATCGTCGTACATGTTGTAGTCGATAATTAAAATTTGAATTTGAAGGATCTGTCTATAATCATCTTCATCAACTGGGGAGGTGTTCTTAAATAAGAACGATACCAATTCCGTAAATTTATTGTAAATTAATGATTTTTTCTATAATTTTAGGCATTTTCTGTGATACGATGGTTTTAGTCTAGGAATTCTTTCAAAAGGTGATCCATTAATGTCGTTGTTGAATTTAGAAACCGACTTCCTTTTTATGAATTGTTTTATAAAGTTTGTTAGTTTTAGTAGTTTGAGGATTTAACCCTAGCTTCGAGTTTAACTGCAACATAAAATTTGCTAAGTTTAAATGTGAATTTGTGCACGTGGATTATTCTGCATAAACATAAACACCTACACCTACTTTAAAAATAAAATATGTTTTGCAGTAATTCTAAACGACACGGTTAGGTATTGGTGCGGTTTTATTTGTCGGCGAGGGAAAAACGATAGTTTCATATTTCAATTCTCACGATAAAATTATTACATTAATTTGCTTATTCGAACTTTATAGTATTGTAAGACGATCGCCGCACATGTTGTAGACCGTAATTTAAATTTGAATTTGAAGGATCTGTCTATAATCATCTTCATCAAACTGGGGAGGTGTTCTTAAATAAGAACGATACCAATTCCGTAAATTTATTGTAAATTAGTGATTTTTTCTATAACTTTAGGCATTTTCTGTGATACGATGGTTTTAGTCTAGGAATTCTTTCAAAAGGTGATCCATTAATGTCGTTGTTGAATTTAGAAACCGACTTCCTTTTTATGAATTGTATTATAAAGTTTGTTAGTTTTAGTAGTTTGAGGATTTAACCCTAGCTTTGAGTTTAACTGCAACATAAAATTTGTTAAGTTTAAATGTGAATTTGTGCACGTGGATTATTCTGCATAAACATAAACACCCACACCTACTTTAAAAATAAAATATGTTTTGCAGTAATTCTAAACGACACGGTTAGGTATTGGTGCGGTTTTATTTGTCGGCGAGGGAAAAACGATAGTTTCATATTTCAATTCTCACGATAAAAAATGCAGTTTTGCAGTAACGGTATGCAATTATATGTGTGCCAACAAGCATGAACTTGTTTGGTTAAATAATTGTACCTTATCTTCATTCCATTACATAATTTATTCCTCTTTTACGTATTGATTAGAGTTGTTTTGCGACTTTCCTATCGATCAACCCAAAAATGGTTATAAACGGTTAAAAAAGTTATATTAATCGAGAACGATTTAAATTTTGTTCTTCTTCAAAACCGTTTTAACAACGTTCCTTCCGAACGTAATTGGAATAAATCGTATCTTAGGTTTTTCAGACGAAACCGTTTCGAAAATATATCGTTATCCGAGCCCTGCTTTTATAGAAATTAAAGTTTAAGAGCGAAGTTGTCTCCACTCCTAAAGAGGATCGGTGGAAGAATTCATTTGCACTTAAAGTGCAACTTAAGACGTAGATATGAGATAAGGTGTAGATGACACCTGTAACACAGGTTTTTTCCTAGCATAGGGTCTTTGATCAATATTTTGTACCAGGCTATTTCCACGTGTAATCAAGTGTCACCCTGTATGTATACATAAGTTCGTTTTACCCGTTGGATGATTTTATATCAATTTAAGTTTACTGTAACACATCTATGAACTTACTTTTTGAAACGGGTTCGTTTACATATTTTGTTCTGCAACAAATAAAAAAATGTTTTCAGGATATTTTACTTTCGGCTCATCTTAACATGTAGATTTTTTTATTATTTCAGATTGATTTATGTTGTCATGCAGAGTTTTATAATACGGTTTATTAAACAAACATACATTCATTATTATAATACCTATTGTATATATTATTATTATAAGTAACAGCCTGGTGTGTCGGTTTCGTCTTTGTCAGCGAGCATTAAGACGACGGCGACCGTTGAATTGTCCATACAAACGTAATACATAAATCATTTGCAATTTGAACATATTTCCATCATATTATGTTAATATTTGGATTTAGATAGTATTTATCTAGGCTTGTACATCTTTTTTTTTTTTTCAAAAATCTTACCTAAAATGAAGTTTAAGCGAATTGAATTTCACACATTTTTACAGCGAATTCATACTGTTTTTTATGTATTATAAACAACAATATTTGGATTATTGTTTCGGCAGGAGCATAGCTTATATTATCAAGTTACAAAGTATAGAAAAAATTATGAAAGAATATTAAGTTCTCATTCATCATTTTTGGTATTACGGAACACATTCTAATTTATCATAAATTCCGATAGCTAGTAACAACGCTAACAACATACAACACACATAACACACAACAACAACAACACAAAAACACAACAGAAGAGAGATAACAATATTCCACATGCATTTTCCACCCATCTCGACTTGCAGTTGCAAGCCGTGTTCGCCGAACCCTTAAAGCTGGTTTCGTATTTCGTTTTTCACGACAAAATTGCAATTTGACAGAAGGGTTTTCAATCACTACGGTTTAATTAGACGTAAGTAACATATATTAGTCATTCACCTGTGAGAACATGTAATTAAGGTTTAATTTTGTTAAGAGGTAAATATTGCTGAAATTGTATTTTTTATGTATAAAACTAATCAATTCTGATCATAAAATAACATTCGCTCCAGTATATCTGATATGTACTAAGTACTATTCTTGTAAATAAATTCAGGGTTGTTATCTTAAAAAGTGCACACAACGTCGTGTTGCATACTTGAGTCGCGTGTATTTGTGACAACCACCGAAAAGCAGTCACTTTTGTTACATATAAAAAAATATTTAAGTATATTAAAATTATTAATTAAAGGTAAGTTTCCGTATAAAAACAAGAATATTTATGTATTGTATTGTTTTTATATTGACTTTATAAACAAATACGTTTGTTTTTTTTTTTTTTTTTTTTTTCAGAATTATGGCTCGTTCACCATCATACAGCCCCACCATTCTGATCAATGATGATGAAGATCAAGATCAATCCATAATACGTGAGGTATGTAGTAATTATGCGTTATGTTACTGTTAATATATTTATATAACCCTGGGTTCGATCCCCGGGTCGGGTAGTGTTATTGGGTTTTTCTATCTAGAATTTCTCAGTAGCAGCCCGGAGTCTGGATTTGTGCCCGGTTGATGGCAATAGGCTCACCCCCTATTACATGGGACTTAAAAACATAACTGGCGAAATGTGGGTGTGTACCTGCTACAGATACACCTCTGCCCAGCCCTTCGGGGAAACAAGGCGTGATGTTATGTTATGTTAATATATTGATTTTTTATCTGATTATTTTTCTTTTTATTAATTTTATTATTTATTCCTTTTCACAGTGGAACTCTGCGGGTCTCAATGATAACAATCAGGACACCCGGCCTTTCGTTTACTCTCAGGACGATTATAACTCCTATATTGAGAGCTTAGAAAAACAACGGCGTAGAAATGAAGAACTGCTCAATAATCCAACGAATCCTCAAGAACAAACTCAACCCCAGAAAAAAGTGTTAAGAAAGAGAAAGCGTTCATCAAGATTTTCGCCATCAACATCATACATTGCTCGTCGGGGTAAACCAAGTGATAGCAGAGGACGTTATTTAATTAAACTAAATATTTACGAACTCAACGATTGTGAGAGTGATAATAACTATTCTAGTGACAGTGACAATGCTTGTACAAGTGTACAATATGTGGTGCGCGAAACTTTTGATGACGTGATGGATACTGCAGAGGTTCTAATAAAAAAAATCTCTGAAAACTTGATAAGTTAGTGATAATAATTATGTAATAATAATGTAGTTATTTGTAAGTTATACATTTTATATTTTTAAAGTTAATAAGATTAATAATTTTTACGATATATTGTGTCGCGTAAACGCTCTTAAAACTAAATAAGTTCAAACATAATTTGCAACAAGTAATAAGATAATAATATCTATTTGGGGCACCAAGAACATACATGTTTTACAATTCAATTACGAGTACGTTACACATTACTTTTGTCTGGACCCTGCTATAAGTAATTGTCATTAGTAGATAGTAATGTATTTTTAACCGACTTCCAAAAGGTCAAGGTTATCAATTCGCAAATATATTTATGCAATGCATTACCAAAATTTTAAATGTAATTAGGAACCTACAGTAGTTATATGTTATAATTTTCTACATGTATTTTATTGACGTCCTAAATGGAAAGTTAGATAATCTCACAACCTACTTACAAACTTCCTATTATAAAATGTTTGTTACTCTTCTAAATGTGAAATATAATATTGCCGTGTAATGTAATTCAAATGGTATCGACTGAAGATGCTTCTGATCGGCTTTATTATGTATGTAATTTTAAATGTGTGTATTCTTGGTGTCCTTGTATTAGTTATAGAATTTATTAAGTACAAAATTAGTTTTATAAATAAAATACGACCTTTGATAATTACTGAGGTATTAGGTACATATATGTGTACTTTTATCTGAATGTATGTACATATACAAATAAATAATATTTTATATTCATACATCTGTTTCATTTCCATTCCCGATGACAAAGCGCATTGCGCTATTTGCGCTGACTGGTTTGTGCAATATAACACCGATCACGTCGCGCGCACGTCGCATCGCTTCATAACGCACATATTAGGTTGAACTTGTTGAAAAATGAAATAGATTCACAGCGCAAGGTTTTATGGAGTTTGCATTTCATAATATGATTAGTACATGCATCACATGGCAGTCAGCCGGACACATCACGTCGAATAAAACGAAACAAATTGTAAGTATTGTACAAGCGTATAAGTACTTGTAAAATTACTTCCTTATGCTGTTAGATATAATCAATAAATATAAATTTGTTTGTTTCAGATCATCAATACTGTGCGACTCTCCCGATTTAATCTTCTTCCAAAATGGTCAAGGTTTTCCCACTTCAAGTTTAAGCTGGAATGTTCGAGAGCAGCATAGACCTGAACCAACCAACAAAAAGTCTAGAGCAAGACGAGAGGGTCTAAAACGGAATACATCTGAGCATCCTTGCCATACATTATTAACAATGAAAAGAAAAAAAGGTTTACGACTGATCCAGATACAAGTGTTTAACATCAGTGAGCGACAAGAACCAAGTGTTGTAAGATCAAGTGATCATGAGAATGTGGTAGTGTTAAGTGCGCAATATGTAGTTAGTGAACCGGTGGACTACGATAGAGAAGAAACACAATAATTGATAAATAAAATTCCATAGAAACTTTGTTGTGACGATTGTTATTAGTAAGTATGTATCTAGGTATGTACTTTGTAACTTATTGTATCAGTTTGTAGATTGCTTCTCGTTGTTGCAAGCGCGACTACTGAGCATGGTGTTCTGGGTTCGATCCCAGTCGGGTAAGGTTATTGGGTTTTTTCAATTACATGAGAGTCGATCCTAGGTAACATATCTTTAGTATATCATCATTATTGGGTTTTAGTTAATGTATAAGTTTAATGTTATAAGAGATATTAGTTTAATTTATTTATTATAAATTTATTTGTTAATCTCCTAGTATATTAAAATGTATGTACATAGGTCATCACAATTTTGTAAAGCCCATATAAATTAAAAATAAAATATTAAGGAAAATTTTGGACCTTAATTATGTTCTTAATACTTTTTAGTAAAGAATTTTAGTCATTATGTAAGTTTTGTATGTTTTTAATCTAGTCGTGTATTAAAATCAGCCTAAATACATCGTAGTTCATAGTAGTTACCTAAGTTTCATGTAAATAAATAAAATATTAAATAACATGAGGGGCAGTTAATATTAATAAGGGACAGATGTAATTAAAAATTAAAATTAAATAAAACTTTATTTCAGACTTACTTATAAGGTCCATATTTTGTTAGTATTTTGGTTTTAGTAACAATGGTGTTAGTAATTAGTTTGTAATTGTAAATAATGTGAAAACAAAATAAATTATAATTTAAATCATGTTGTATTGCTATTACATAAACATAGGTACTCACACTTTAAATTAGCTCTAATGAAATGATCTCATTACAGGTAAGGTATACGTTTTCAATATTTGTCAATGTCTCATAAATAGAAAAAAAAGAATAAAACGAGTTTAAAAATCTGAAGCAGATCGTAGAATAGGAGTCAACCGAACAATCCATTTATGTTATTGCCAACCAAACTAGATTCAAAAGGTGGAGTAGCGTCTGAAAGAATCACTGAAAAATATTCGAATGTACAATTAATTATAAGTTTAGTTATTCACCTTCCCTGCTAAAAGAGTTTAACCTTAAGGTTACATAACGGCTAATGGTAGGTTTGCAGGGATCAACCCAATCGCAACCAAACGAGATTCAAAAAGTGGAGTATCGTCAAAACCACAAACTTTGTAGATCCATTTATGTTATTGGGCATTCTAAATCACTTTCCGTTCGCAACAAAATGAAATTCAAATAGTATAGTAGCGCCCAAACCACAAACTTTGTAGATTCATTTATGTTATTAAGCATTCTAGATGACTTTCCGTTCGCATCAAAACGAGATTCTAAAAGTGGAGTAGCATAGCTCAAACCATGCACTGAAAATATTAAAATAGTGGAATAGGCGCCGAACCATTATTTTACTGCACTATGCAGAAATTCGTACTCCACCTTCCGTTCATCAGGTGGAATAGGCGCCGAACCAATATTTTACTGCACTATGCAGAAATTCGTACTCCACCTTCCGTTCATCAGGTGGAATAGGCGCCGAACAATATTTTACTGCACTATGCAGAAATTCGTACTCCACCTTCCGTTCATCAGGTAAGTTATCGAAATGGATTTCATATATGTTATTGGGCAATCTAAGCCACCTGTTTTACTGCACTATGCAAAAATTCGTACTCCACCTTCCGTTCATCAGGTGGAATAGAATGGATTTCATATATGTTATTGGGCAATCTAAGCCACCTGTTTTACTGCACTATGCAAAAATTCGTACTCCACCTTCCGTTCATCAGGTGGAATAGAATGGATTTCATATATGTTATTGGGCAATCTAAGCCACCTGTTTTACTGCACTATGCAAAAATTCGTACTCCACCTTCTGTTCATCAGGTGGAATAGAATGGATTTCATATATGTTATTGGGCAATCTAAGCCACCTGAAGTGACGAGGTGAACGAAGTGAACCGATGGAACGTAAGGTGGCTTAGAGTGCCCAATAACATCCTACTTATTTAAAGTCTTTGTTATGTACCTAAGTTTCACAAACTAACCTATTTTTGTTGTTTTATACTTTTGAGGGCTGAAAAACGAAACTCCCTAGATCATATTATACCTATATCTATGCAACATAATAATTGTAGGTAAGCTTCAGAGCTTAATTTATGAGTGTTTACGCACGACAAAGTGTTAAAAACGTAGGAAAATATTATAGAATAGCATGCATATATAGTGATATCACTTAACATTCGATTCGGACTGTCTACCTATGTTTTAAACTTGTTTTTTTTATCATTTTAAACAAATAATATGTAGGTTAATTATAACGCTCTCTCCACATTTCTGTGTAAAAAGTAGACAGCTACCTATTCGACGTTATTTCTTTTAAAGTGATGACTTATATTAAAGATCTACGTCTGTATTTTATTTAAAAAGATGTAGTAAATAGTTGAATACCGATTAATCGCCATTCCCTACGGTGAATAGGCGAATACTCGCATTATTATTCGACATAAAAAAGGAATATAAAAGAAAGTTTCTTTATTTTCAAATAAAATTTATTCCCTTGACGTCGAGTCCCGCCACGTCGAATCGCCACCACGTCTTTAGCGGGAGGTTTTCCAAGTGGAAAACCTCCCGCTTTTATTCCCGCCACGTCGAATCGTTGAAAAAGTCTATCTTATTACCACTACGTCTACTGACCATTTTTATTAGTACAGTAGTAAAAAAATACTCATTGTTGGTTACTTGGAATAATTAGATGGGATTCTACATAAACAAGGTGTTATGTTTTATATCCCATAATTGTAGGTTATGGAATATATCAAAGAATCAACTGGCATGTATTTTTTCTTCTTTTTTTCTTCGCTTTCCCGCTCAACAGTCGATTTGCCTTTAGAAGTCGGTAATAATAAAAATTCTATAGTGTCTCGTTAGTGACAGTTAGCTCGTAATATAATGTTTACAAGTTCTTGAACACTTAATTTATTAAAGGGCAAATCATTTATTTCATTGTAAGTAATTAAAGTTAACAATTCAAAACTCATTTATACCTAGCATTGTAAGAAAACTGAGGTGACTTAGTGAATAAATTATGTTTTTTGTTTTAGTTACTAAGTAAGTAAATATTAGATGAGAAATTGACTATTTGACTTTATGTCATTGCATCTATTAAGATTGCATCATCGTTTTCGTTGTTAATACCTAGTTATTATATTAGCCTATAGGATTGTAAGTTTGTATAAGCAGTCAAAATCAATAAATATTGTTGAGTTGATCATAAATTTATAATATTTGTAATTAAATTAGATCAATTTTGTTTTTCTACAGCAATAATGTAACTTTTACTTAGTTTTTGTTTTGTGAAAGGTCACGTACATCAACGTAGCCCTTTTTACCCGACTGTCCCAGAAGGAGGGTAATGTTTTTTAAGAGTATGTATGTATGTATGTATGTATGTATGTATTTATGTATGTCTATTTCTTTAGCACGCTCTGTATCCTAAACGGCTTGATGGATTGTAACATATTATTATGAGGTATCGTTAGATTCGTCTTAATCGTGGGAGTGACATAGGCTATACATATAATATTTATATATTGCATCAGCAAATAAAAAAAAAAGGGAGGGGAAGGTTTTTTGTTAAAATAAATTAGGTACAACAATATTGGTATCAAATAAAAGCTAGTAATGAGTCAATAAGGTCCCATTAAAATACGAGTAGATGAACAAATTATAACACGCCGTTCAGTACATCTAACCAAAGACAAGCAAAAAAAACCACTGATTAAAGTGATTTTATTTTGACCTAAAATAATAAATGGCATTGGGTAACATTTTTAGTGCATTTTCGTTAGCTGATATTTTTTCTTGTAAGTATCTAATGCGTTTTTCATTTATTTTTTTACTATTGTCCTTATTTTGGTGGTCTGAAAGATTTCTAAAAGATGAACGGCAGATTTTGTACCGCATACTTCTTGTGTAAATGATAATCTTATTATATGTATAGGTACAGGTATAAATAAAGGTACAAAGAGATTAATTAGTACTAGGTTATCATGACCTAATTGATTATTAGTTTACTGTGACCGTATTGGGACACGAGATCTAAATAAATATAGGGGTCGCTGTCGTTCACCTCGGTGATTTATCTAAAGAGAATTTTAATTCTAAAATATCAAAGGAAAATTGGCGATTACAAATTATTCTGTGCCTAAGATCTTCTTCTTCAATCAGTCCCTCATTAATGAGGATCGTGGTAACTGGACTCCTTTAATTAAGCGGACAATCTGCCTCCATTGACTCCGGTTCAAAGTTGCCATCACTACCTGCTGAAATTTGCTTGAAGATGTGGCTTCTTTTACTTGGGCGGACCATGGTTTTGGCAGCCAGCCTCTTGCTCTCTTTCCTTCGGTATTGCCAACAATGACCAGCTTTTCAAGGCTGTAATATCCCCTTCGCAACTGCGACCGAAGACCACGCGAAGGAAATCATGGGCAATAGTATATTATGCAACTAATGAATAAAGGACGGATTTAAAGCGAGGGCCATAGATGAATCACGATCAAGTGAAGGATTCTAACGACTGAATCACGACCGTAGGGAGTGATTCATGATTTTTATTTATTTATTTATTTATTTATTTATTTATATAACAACTTAAACTATCCTTACAGGGATCACCCTAATGCGACAGCTAAGAACTTAAAACTAAATTACATTATAAGTATACTTACAACTACATAAATTAGAATAAAGAAAAAATTAAAACTAACAACATTATTAAAAATAAAAAAAATAAAAAAAAACACAAAAACATGTCTTCACATTAATTACAAAAAAAAAGAAAAAACATAGTACAAAAGAAATTAAGTATTATTTTGCTTGTAGCATAATATAAATAGTAATACCCTTGCGAATTCACTAAAACAACATGTAAACACATCAATCTGGGTTTGAAGGTCGTTGATGGTACGGATAGCTCTGGTAAGGGGTGCCTTGGCAAGCAGGTTAGTTCTGGCTGTAGGTACCAGTAGCAGTGGCGGGCTGCGCCGCCTCCACACGTAGCGGTCCGGCACACACAGAGTCAAGCGCTGCAATACTCCCGGGTGGCTCTCCACTCCACGAAGCACCTTCACCAAGTAGGCGACCAGCGTAAACTCCCGTCGGACATACAGCTGATTATAGCCAACCATGCCCAGGACAAACAGAGTGGGATACATCAGTGGGTAAAACGGATATACCCCATATAATTTCCTGTACAAATGGCGCGTAAATTTGTTCTGAACACGCTCCAACATTACAGAGTACTTAGCTTCATGTGGTGCCCATATGACCGCACTATGTTCCAGATGACTCCTGACTAGTGCATCATACAGGACCCTAACTGCTCTGATGTTCGTGAAGCTTTGTGTCTGTCTCAGAACAAATCCTAAGTTTCTGTACGCCTTCTTACAGATCATGGTTACATGCTCACGGAATGTCAGATCGGGAGTCATGAAAACACCCAAGTCTCGCACCTCCGTGACCCGCTGCAGTGGTGCCGCGTCCACCACGTACTCATAGAGCAGAGGTGCACGAGCACGGGTGAAACTCATCAACGAGCACTTGGATACGTTGAAGTACAGTTTGTTTTCATGGCTCCATTGTACTATTCGATCGATGTCTTCCTGTAGGCGCCTGCAGTCAGACTCGGACCTAATCTCAAGCAGCAACTTGAGGTCATCAGCAAATAATAAACAAGCGCCATGTCTTAAGACTTCCGGCAAATTGTTTATCATAATAATGAATTCTAGAGGCCCCAAGTTGGTGCCCTGACTTACACCCGACCAAGTGTAATATAAGTCGGATTCACATCCGTTGCAGTCCACATACTGCTGTCTGCCTTGCATGTAACTGGCGAAAAACTGCAATAGATGCTGGGTGCATCCGACCTCTGCTAGCTTTCGCAGTAAGATGTCATTGTCGACGGTGTCAAAAGCTTTTCTAAAGTCAAAATAGGCTGCGTCCACCTGCACCCCAGCATCTACCGCCGGCACCACGCGTCCCATGAAATCAAGAAGATTGGTAGCAGTGCTGCGCCCCTGCCGGAATCCGTGCTGCGCATCCGATAACTGTCCGCGCACTTGCTCATGCATACAGCGCTGAATGGCAGACTCGAACACCTTTGCCGGCGTCGACAACACCGCCACCGGCCTATACCCACCGATGTCAGCTCCCGCCCTGCCTTTGGGCACTGGAATGACTCGCGTAATCTTCCACCGAGCTGGGAACTTCGCAGAATGAAGACAGGCGTTAAATATATAAAGTAATGGCTCCGCGAGTACCCTACCACAATCTTTAAAAAGAAACGCTGGTATACCATCCGGGCCCGCAGATCGCTTAGGCTTGAGGCGGTCGAGTGCACTTCTAACGTCCCTAAGACTAAGGTGATTAATTTGTACGCATGCACTACCAGTGTTCCCCGCTTCCGCTGTCGCCGCTTCTGCGTCTAGCCGTGGCGGCACATTACTATATACCGACTCAAAATAAGTCGCGAACTGCTCAGCACACTCCTCGTCTGACAGATACTGACCGTCCTTAATAATCTCCTGTCTACTTGTTGTACTTTTCTGCGATCGTACGTATTGCCAAAATGACTTAGGGTCCTTCGCAAACTGGCATTGAATCTTATTTTCATGCTCTTTGCGTGCAATTTCTAAAGATTTTTTAATATGTGATCTATATTTCGAATATTCGTCGTAATCACTATATAATTTCGTTGTTTTATATATTTTATGTAGTCTCGCTTTAATTTTTAAGTTTTTTATTATATCACTCGTGTACCATTTGGGGTAAATATATCGCTGCTTGACAGTAAATGTTTTCCTAGGAACACTTGCATCTAAAATATTATTAAGTTTATCGTAAAATAAATTCAAAATATCTTCCACATCGCTCTGTTCAAACATATCGGTCCAATCAGTAGATGCTAACATAGAATATAGCAATTCAAAATCCGCTTTATAAAAATTCCAACGCGGTCTAGTACCAGTGCGTGTGCCGACGGCGCCGGCGGGCGCGGGGCGCGGGGCGCTCGCGCCCGCGAGCCGCACGCTCGCCGCAAGCGGCGGGTGATGTG
Organism: Conistra vaccinii; assembly: GCA_948150665.1. Classification (NCBI taxonomy): domain Eukaryota; kingdom Metazoa; phylum Arthropoda; class Insecta; order Lepidoptera; family Noctuidae; genus Conistra; species Conistra vaccinii. The sequence goes on from OX411316.1 coordinate 24,143,209, forward strand.
CGTCCACGGGCACGAGCGACCCATCCGCCAGCACCACTGACACCTCGTGAAGACCCGAACTCAATATCAAATCTAGTTGTCTGTCTAAACAGTTAGGTACATTATTGTTTTGAGTAAATCCGCAATAGGACAAAAAATATTCATAATAATTCCTCACATTTATGGGACACGAATAAAGATTAAAATCACCTAACACAATTAATTCTTTATATTTAGTACATGATGATGATTGAATCACGAGCGCAGCGAGTGATTCAAGTGTTAGAATCCTGAGCGACGCGAGTGATTCATGGCCCTCGATATAAATCCGTTTTATTCAAGAGTTGCATACTATACTTTATACCATGACTACGAGAAAAAGAAATATTTAAGCGAAAATAGACATAAAAGGTTAACACGTTCAGTGTCGGGAGCCCTCCTGGAGGGTTCACCTACTTGGATATGGGATGTCGGGAGCCCTCGCGGAGGGCTCATTTTAAATGTAAACATTCAGTGTTGGGAGCCCTCCTGGAGGGTTCACCTACTTGGATATGGGATGTCGGGAGCCCTCGCGGAGGGCTCATTTTAAATGTAGACATTCAGGGTCGGGAGCCCTCCTGGAGGGTTCACCTACTTGGATATGGGATGTCGGGAGCCCTCGCGGAGGGCTCATTTTAAATGTAGACATTCAGTGTCGGGAGCCCTCCTGGAGGGTTCACCTACTTGGATATGGGATGTCGGGAGCCCTCGCGGAGGGCTCATTTTAAATGTAGACGTTCAGTGTCGGGAGCCCTCCTGGAGGGTTCACCTACTTAAATATAGAATGCCGGGAACTCTCACGGAGGGCTCATTTTAAATGTAGACGTTTAGTGTCGGGAGCCCTCCTGGAGGGTTCACCTACTTGGGTATGGGATGCCGGGAGCCCTCGTGGACGTTGGAAGTGAAACCTCCCGGAGGTTTCACTTCCAACTACGAATAATAAAAGTCATAGACTTTTATGGCGGAATGATGAGTAATGAGTTCTATGAAAATGGGTGGAGTCGAAAGTGTTAAGGAGTTTGTATAGCGTTGAGATAGAGGTCGAATACATTGGTGTGTTCTAAATTCAAACACCAAAATAGTGATTAAAAGAGCTTTTTATTCACTGTTTTCAGTGAATAAAATAAGCTTTTTAGAGGGGGAATGGTATAAACGCTATTTTTCTATAAAATGACCTTGGTTTGAGTATTTTTATTGAGAAAAATAAAACAAAAAGTACTAGGGTTAGGCTTGTATACGTTCAACATGGAATCCAAATAGTTCGTACACGGTCAAAGCGGACACCCCTTTTTTTTTTGGGTGGGAAATCGTGGCGTGTTAGATTCTTACTGACTAAAACCCTCCCGTGTCCCTTCAGTTGCCTGTACTTTGCCAGGGGGCACGGTCTCCCCTTAGGACTTTCCCGCAACCCCGGCAGGCATCGACCCTATTGGACCCCGTCAGTTGTGCTGATATCTCTTTGAGGCGCGCGTGGAACGCAACGCGCCGTCGACCCGGTTCTGGTCCTTATCGGACGGCGAGCTACCCATTGCTCTCCGTCCGCAAACCTGCGCCTATTGTAACTGGAATTCAGCTCGCGATTTCCGACGCCCAGCTAGGGGCGTGAGGGCGCAACATTTGCCTCTCCCTCAGGCGCTCCGCCTCCTCCTTCGCGAGTTTGCCATGCCCGTTGCCGCTTGCCGCGCTCCGTACCATGTCCTGGACCAGAGTTGGACGCGACAGGTCACCGCCACCGATATCCTCCATGAGGACACGGTGGTGCTCTACCCAAGCCAGGCAGACCCTCACCATTGTGTGGATCGCCCGCAAGACACGATGGAGCATACGGATGCTCCATCTTGTCTTCTGGGCGATCCAAACAATGGTGACACCCGGGCTTTTCCTCCGCCTTATGCGAAACAGGAACGTCCCGAAACAACCGTGTCCGGTGAAGACCTGCGTCAGGTGGAAGGTGAGGACGCCGTGGCGCCTCTCTAGCCACTCGTCAAAGAGGGGACTTATCGCCGCAATTGTGGCGTGCCCAAAGCGGACACTCCTACGAGGAGTCGCGAAATTAACATTTATACCGATCTTCTTCGCTTATTCTTAATTCTCTTTTTTTTTACTGGTCTAGTGCCAGTACTGCCAATGCCTATGCCCGGAACGCCCAAACCAAATAAACACCGTTCATTTAGAAATAAAGTTTATGAAGGTCAAATATCTTCTAATTAGCTAGATTTATTTATGACTATTTACAAAACGAGTGAGCTTACGGCGATCCTAAGGTTCACCTCCACAAGACATGGTCTAAATACCTAATTCTATGAAAATATTTTAAAATACTAGAAACGATAGTAGGTTCCTCTACCTGATAGTAAGGTACATAATACAGCATAGAAAGTACGTACTTACGCCACGCAAAATAATAACAATCAAAACGTTTAATACTAATCACTTTCAAACTCCTTCGTCATGCATTCGAATAAAGCAATAAAAAAAAAACATTATAAGAACAGGAACTTTTGAAAATAGAACATGAAAATTCCGTATCTTTGCGCGTGGTTCGCATGCAATGGCATCAAAAAATAGAGTGGTGTTTGTTTTGAAAACTTTCTATTGTTTCGTTTTCGATATTTAATTGTTCATTAGTGTATTATGTAACTGTAATTTGTGTGTGTATTAATGATTGGACGTTTTGTGGAACATGAACACGGAATTTCTAGTGCGCATGAAAACGTTAGTGAACACAAAACACGCATAAAGGTATTAATGTTTTTTTTCAATACAAAGTGCCTTGTTTATTCAGTACCTACCTAAAAAAACGGATCCAGCGCCTCCGTTCTAAAATGTTTACTGACTTCTGAATGCATTCACTAAGCTGCAGGCGCTCGTCGACAAATATTTTCCAACCTCTACCGATAGTGCAAATCATACATCAGAGTGTGCTGGCCGGGTCCAATGCCAATTAATACCCATTTACTAGTACAAATATTCCATATTTATATCCATACATAAATTATAAATTGAAGTCGCTTTTCGTGTCTGTCGGATTTTTGACAATATAACTTTCGAGTATTTATTCCAGAAGGTTTAATTTGTATAATACATTTGTATAAATTATTATTACGTAGTCAAAATCACAATTTTCAAGGCCTATTGCCAGAGTCTGTACACGAGCAATCTATGGGTCAACTACACCAAAAGATCGCTGGATGGCCTGCGCGTCCAGTACAACAATGGTTTCAGGATGTTGTAGGGACTTCCTCGCTACTGCAGCGCGTCGGAAATGTTTGCGCAAACTCGTACCAATAGACCAGGGTAGAAAGCCTTTAAAACAATAAAAAGTGAAAAAAAATAATAGTAGGATTAAACCCATTAGAAAAGGAGGAGAATATTATAAAAATTAAAGGAAAAATAATTTACGGGCGATCTGAGGTCGGGAAGGGGATGGGGGTGAGCTTTTAAGGGTAAAAAATGGTTTTTCTCGATTTCCGGCAAAACTAAAAGTCCTATGGAAAAAAGTCAAATGACAAAGTTGTAGGAAATAAAAAGACCTAAAACTTTTGTATTTACACTTTTTTCACATAACCTCAAAATTTATGTGAAAAATAAAAAAAAACAAGTTTTTGGTTTTTTATTTTTATCTTTTTCAAATTTTGGTTTTTTTTCACGAAATTTAGTGAAAACTTACCTTTTTATGTCCCAAATACGCTGTAATTTATTTGATTAGAAATATTTATTTTTTCACCTTATTTTGAATTAATATCGAAAAATCACTCTAATTTTCAATCGAAAATTCACCCGTCAAAATATCAGCTTTTTTAAAAAAGTTGGTATGTTTTCTGTTCGTTGAAATCTCTACTTTCCGACAGTAAAAAAAAAATATATGTTACCATAGTAAATCTTCTCAGAAAATGCAAAAAATCGAAAAAAACTCGAATTCGAAATTTTTTTTTAATCATTATAAATAATTTCATCTAAAAAGTGTGATTACTGCAATTTGATTCAATTAAAAAGTTGATTTATTTAATGCTAATTACATTTATGTCATAGAAAATCTATATATAAATATAAAAGTAAATCGTACTATTATATATGTAGATACTTTATTCTGATTACGTTATTCATTACAATATTTTTTACCCGACTTCGGCGAAGCAAAAAGGAGGGTTATGATTTTGACCGGTATGTATGTATGTAAGTATGTATGTATGTAAGTATGTATGTATGTATGTATGTATGTATGTTCATCTGTAACCTCATAACTTCTAAACTACTGATCATAATTTGACGAAAGCGGTATTGTTGGAAGCGTCCTGATTGTCCGCTGGTTATAGGCTATGCGAAGTTACACTAAATTCAATATGGCGCCCTCTAGAGTACATAAAGCGACGAACGAAAAAATTTTTTTTTTTTGTTAATTAATTTGAAAAAGATAAAAATAAAAAACCAAAAACTTGGTTTTTTGAATTTTTCACATAAACTTTGAGGTTATGTGAAAAAAGTGTAAATACAAAAGTTTTAGGTCTTTTTATTACCTACAAATTTGTCATTTGACAAAGTTGTAGGTAATAAAAAGACCTAAAAACCTTTGAAAAACCGTTTATTACCCTTAAAAACTCACACCCATCCCCTTCCCGACCTCAGATCGCCCGTAAATAATTTTTCCATTAATTTTTATAATATTCTCCTCCTTTTCTAATAGGTTTCATCCTACTATTATTTTTTTTGGTTTTAAAAATTATCGACCCTGGTCTACAACGGGTTTCACGCGGTTATGCGTAAGAAAACAGCTTCACTACTGAGGAGAGTGAGAGACAGTCGCAACAGCATCTCTCCAATTGTAACGCAGTTTGTGCGGAGGGTGATTGGTACTAACACTAGATAATAAGTTGTTTTTTTATATTATATTACTAACACACTATAGATTATTTTATCCGAATTAAAAATAAATAATAAATATTATTATTACTAAACATAGAAATCTCAATATTTTGTCACATTGGAAAAACCGTGCGAAGCAGTGGAGGGTCGCTAGTCATGTATAATTAAAATCAAAATAATATATTGGCACCAAATAACTACCTAATACTATGTTTTTTTTTTAAACAGGCAGAGAGGTGTGTTCAGTGACTGTTCGCAGGGTGTGCCTGGGGGTAAGTATCCACCTATAAGTACCTATCACCCATCATAGAGACGAAAAAAAAAAAGGATTTAATCAAAGTCTTGGACATTAACTGACTTGGTATAAATAACGGTTTAATAGATCAAGATTCAGAGAAAATAAATACGAAAAATGTGATCAAAAGAAAGTAGAGACTAAAATGAGGCTTTATTAGTCCATATTTTCTATCTACCTATTTTTAGTTGTTCGATGTTTCAACGCTCCTAATACATTTGCAGAACGTTTATTGCTAGGCGCTACGGTTCTTATTTTACTCAGTAGGTACTATAAATATGCACCGTCCTATGTGCTTCTATGACCTGTATCTATAATTCCTATGTAAGTACATCACATTTTAGTACCGACTTAGGTCTTTTCTGACCACATTATTTGGTATATTATACATACCGGTACACCTTTAAAATTAAGTTTCTTATTGTTAATTCAGTCTTAAAAGGGGGCTAAAACATACCATCGAGTGAGATTTTGCAAAAGATGTATTTCTATTTCGATAATTAAGTAGTAGGATAAAGTAATGAATTTTATTTCAGTAAAAATGCCAATGCTATAACAATTTTAATCACAGTACTAGGTATTTGGTTAAATGTACAAGATGTCTTATCATTTGAGGTTTTACAGATACGTTTTATGTTACAAGGTTAGTGAATAAGTGGACAACCGTTGTTTTTTGTTAAATCTATACATATTACAAATAAAAGTCGCTTTTTGTGTCTGTTTGTAAGAAGAATAATAAGAATAAGAATTGTGTGACCGCGTTGATCTTCCAAACTACTTAACGGATTTTGATGCGGTTTTCACCATTATTTAGAGAATTTTTTCCGGAAGGTTTAGGTAAGTATAAAAATTCAAGATTCAAGATTATTTATTTGTGGAAACATGAGTACCTACACATACAGAGCATGCAGGTTATTAAATTACATTATAATTTAGATCAGTCATGTTTGGCCTTAGTGGCGTACCTACAAATATTTAAACAATAATAAAAGTTATTGGATCAAGTATTCGATTATATAAGAACAAAATAGTAAATGTTAATTTTGAAAACGAATAAATTAAATATGGTCAAAGTTACGTAACAATTACTAAATTTCAATTAAAATCATCATTGCAATAATATGTTGCTATAAGTAGAATAAGTCAAAGATGTATTGATAATATTGGTTACTACACGATATTAATGTTGTACACAGTATTAGATGATGTATAAAAATAGTTATTAATTTGTATTACAAGGGGACAAAGTAATATTTTGTTCTTCCAGGGCGTTATTTTGAATTCAGAGCTAAACGAAGGATTCTATAGTAGAATCCTGAGCTTAGCGAGGAATTCAATATACATTTTTTTTTACATTAAACCTTAACGCGAGTGCCTCCAACCTAACTACGCAAATCAGAACGCTATCAAAAGCACGGAGTGGACCAATCAGAAGAGAGAAACCTCAAACTCCCTAGGGAGCAAAGTTGAATTTTGCTCCCGCTATCCTCTATAGGCAATTGTCGTTTTTCGAATAGGTGTGATGAAAACATTAATATTAAACTTAAATACAACATGTAAAAAAACCCCTTTCCGATCCGTGAGGGTGTTGTTAGTCTGTATCATATTGAGAGTATATTTATGTGGAAACTTACAGGAAAAAGAAAAAAAAATCGCTACATCTTTTTCCTGTTGTCGTTTAGCGGGTGTCTAAAAGTCATAACTTAGGACCCCTGTTGAAAATTTGCAAATTTTAATGGAATTGGGGTAATTTTGGTAAGTACTAAAAATGTGAATTTATTTAAATAGCAATTTCTTTTTATTTTCAATAATAATAAAAAAATAAGGTTTTTGGTAATGTTATTGCAGTACCCAATGAGGTTATACAAAGTACCTATGCGCCCTCTTCGGATCGGATAGGTAACACATTGTATAATAATGAAATCTCGGGTTTTGTCAAGTACACACAACGCCCAGTGATTCTTAGACTGTAGTTTGTGGTCGTGCTCTGCTTGCAAATGTAAATTAGGTTTACACTGCAGGTATATATAAGTTTCATTGGTGAAATCACTTTGACAATTCAAAAGTGCCTGTACATGGTTTAATTGAAATAAATGCTTTGAGTTTGAGTTTGAGTTTGAAAACTTCTGGTTTTCACTCTTCAGGATAATATAATAATAACACGCAGCGGCTCACAGTTAGTTGAATTTCAGCTTAAATAGGTTGTTAAAGTTTGTTGGTAGAACCTCTTGTTGAGAGAAAAAGATTTTTTTGCAATATGTTAATTATAAAGATAATAATATGCAAATCTCAGTATCTGGTGGACCTGAGCTACATTTATAGGAACACGTCGTGGTTATTGGTTGTTATTATTCTAGATCTCAATTTCGGGAAATTCACTTACTTAATTATTTTGTATACTTCAGATTTGTATGTCTTAGATACTATAATATAATATTATATTATAATATCTAATATTATATTATACGGGGTGTCCGGGACATCGACGCGAAGCCTGATACCATGGATTCAGTACATGATTCTGAACCCCCCTGCGTTGAAATTTTTCGTCGGAAATTTAAAAAAAAATCAGCTGCTCCATACATTTTGACCGCGTAGGTATTGCACTTTTCTATGAAACAGCAGATTTTTTTTTTAATAACCGACGAAAAATTTCAACGCAGGGGGGTTCAGAACCATGTACTGAATCCATGGTAACCGGCTTCGCGTCGATGTCCCTGCCACCCTAATATTATATTGTATTATAAAGAGGTAGTTTGTTTGTGTGTTTGTTTGTTTATAAGTTTGTATGTGGGGGGTAATCTCCGCAACACCAGTCGGATTTGAAAAATTCTTTCTGCATTGGATTGCCCAATTTTTCAGGCTATAAAGGTTCGCGGACGAAGACGCGAGAAGCAAGTATTGAATATAGCTACCCAAGAATACTTTTAAGTGTATTTAGTGTTATTTACACACATACAGAAACCCACGCCTTTTTCCCATGGGGGTAGACAGAAACAACAGAACGCCACCTGTTACGATACTTTTCCTACGAAAAACTGTAATGTTTCAGTTTTCAGTTGTTTTGGTCTTTTCGGAAAACACCAAAACAAGATGATGGAAGAACCCAAATTCAAAATGGCTGCAGACTAAATATCCAATAAATTAGTAAATAAAATTTCTTCCTCACTTATTCGAGTAATAAACTGTAGGGCCGGCTTTGAAGCTGCCACTGGCAAAGTTGCCTCCTGGGCCTTGAACTAGAAGAGTACATCCCTCTTCTTGTTTATCAATGTCGTTTTTTTTTAGGTAATTGAAACTTTAATTACACACTTCTACTTGCCTGGAGGCCAAATGTGCCAGAGTGTGGGATAATGTGGAAAGCTGTGCCTTCTGAACATACTCGTAAGCTCTTTGCTACACACCAAGTTTCAGCAAATGTTCACACGTCATTCACTATTTAAACTTTCATCATCATCATCATCATCAGCCTATTAATGTTCCCACTGCTGGGACACAGTAATCTACCACGCGGGCCCAGTGCGGGTTGGTAGATGTCACATGTCTTCGAATTTTTGGTTCTAAGACATGCCGGTTTCCTCACGATGTTTTCCTTCACCGTTTTGAGAGCAGTGGTGATGAAATTATTTACACAAAGTAAAGCGCCTGCCTGGGTTTGAACCCACGACCCACGACTCGTAAGTCGGGGCCGCTACCAATAGGCCACCACTGCATTTAAACTTTATAACAATTTATTATAAGTTAAGTTTATTTTATTTAATACTAGCTGCGCCACGTGGTTTCACCCGTATTTCTCGATCCCGTAGGAATAACGGGATAAAACTATCCTAAGTCCTAATCCAGATTATGGTCTACCTATTTGCTAAATTTCAGTGTGAAAGCGTTACAGACAAACAAACCCACTTTCGCATTTATAATATTAGTTAGGGTTTTATTTAAAATTCACAGCTTGCATCTATCTTACCGCCTCACTCATGTGCACCGTTTGCAAGCACATTTATTGCAGGTTCATTGCTATTTTTTTAGCCAATGCCTTTGATGCAGTATTATTTTTAAGCGTAGTTCACAAATATATATTTACTAGCTTTTGTCCACGACTTCGTCCGCGAGAATTTTCTTGTTTTAATATAAAATATATCCAATGACACTTGGCAATACTGTAGCTTCTCATTACTGAAAGAATTTTCGGAATCGGATCAGTAGTTCCGAAGATTTCCTACTACATACAAACACCTTTTTATAATATTAGTATAGATAATAAAGTTTATTACCTGGGACAGCACAAACAATTAATGACAAAACTAAAACGAAGCTCATTAAAGCCAAGCCCATAAATAACATCTTTTTCGTCACACTGAGACACACTTATATAAAATCGAATAAAATAATAATACCAGAAAATCTTGTTGTTGTGATTGAATAAGAGAGATATTAATAATAAAATTGTAGTTATTATTTAATGCTACTTGTAAACTGAGCCAGACGAAACGTTTGAAAGAACCGGTTAGGTTGTCGGATAGTGTTATGATCATAATTTGAAAATGTTTTCTGTATGTATAAGGATAACGTTGAATACTCTTATATTATGAAGATAAGTGACTGGTTTTTGTATCCAGTGCGACCGAAGAGCTTTAGAGAGGAAAATAATAATGATGATAGACATTATTCTTTAAACAACTTCCTTAATCATTTTCATAGAAACATCAACTATAGTAAACAACATGAACAACTACCATAGTATATGCTATGGAAAAACTGCAGAAATTTTAATTGGGATATCTGTGTGAAAGTCAAGTTCAAGCCAATAAATCACTTCGTAGAATTACGACGGCGTGGTCCCAGCATTGTATTCCCCAGGTCCCAGTATTGTATTAAGGAATTTATTTATCTATGATGTTTTACTTTTAAGCATAAAGATTGCTTACAGATGCGTAAATGATTTTAATAATCCAGGAAGTCATTCAAAGCTTTCTTTTTTATACATAAATATTTATTGTTGCTTATAAAATCGAACGCACCGTAGGTAACGCACCAATAATTAAGTAAAAATTCAACTAGGTTAATTAAAACACAATATTATTGGTGCCACCTAATTATAAAATAATGCTTTTCAAGTGCCGTAACTCGACCGCGCATCCGAGCGTAGCTTGTTTGTTGCTACTTGCTACGAGTGCGTAGCGTGTTCTAAGTGCGTAGCACTGCGTAGCTTGTAGTGTCTGCGTAGCATAGTGTGTGCGTAGTATTTAGATTCTTGGGATTGATATTGTGATAGGATTGAAAACGATGCAAGTGCAGATTAGGCTGTAGGTTTAGTGGACTGTAGATTACTTGACCATTTTCATATTTTTTTTAAGTACTTGGTACTTGTTGAAACACCTACAGTACTCTGTCCTTCCATACCTAATAACACTGTTATTTGAAAATATTGTAAAAGCCAATTATTGTTAAAAGAGTAGCCGTGGAGTTTCTTGCCGGCTCTTCTCGAAACGACCAATTGGACCGTGCACCTAGCATCTGACGTTTCATAATAAAAAAAATCAAAATGGTGGCTGATTTTAGGGCCAAAATCTTATTAGTTACACATATTGGCATGATGTTTGGCATAATGGCGTGATGTTATGTTTTATTGGGTAAAAAAGGGGAGTCAGTTTACAAGGGACGGAAAGATTTATGAAGATGTGGAAAGGAGAGTAAATGCGGGAAATAAAGTGATTGTGACCAACCAGTCGATGCCCAAAAAGGCTCGAGTAGCTATTCACAATGGGGTGCTGGAGTGCTGGTGCCTACGTTTATGTAAGGAAGTGAATGTTGGGTGTGGCAGAAGAAGCATGAAAGTAGAATAAATCATGTGTAAATGCGTTCCTTGCGAAGCATGTGTGGCGTGACTATGAATTATCATTCAGGCTGTAAAATGATGTGATAAGGCAACGGCCGCACCGTTGCCTTATCACATCATTTTACAGCCAAAATTTTAAAAGAAAAATGTAGTGACAAAAATTGAAAACAGTATGCTTAGATGGTTTGGTCATGTTGAAAGGGGACGCCCTAGAAGGACACATAGTGACCTAATTGGTTATGTTCTTAAAAATGCTCAGGTGCGTAGTATGTAAAGCTAAGTGAGTTTATGTACAGTCTGCAATAAAACTCTCTAGGCCTTTTTAAGGTCATATTCCTATGAGCTCGAGCACGCAGCGCGTGTGCGTTTGTGTGTATGAGTGATGTCTCAACTCAACATTCCACAGATAACACACACTAACGAACTGTCGTCGCACGGCGAAATAACATTATAATATTTCTGTTGCATTTAGAATACGCGTGACCTGTTCTTACCATTGCATTAGTAAAATTCGCTTATAATTAATGTGTCCAAATAGCGTAATGGACAGACGCAATGGATACACGATCAATGAGGTCCAAGTTCGAATCCTACATAAAATGTGTGGATGTTGACCAATCTAATTTGTGTTTTTTTAGATATTTGTGTTCATATATAGTGTATTCATGCATTAAATATTAGTTATTGTATTATTTAACTATTTATGTGATTTTTTATTTATCTTTTCGGTGCTGAAAGGTGGAAATAAATAAAAACTTTTTACAAAAAAAGAACAACCGACTTCCAAAAAAGACGCTACAAAGTCAAAACTAACTTTAATTTCGGAAGTCGGTGTATTTGGTTTTGAACTTTCGTTTTTTGCCACCGACTTCGGAAATTAAAGTTATTTTTGACTTTGTAGAGTCTTTTTTGGAAGTCGGTTGTTCTTTTTTTGTAAAAAGTTTTTATTTTGCACTTTTTAGTTGTGGTACCTACCCCATACAAATTCGAATACCACTAACCTGCCATGTAAATAACAGTGATTGGACGTTATCATTATATCATATAAACTATAAACTAAGTGGAAAAAATACGTATTATTGAAGCTAACTCAAAAACTATCCAAGTAAAGTTAATAAAATTAATATGTGACCACCTCGGAAGCATACCCTTTCAAACAAAAAAACAATTTTCAAAATCGGTCCTCAATTGACGGAGAAATCGCGTAACAAACATACAAAAAAAAAAAAAAAAACACAGACGAATTGAGAACCTCCTCCTTTTGAAAGTCGGTTAAAAAAATCGTGCTGAATGATACTTAACAAAAATGTTTATTTGTTTTATTTATTTATAAAATTAACAAACTTTTATGAGTATTGTGACGTCACATTCCTACCTAGATATAAAATAAGTTCTCTTTTTTTTTTTTTTATGTTTATTTAATCCATAATGTTACAGTTTTACATTTACATAACACCTGCCAAACTGCAAAGCAATTTGTCGGCAGTAGGTTCTCGTGGATTTAGCACGAATCTTTGCTTGATGAATCATAAAAATATTTTTATTAAAACTAAGACTAAGACCATGGCTCTGTAGGCAAACACTCCGTATGTGAATACAGAGTAATTACCCACACAGCCATGGATTTTACACCACACACCACAGCTACCATCTAATCTGCGTTTGCAATTCATTTGCAAAATCTGTAAACAAACACGACTTTTAGGAAAAACAACTGTAATGCCTACACATAAGGTTCAGTTTGCGCTACAACTTCATATGTTTTATAACTTTTTCAACAGTACTAGTCGGTCTAAAATGAACTTTATTTACACTTTCAGAAAGTTGATGTTTGCCTAATATTTTAAAGTTAATATAAGTAAAGGAGTGTTCCAGTTGAAGTCTAAATATTATTCTCGTGCGAAACTTAACCCCTTGACCGTCACGCGCTCAGCGTGGTAACTGGCTCCAATTGTCACGCCCATTTTGGGTTGTCCGAGACCACCCACGAAGCCTGACCATATGAGATTAAAACGGTAATATCTTATAAGATTCTTATTGGAGCTGTTTATAAAGCGTATGTGGTTGGAATCGTTATAAAACAAGCTAACACAATAAAAATGGATAGCTACATGTTTGTTTCGTAATGTATTGTTTATTTTAATGTAAAATCACGGGAAAGGGGGCTTTTCTCCATTACCGTGAAAGAGAAATTTATTGAAGACAATTGGAAAGTGGTGGATTTTTTAAAATATTTTTTAAATATTGTGTCACTAATATAGTTTAATTTAAAAAATAACCCCACACGCCCCCTTTTATTATATTTAAATTAAAAATAAAACTAATTACTTACTTGAATGACAAAGCTCAACTAGCTGGCGTGACGGGTAGGTTTTTTCACAACAGACGGCGGTATTTCTGCGTATTTAGCGAGCACACATAATAAACAAAAGGCACTGGCACTAGCTCATCTATTGTTTTATCGTGTAGACAAAAGCAAACAGAGACTCCACTAATAAAATTGTTTATTTTTTATCAAATTTCACACCACGCACTGACAACGATTAGCACAAAACAATACACTAAAAACATTGGATCACAGTTTTTATTACGTTGCACTTTATTGAAATCTGAATCTACAATAGTCTTTATCATGTTATTTACTAGTGGGAAAACACAACACAAAGACTTGTTGACTACCGAAAATAAACTAAAACGAAATAAAATCGAAATAAAACAATTGCCGTCCGCCATATTTGCAGCGGTGGTCGAACTGAATAAAAGAATGAAACATTACGGCACAAAACTGTTCTACGATGTTTAGCATGTGAGATTGAACGTCTTTGTTCATTTATACTTTCTTGATAATGCCTTTCTGGTAAAAACGGCTTGTAGCTGGCCTTCGGCTTACACGGCAGACGGTTCTTATTGACGTGTTTCATTCAGAAAAATATCTCGTTGGTATGAAGCCGTATATAATATAATATAACTTTGCTGCTCTTCGATAACAAGACTCGCAGTATTTCTCTAGAACGAAGAATAGGTAACATTGTAATTTATTACACATAATAATTATTTAAGCGAATTGAATTTAAAACTTTATTTAATAAGGCATCTTCTGAATAAAAGGATTAACAATACCTTTGATTTAGATTTTAAATTAGTAAAATATGAAATATTTAAATGATAATTGATAATAACACTCACACTTAGTTTTTATTCATTAGATATTTGTGTAAATATCCACTTTTACGCAGCGCAAAAATATTTGATCTCTCTTCAATATTTACGTTTGACAGCATTTTGAAAATAATAACCACAACACTAGTAACACAACGTTAATAGATTTAAATACTTGTCACCAACAATAACCACGAACCAACAAAATTCTATTAAGATGTGAATACTCGTAACGAACAGGATCTGTATACCTCACAGAAATCGAAATGATTGTAGGATGTAGGTAGTGCACAAAATACGAAGTAAAGTTTTTTAAGGGCTACCTACTAAACTTTATTATTTATGTGAACAAGACGAATGAAACAAAAAACGAATGATTATTATCGATCTACTACTAAATATTAAATATTAAAAACTACACTAAATATTAAAAAGAAACAGTGAACTATAAATAGTAATTATAAAAAAAAAAAAAAAAAAATTCGTCTGAGGCAATGAGGTTATACAATACTAGAGGAGCAGCGTCCTACAAACAATTTCTGAAAAATGTCACCACTTACGAGTTTAAAGACGTAGCTTTGAAACGGATACATAAAATGTCAATCTGTCAAAATAATCTATGTTTGTCTCATTTCTTCTACCGTCAAACTAATGACATTGGAATGAGACAAGACATTGCTATCGGAAAAACGACCAGAGTTGCCAATTATCAACATAATTTGCCCAGAATGAATGAAGGTTTTATTGAATCAATTAGTTATGTACTATGAAAGGTTGTGTTATGGAACTTTCACTAGATAATAGTTACTTATGCAACTGGGGGTATAACAAGTGGTATTAAAACACGAATGTGGGTTTGTAAAAAATAGTATCACATGAGTGTTTTAATACCTAATTATAACAGTTGCATTCAAGACTTTATCTACACCCATGATATGAATCCTCTATAAACAACAAAGTAATAAATTTTTGCAATACTAATATCTAACAAAAATGGCGGGATACGACGTGAATTCGAAGAACCTACTCAACCTTTTATACTTGTGAAACGCGCGTGCATGACAATGTTCTTTTTTTGAAATTCATAAACATACCACGAGAATGTGGCTGTTCGATGAGTAATAACGAGTTGCATTATGAAATTTAGTACAACATTATAACACCCGTTTGGATGTCATTAGGGTTACTATGACATTGGCTGTTTTAATTTTGGCAATAAGCTAACTGTTTCAGGAACTTTTATAGAGGACTTATAGCATGGGTGTAGTTAAAAGATTTTAAAAAATTTATAAGGATTACGGTATAATTACAAAAAAAGGCAAAAAAAAAAATGTTTCAAAAGTTTTAAGATTTGTGACAAATAATAATGTTCATAATGGAATATATAATTTATATATTCATGACAATCGATTAAATTAATTAAAGTGATGTAAAGCACTAACCAGCGACATTCACTTTTTTTTGAATAATCTAAATCAATCTTCCTAGCCTTTTCCCAACTATGTTGGGATCGGCTTCCAGTCTAACCGGATGCAGCTGAATACCAGTATTTTACTTGGAGCAACTGCTTATCAGACCTATACCTGTAAAACTGGTTGTCAGACTTTCGAGCTTCTGACGACCCGTAGGTAACGACTGTCACAAGATCCACGAATGACAGCTGGGACCAACAGCTTAACGTGCTTTCGAGACACGGATTAGTCTCGGTATTTAAAGATGGTCACCCATCCACAGACCAATCCCGGCAAGCGTAGCTTAACCTGATGGATCGACCCGTGCGTCTGTTATTACTTAGCCACGAGCTCCTCCTCCAGTTCAAATTTCTTAGAACAATAACATCAATTAAAAAATAGTTAGTAGTAGTTTATGAAACTGTTGGAGGGGTATTAAAATACGAGCGTTTTAATACCTAGTTATGTGCAGTTTTATACACACTACTACATCTATCCCTACTAAATAAATGACAAAAGTTAAAAGAGTACGAAATATTTTTACATGTCGTCATTCACTAAACTCCCAACAGTCTGGCAAAATCAACATCGTTTTTCCTGGTAACATTGATCGCAAAAACAATGTTTGCTAAATTTATTTCGTTTTGTAATGTTTTTTGGATAATCTGAAGAAAATTTAGCAAACTTGATTGTGAAATGTAACACCACATGCTTTATTAATCCTTTCAGACCGTGACATACTAATTTTAACCGCAAATTCCACCATTTTTTATTTTTTATCGCTAAGCAATTGCTCACTTGACGTCAAGCTGACAACTGAATTCAGATATGCCTGCGGACACCTAAGTAGTGGTGACGCTTTTGTGCCGTCCACTTCTCCTCTAGTATTGTATAACCTCATTGGTCGGCTCACTGAAAACACACATAATATCATAGCACGTAACCATTGAGCTAGATGTCATACATTTTGCTGGTTGAAATTATGAACTACTATGAGTTGTAAAGTGAGTGTGTGTATAGTAGTGGAACAACTTATAGAAGAAGGTCGTAAGTCAAACCGAACCGTCAGTCTATTTGTTTGAGAAATTACCTATCGACTTATGGATTCTACTGTATGTATATACATAATTATGTGTAAATAAAACATTTCAGTTGTCCTCGCTGTCCTCTTCATTGCCCGGTACAAAACTTAAGTCAGGATCGTATTCTGCTCTTTACGGTTCTGAAGTCAGCAATTTTTTATAGAAATCGTGATATTCTGTGTCTATAATATTGATAATTTTAGAAGAACTGCAATTTTGATTTGTTTTTATTTTATAATTAATATAAACAAAGGATGTTTTTTTTGTAATAATAACCGACTTTATAAATTGAAAAAAGATATATAAGTATATCTAAATTTTCAAAATCTGACCAAAATCCAATTAATCCGATATAAAATAAATTCGATTATTTTCATTTTATTGAAAAAGTCATGATTTTTATCAATCCTGGAATCACCCCCTTGATGGATGACTGATTAAAATCATCTCAACCCTGGATGATTCTACACGTCATACTAAACAACTTTCGCTACCTATGAAACTTAGATTATATCAGACTCGGGAAAAATAATTACAAATTCCTATACAATACTATTTCGATGCATTTTTTTTTACGAGTCCGTTATGAATTTCATAGCGAAAGTTGTTCAGTATGACAGGTAGAATGCCCCCTTAACGGATGCAGGTGAATAAATCACCACCCTGTTTTATTTTCACAGTTTCAAGTCAATTATGCTACCTTTAATCTGAATAATAATTTATTCATTTTTCATCTTGTTTATTTCAATACATAATATTTTACCCTAACCACTTCTGTGTACCAGTGTACTTTACTACTACGTATTGCTGGAGTTGTCGATTCGTTCACACGATCAAAATTCGTACGAATCGCCTCAAGAAAAATTTATATTTATTCAAATGGTTGATTCGCCCGGATTCGTACGAGTTTATTCGGGCGAGTCACCAATAAGCTAAGAAAGGATAGCTGCTGCTTTATTAAAGTAAAAGGGCCAATACATATTAAGTTTAATATTTTATTTATTCCTTTTTTAGGAGGATTATTAGTTATTTTTATTTATGTTTCAAGAATTGCATCCTAATGAAATATTTAAAACTATAATTAACTTAAAAAAAAAGTTTTTTTTAAATTAATTTTAATAATAATAATTGAATTTATTTTTTATTTTCCTTACCGCCGTATCTCTACGTTGACGTCGTGGTGGGGCTTGCGTGCTCCGAATCTAGGTCTGTGCCGGTAGAGTTTACTTTGCCGGAACGGGTCTAGGATGAGGAGCCAGAACAAGAGAGATACAAAAACCCGTAGGGCAGCATGTGGCGAGCTGTTGGGCAGTAGCGACCCCACGGACTCTATCTCCCGGGAGAAGTCTTGTTCCTCACCTTTAGCTGGCCTTTATTGGCCAGCTGGAGTGAACACTGACGAGGAACAGAGCGCCCAACTCATTCTTGCCTTTATTGGCCGGCTTGAGTGGAGATTCGCAAGAGCAAACGTGCTCGGAGGAAGGAAGTATTCCAGTAAGATGCTGGTAGGGATCTTGTCCGTACTTCCGGGATTGTCCTGATAGCCGTGGAATACCGCTCCACTCCGGACATGTTGCCCCCTTGTCGTACGACACTTTGTGCTAGCGACCGTTTTCGGGAGCCCATTATTGAGCGTGCAAGTCACCCCCTGCCATTTTATCTGTGTATACTATAACATTGATCAGGCAGGGGACATAATCCTTCCATAGTTCCAAGTCACCAGTCAACTTTAGCCAACCAAACCCATAGCCCATTATATTTGTCTCCATATCCTGCAATAGTCTATCTACACCAACCGGGGGTTGTCCTTGGGTGCACTTGCATAGTGCATACAGGGATAACCGTCGTCGGTTTGGTGCCTCATTTCATTAAAAATGTCTAACGGGCCTCTGCGAGTTGGCTTCGGTCGCTCGTACGCCTTCCAAAGGTCCGGAACCCCAAGTTCCCGAGAATAGTCAAAAATTCAATTTATATTTTTTAATAACATAATTATCTTGAATAAATCTTTCAATACTTACTTTTAGATTTTTATTTACTGTTTTCGTTTGTGTCGGAGGTTTTTGTTAAATTAAACGTTTATTTAGGTAAGGTCATGGTCATGGTGGATGTGGCTTTAGATGTTAAGCCACACCTTGTTTATTCCTGACGTATTAAGAGGGACTTAATACGTCAGGAATTAATAAAAGAGAATATAATAAATACGTACAGACGAACTAAAATTACAATAATTTATTAAATATCTACAGCGCTTAATTTTACGAGTAGTTAGTGTGGCCAGAGTCTCCTCCCGGGCCACCGTAAGAGTTGGTGCCCTGGTTGCCGCCGTGACCGCCGTGGCCCTTGCCGGTGCTCATGCCACCGTGACCGATGCTGAAGGCACCATCACCAAAAGTTTCTCCATACAGGTACCCCACAGCGATACTTCCGTCTGAAGCAGTCACTGAATTTCTCTCCCTCTTCTTGCGTCCTGAAACAAACGTATTTTTATAGGGATATAAAATTAGTAGCCGCGAGTCTCTGACCGCGAATCCGTCCGTGTGAAAGTCGACACATGGACGGATTCGCGGTCACAGACTCAATAATACACACAAAGACACAATTTAACAAGTTCATAAACCGTTACAAATGACGATGATGAAACGATGAATGATGATACGATTGGCAAAATCAAAAAGGAGGACAACTTTTAAGATGATGTTATTTTAAGCTTGGAAGATTTGGAAAAATAATTCAATTTACATAAAAATGTAGTATTTAGTGTTTTTTGCAAATCCACATAAAAGTAGGTTATTTTAAATTAGCATAAAATTCATCTCCATCATTCTTACTTATCGTACCTAATCAATTTTTTGACGAGTTCTCTCCAAAATCTACGAGAGCCCTAAGCTATTGGGGTACATCATATTTTACTGTTATATGAGGAACTATTAAATTGTGACGATTACCTGTCGCTGGCGCCGTAATGGCAGAGGCAATCACTGCTAGAATTAGAACAACTGTCACTAAACGCGCCATCTTGCTCACTATCGAATTGTTTGGATCACTGAATGAACATCGTGTTTATGTTGCTTTTATATTCTTAAAATTATTCGTA
This sequence comes from Conistra vaccinii, assembly GCA_948150665.1. NCBI lineage: Eukaryota > Metazoa > Arthropoda > Insecta > Lepidoptera > Noctuidae > Conistra > Conistra vaccinii. Next base: position 24,163,007 of record OX411316.1, read on the forward strand.
TCTTATAAAAAACAAAAAAATGTTGTCCGGAAGAACCGGTTCGGACAATAAGTATAGGTAATTAAGAGTCCGTGCCAAAATTCACTCGACAGAGTTAGGTAAACAGCATCGCAATGACGATGCTGTTTGTATGCACCGTTCACGCACACACGCCTAAAGACAGTTTTGATCCTATAGATGACACACACAGATGCACGTGGGGCAGCTTCGACGTGCTTTATATGAAAGTTTTCACTTTTTGTATGGACAATATGAAAAATTATTACCTACATGTTGAGTTTTAGGGGTTTATGGGTTTCATAAAGGGGTTTGAATTTTTTATTATTTTTGCGATAGGACACCATTTTCGAGATATAAGCAAAAAAAAAGAAAAAAAGATACATACCTACAGTTCTTTTTTGGACCTGAAGTCGGGGTGTTGGTCTGAATTTTAGTTCATGACAACTGATTTTATTCCACACCTTTTTAATCGTGATTTAAAATAGTCAGATTTATTTAGACAATCTAATTTTTAGGTGAATAAAGTCAAATTCAGAAAAGCACAATTATTGCCATTTTCACTAAATTAATAACTCAGTGCCATCTTAGTGCTGTCAAATAAAATATGTATAATTAAGTTGTGTCACTTATGTCTATTTCAGAATGAATAATCGTCGTTTGACAGGAATAAACTAAATTTTGATGACTTTTAGTCTAGTTATTAGAGGCATAATTGAATTGGAATTGGCATTGATTGGAAATTGACATTGCATCCATATAAGGATCTGGGAGACTTGTACAAAAAGTTGCAGAAATGTTTGCAGTCGCCATCTTGGATTTACATTTTGACCTTACTAATGACTTTAGCATCCTCTAAAACGATGAAAACGATACCCATGACGAAAAATTTGAAAATGTTTGCAGCTGCCATCTTGGATCTTTATTTTGACGTAGAGTCTTCAGTAGCGTTAAAGAACTTTGCTCCAAAAAATACTTCACATATTGCTACTACAGCAAAAACAATAAAACTGCAAACAGCAATAAAACTTACCACCAACCAAAAAGCACTCAACGTGCTTAAATAACTTTTCATTTAAAAAAAACTATGAGACATACAGTAAAAATATAACTAGCGGACCCGGTAATCTGACGTTGTCCTGCGACAACAGCGCCAACCGGCTATATACATAGATACCTATATCTAAGAACCATCCAAGTGACACAAAAAGAATTAAAAAAACAACAACGGGTTGAACTCCGGGAGTGCCGGCAGAAGTGAAAACTTGAACATTAAGGTTGTGCATTGTTAAATATTTTCGAATGGTTTTGTTTTTTCAGGTAGGAAGTCATCAAATAACTTCTCTCGCTCTGGGCGAAGCGGAAGGGCGTATCAGACTCTTACTGCCTAAAACCAGCCCGTGTTCCTTCAGTTGCCTGTACGTTGCCAGTTTGCCAGGGCTCACGGTCGCCCCCATAATCACAAATCGACTTTCTTTGTTTGTTTTCGTTTGCCTAACTTTATTTTCTTGCGAATTTGTTATTTTAACCATCGAATACGCTTATTAAAAGGACTCCGAAGATTCTTTGAACACTGAGCCCTGACGACCACGGCCTGAACATGGATTCCGCTCCCGCTTCTAACGATAACCTCAGCACGAACTTTGACTCGATATCCACAAATTATGAAGACCCCGGCATTGTCGCTGGCCCGAGTACTTCCGTGCCCTAAGTAATTCATTCAAAAGGTCATTTACGCTGTGTTATTGTGGTTTAAATGTCACGAGAATACGAAGGCATTTCTTGGAAATAGCAGAAAGAGCGAAATGTTATACAACAATCTAAGGTGACCCACCGACCAATGGGTTCGACACAACAGGTCAGTATCATGTCTTCCTCTGAGAAATGATTTTTAAATAAATAGACAGAGTACTATCAAGGTTAGTGTTGTTTTAGGATATCTAATAATTATGACTTGTTTATTAGGTACAAGTGTCGAGTGACAGTTTAGTGTCCGAACAACAAAATGTACAGATTGATGGTCATGGACACGTGTGAATCAGCTGCGTGCGGCAGATTGCTTTTGAGAATAAGATCACATACACTCAGGTCTGATTTTCCACATGAAGAACTCGTAAGGAGTGTGATTGCCCGTCAGATTGTATCACGAGCGGTAAGTTATCAACAGTTTAGAATTAATACAAGCGTAGTTTGATTTGATACTGACATACTTCCGAGTCTATAGTGTAATATTCAACTTCTTTCGTGTCCGCACAAGTTATATTTCACATAGTACAGATTGTCTAGAAACTTGAGAAAGTTTAAAAAAAATTAATTAATAAAAATATAAAATGTTATTGATAGATATTTTTCTGATTGTGTATTTATTTGTACCAAAACCACAGTAATTCACGTTTACTGTCTTTATGCACTGAGCTTTAATTTTTATTATTATTTCAGTTGCCATCATCATCTCGTTAGAGCAGTTTAGAGCAGCATTATGTTCAACTACAGAACCGGAATCTGAACCATCCAGTCTGCCTATGGAGCAATTTGAACCATCCAACCTACCTTCGGTGCAATCTAAAGTAGCTGACACTGCATCGCAAGCGGGACAACAAAGCTTGAACACATCTGACAGTATATTGCTGCTTTATTATGTAAGAGCACCAAACACTCAAAGTCAATGTTTCTTTCCTGGCTGTAACGAGACCAATCGGTTCGCTGTCCCATCAGCACTGCGGGTACATCTATTTTGTGAGTACAATTATTATATATCGCCGGATTGTAGAATCTGTTATTACCATTTAAGTAGTAACTGCTGGAATCTACTTTTAGAATCAATATATAATCCTATTAAAATATTTAGTGCAGCACAAATTGAAGATTTTGCCTCATTGAAAAAAAACGATTTTATCTAAAAAACCCCGACTTTTTACCCGACTGTCCCAGAAGGAGGGTAATGTTTTTCGAGAGTATGTATGTATGTATGTATGTATGTATGTATGTATGTCTATTTCTTTGGCACGCTCTGTAGCCTAAACGGCTTGATGGATTTTAACATATGAGGTGTCGTTAGATTCGTCTTAATTGTAGGAGTGTCATAGGCTATATAATATTTATATATTGCATCTGCAAATACAAAAAAAACAAAGGGGAGGGTTATAGTTTTAAATAAATTATAACAATATTGGTATCAAATAAAAGCTAGTAATGAGTCAATTCCAAATTAAGATATATTAATAAAACTAAAAAGCTTTAAATAAAGAAAATTATTCAAAAAACAAAAAACCCGACTGCAAAAACATACAACTGAAAAGAGAAAAACAAGCATTATAATCTATAGAATTTTGGTATCGCAGGCGGGGACAAACGAAACTTACACCATATATCCGGTTATTAGTTTGTCCCCCCCGCCTGCGATACCAAAATTCTATAGATTATAATGCTTGTTTTTCTCTTTTCAGTTGTATGTTTTTGCAGTCGGGTTTTTTGTTTTTTGAATAATTTTCTTTATTAAACCAATTCCTTGACAGGTTCATTATTTAAATAGCATATTATCCTATCCATATACTTTGAATTGTGGGCACTTGAGGCCAAATTGTCTATGGACAGCGGGCAATGCCCTTTTTTGAACATTACGTTATTTCAACATTTTTCTTCTGCTTTATTTGGTATGGAAGTTGAAAAAAGTGGTTCAACCACTTGCAAGTAGACCGTCATCCTGCCATTTTGCCAAAATTATTTTGACAAAATTTCATTATCCAAACAAATTTTAGCAACCTTTTTTATACCGATGTAATATTTGGAATGATTTTAGTACGAAAATTTTCATTTTGTCAAATTCTTACTCGGCAGAATATTACCAAGGATAATGTCACTATGGCATTTGGTCTTTAATCAAATGAGTTATTACAGCAAACAATCTTTAGACAATAAACATTTAGTCAAATTAATTTAACATTTATTAAATTAATCAACCTTTATTCCTACCGGCCGCTAGCTTCCTTTTTTAAATCGAAACAGCTAGGTTAGGTTAGAACTGTGACCACACAACGACCAGAAATGGTACTCCTTTTCTTCTCCTAAAATAGTTTAAAAAAAAACACAGTGATAGCGTTTTGCATGATTAACCGACCCACATAACACATTGTAATTAAAAGAGATTGACCAAGCGACTAAGGAACCTAGTATCGCTACGAAACATGCTGTGACTCAAAGATTTATGGTTTAATTTAGAGAATGATCTGAGGGCTTTCAAATGTAATTTACCATTTTATCATAAAATCTCGGCATTACACGGTAATTAGGTCTCAAAATCTAGGTTTAGTATCGAATCTCTTACTGACTTTTGGTCATTGTATGCTGGTAAATTCAAAATACGAATTTGACAAAATTACGTTTTAGTATTTTGAATGATCGTCAATTCCGACAGATAAAGGTTGATTTAGGGACTTTAGAAGTAAGTAAAAACTTGAGAATTGTCGACTTACCGGTGTTGGAGAAATCCAAAAAGCCAGAGTATTGTAGACATTTTCACTAACTTCTCTCAATGACTGCCAACGTAAATACCGCAGAAGAATCGAACAGTTAATACACCGACGAACTGAGTCTCCCATAGTGAGCAACTTTCAAATGTAACGCAATTATAATGATTATTTATTGCTCAAGAAAATGAAATTAATCAAATATTCACAAAAACAAACAAAAGCACAATCGGTGGAAAGAATACAAAAAGTAACAGAGTAGAACCTGCGCATTCAAAAATTGGCGCCAATAATTGGCGCACGTACAGTCGCATAAAAAGCGCAATACATGTTTTTCTATTGCACCCATTTTATTTTAATTGATATGGGTACTTGTTTACGCTTATGTAAATATACTATAATCCACAGACCTTATCTTTATGCAAAATGTGTTCACGTTATTTATTTCTTTAGGTGGTTAATTAAACCCGGATGGGTTTACAATATTTACTTGTCTATCGAGACAAGCAAAAAGTTAAAGTGAATCAGAATATTCTTATTCACTTTAATTTTCTTTTTTTGATTTTTATATATAGGTATATAGGTACCTACATTTATATTTGCCGTAAGTAAGTGTTGGGGCAATTTCAGTCTTCACTTAAAAAATAATCTATGCGACATAGAAACATAACATAAGTTATTAAATTAAATCCAAATTGCAAAACAATAATGGCCTATGTCATTCAAAACATAAAATGAAATCATTAAATTAATTACACAATAATAATAAACTATTATTAAAGACCTACCGTTCGAGACTGTACTTAAAACTAAACGAATGGGACGTGCATACATGCTAGAAAGAGAAAACTCGCCGGACGCCAGCATATTTTGCTCAGGATGCGCGCGCATAGAATCTTTGTGGCGCGCGTTTGTTCTATTATGAAAGAGTTTCTATTGATGAATGAAACAGGCAAAGGTCTCTCAATACATTCTGCCTTTGTCATAACCATAAGGTACTTTTAACACCTACAGATTATTATTACAATGTCATAATAATAATGAGTTGTTATTAATATCTTTTGTTACTAATTATTGAACTATAATTTCAATAAATCGATGCGTAAATAAATTATTTTGCGTAAGTCAAGAAGGTTTTATTGTTTACATACTCTTTGAAGCCAATGACATGTGACATTACTTACGTGAAAAAAAAACTATGTATGGGTAAAATAGGAAATCGAAATAAAAACTAATACTTTTATGGTGTTTTTTTATCTGGAGAATTTAAGGGTTCGCATTACCAGATAAAATTATTATAATTAAAAACAAGATTTATCAACATTATAAACTTAAGTCACAGCAGAGTAAATAGCGATACCAGGTTTGGTCAATGTCTTTTGTATGGCTTCTAGAACTTTCATAACGTTATACTAAAAGTCTTCTTACTTGAAAGTCTACTTATTATCGATATAGTTCTACAATGAAATCTTTAGACTCATACGCAATCACACCCACACTCACACACTGTACCAACTTACATAACAATGTAACAATAGTTTCGTCACTCATTCGGGCATAATCAAAAAAATATCTAAGGATATAAGTAAAAGTAAAAAGTAAAAAATGTATTCAGGAACAACAACAAATTAAGTAGTCTGTCTAAATATTAACCCCCTTACTAATAAACGTTGTATATCGCCTGTATAGTTACACAACGCTTTGTCTTCTTCTTTCGAATGTCAAATTACTGACGACTGAAAGAGAGAAATCGGTGTGTACTAACTATACAGGCGATATACAACGTTTATTAGGAAGAGGGTATGTGTTGAACCAAAACTACGACTACTCTTCAAGCAATATCGAGATAACTTTTAAAGACATTTCGCTCTCGGTCTATACCTAATGGTCGCGGCGGCGAACGCTACTGTCCGTGGCGAGCAAACTTTGCCGCATGGATTGCCGCCCCGCAAGACGCACTGCCATTCGCGACACCCGTCCTCGTGGCCAGGCGGTAAGGTGTTCGTTGGGAAAACCGAACATCACCGAATCATTTAAATAGAGAATAATATAAAAGGTTTTTTAATTTGTCTTTTGGTTAGTGTTGTTTTAATCGTGTTCAAGATGACGCGTTCTGTTGCTCTTCTGTTAGTGTTCGCGCTATTCACAACAACGTTTGCAGCCCCAGGTAAATATTTTTACTTTTCAAGCTGGAAACACTTGGATAGTACATTTTTTAAGTCTACTACCGCCATAAATAATCACGATTCGTGATTATTTATAGAATAATTTCCGGTTTTATGTAAAGTAACTTAGAAATAGAAATAAATGCAATAAAATACTTATTAGAAATATTTAGTGTATTAATTGTATTACGTAAACTTATTTATTTATTTATACGGAATATGTCATTCGGACCTACTGATTATGTCATTATTTACTTCAAGGTTAATCTACAGGTCAAGTACCTACTGGTTACGTTTTTGATGTATTTTTTTACAAAAATAGATGTACTTTGCATAAATACCGATTCGGATCAGAATGATAAAAACCTGAAATATTTTTGATATACGGACAACTTGGAATTTACAGGGAAATTGCAGCCTCCGTTAATTTTTTAATAGAAGCTTTCGATTTTGTCAATTTTATGTCAATTGTGGCAAATATAAAAAAAATCGCAAATAGACGACCATCAGACACCATCAGAAGCAACTGGTATCAGTGAGGTATAATATTAAAATAAATAAAATAGCTCCTCGTCGACCGGTTCTATTTTGCCGGACATCGATCAGGTTCCAGCGAGAGGACTTTGAATGTCATAGTAAGGCTTGGGGTCTTCTGCTTGTTTCTAATTGAAGAATAAATCTGCCTGTTGCTTTGTCAACATAGTGAACACCTGACCACTCCTATGATTTCGTTTTCACTTATTTTTGCCCGACTACGGCAAAGCCAAAAGGAAGGGTTATGATTTTAGCAGTCTATGTATATTATGCAGTGTATGTATGTATGTATATTTGCTTTTACATGTGTTCCATCGTAGCGCCTAAACTACTAAACCGATTTTGATGACTGAGGTATTCATAAATTCGTAATAATGGTCTGGGTGACATAGGCTATATAAATTCTCCCAAAATTCAGTATGGTGGACATTTAATTACTCATAAATATACATCCTCGAAAAAAGAAAATTGAGATAATTATGACATGGTATTAAAAGAAAGGCGTTGACGAGCACACTACAAATATAGTTTGGAAAATCCAAAAGTGCACGCCTCAAAACACTCATTCGTAAAAGAAAAAGAAATTCAAAACATAGTTTCTAACAAAAATGAACAATTTATCACTTTTGATAAAGTATGTTTTGACTGCTTTTTTAACCATCAATATGGGTAAAATTTCTAACCTCGCAATCCTTCATCATCATCATCATCATCAGCCTATTAATGTTCCCACTGCTGGGACACAGGCCTCCTCTCGGTGAGAGGGAGTGGGCCGTAATCCAGTGCGGGTTGGTAGATGTCACATGTCTTCGAATTTTTGGTTCTAAACATGCCGGTTTCCTCAAGATGTTTTCCTTCACCGTTTTTGAGAGCAGTGGTGATGAAATTATTTACACAAAGTAAAGCGCCTGCTTGGGTTCGAACCCACGACCTACAACTCGTAACTCGGGGCCGATTCCACTGGGCCACCACTGCTCTCGTAATCCTTACGTAATGTCACGGTAGACGGTAGAATAACTAAGCCATATCTTAGAAATAAATGCCTACAGCCGCGCGGTACGTAAACATGCGATAGGGCTGCCCGCCTCCAGTATTTTTATTACATTTGCCTACTTTGTGTTTCCATTTAGTTTTGTGATTGTAAATATACTTTTTTTATCTACACAAATAAATAAAATACTTTGTGAATTGAATAACAAAACAAAACACAAATGCCCGAGGTTTTAAAACAAGCGTACCTACCGTATTAATTCATGAACCTCCTATAACTACCTATTTCACTCGTGTTATTACTTTCCTTTACTCTATTCACTTTATTTATTAATCCAGACATCTTTTTTTCGGGAGATAAAAGGAAATACTTATCCATTAAAAATACACACAATATGTACCTACCTACCAGTAAGTAAAATTATTTTATAGTAAGACTATAAAATAATTTTGTTGTTGTTGTTTGTTAATAATAATACCTTTCAAAGTTTCCAGGTAATCTAAAAAAAGTTATCTCTGGATGCGTTATTGCCAAATTCATGCAACCAAAAACAGCAACAATATATCCTACTCGTCATATTAAATATGTACTTGAATTTATTTTTAGTGTAAAAATCGCGCGGTTATTGTTAAAAAAACAACACACCGTTCGTTCGTCACTGCGGCACAGACGCGACTGTCTGCGTACCTCGCGCATATCTCGATCGAGGCGCGTAGGTATAGCTCGCGCTTCGTCCGTTTCTATGAAGTTGGCCTACCGTCTACCGTGGTAATGTCAAATACTATTTATTTAGATATTTACTTGGTCGGTTGCTAGGCAACGGACGTCAAGACAAGGTTGGAAAGATTTAGATATAGATATTATATTTAAGTTAGTATTTTATTAATTATAATTAAAGTTCTTTAAATAAAAGAGCCATTTTTAATAGGGTTCCTTCTATGGCTGAAACGAATGTATTCAAAAAATTTACTTAATTAATTGATTTTATCGCAAGTTACAATGTTTTCAGGTTTCATACATTGACGGACAGGATTTTTTTTTCAACTACGTTGATGATTTTTTCATTTCTGCTGCATTAAATCAATTGTTAAAAAGTACAGTATTTTTCTCCATTTAATCATATACAGGATGGAAGGGTAAACACCGTTGTCACTCAAACTATGGGTAGTTGGCTTAAATATAAACATAAAAAACCGAGTAAAAAAAAAATTACGTTATTTTCTTTAACAATATTAAAAAGGTTATTGTCCGACACCGTCCGCAAATTCATGAATATGCGCCCGCCCGAGTGACGTAATCGATCGCCGCCCGTCCTACCTACCTACACAACACATAAATAAATACAATACAACCTTTTCCTGGCTTAAGACAGGCAAAATACCTACCTTAGGAATTGCGTGACGATTCTAAATGTACATTTTTAAAAATAAAAGTTGTGATTTTCCATTGAATTTACGTTCTATAAACGAAACCACAAACCACTGGTTTAAAGGATAACGGTGTTGACCCTAACACCCTGTATACAATGGTATATAAATTAAATAGGTTCTGTAGACTAGCAAGAGTGTAACAATAAAAACAGTTGCAGAAATGGGGCAAAAAAAAATTCGATCGTAGAGCACACTCTATGAGTCGTGCAATATACACTCGAGAGCAATGAATCCGGGTCACTTAAAGAATCCTAAAAATCTCGGAAACTAAAAATGCTAGGTTAATGCTATAAATTGTATTTAATAGACAATGTAATACTCCTTAAATGAAGGTATTGAAACTTCTTAGTTATTGTAAAGTTATATCATAAAAAAATCAAATTTGAAAAAGGGCCACTTTCGAAGATGGAACTACGAAATTACAGCATTTGGTTTTGCTTTTGTTTGTAATCTGTCATTTATGTGGGTACATAAACCATGTTGATAGTGCTCTATATTCATTATTCAAGCTGAAATTATGTCGCTTACGCCTGAAGAATGCACCAGAATACTTACAATGCTGGAAACCGGCCGGAGTCAGCGCGATACAGCCAGGACTGTCGGTGTGTCGCTGTCAACAGTACAAAGAGTTCTCCGACGTTACGAAGAAACTGGTTCTAACCTACGCAGACCAGGAACGGGCAGAACCAGGTGTACCACAGCACGAGAAGACCGATACTTGGTGAACACCATGCTTCGAAATCGCTTTCTCACAGGAACTGAACTCACAAATCAGTTTCGACGCCTCGGAGGAAGTAACCCAAGTGCATGGATAGTAAGACGTCGGCTTGCTGAATCTAACTTAAAACCCCTTAGACCTGCAAACGGCCCTAAACTGGAGCGTGGGCATCGTATTTCAAGACTAAGATATGCCCAGAGCCACGTAAATTGGAGTATTGAAGATTGGTCAACAGTTATGTTCTCCGACGAATCAAAATTTATGCTCTACAAGCACGATGGAAGACACAGAGTGTATCGAAGACCAGGGGAAAGATTCAAGCAAGCATGCATCGAAGAAAAAGTAGCCTACGGTGGTGGGTCTGTACTTGTGTGGGCCGGAATTTCTTCTGAAAGTCGCACAGAGCTGGTGATCATAGAAAACGGCTCTTTAACTAGCGTAAGATATGTGGAAGAAATCCTCAATGATCACGTTGGTCCATTTATGGTCAATTTAGGTGAGGATGCTATATTTATGCATGACAATGCCCGACCTCATACAGGTAGGATTGTGAATGACTACCTTCAAGAGATGAACATTACTCGTATGGAGTGGCCAGCGCGCAGCCCGGATATCAACCCGATCGAGCATGCTTGGGACGAGCTAGGCAGATGCGTAAAACAACGAAACCCTCCCCCAATCACGCTTCGTGAGCTCAAAATTGCTCTCACAGAGGAATGGGAGAATATTCCCCAAAATCGTATAAGGAACTTGGTGTACAGCATGCCAAACCGCGTAAACGCAGTAATGGAAGCACGAGGAGGCAATACGAAGTATTAAAATTCAAGAAAATCGTAATAAAGTTCAAAAATTTCATGTTTCCTATTTTTGTTTTAAGGAGAGATCAGCAGTTTTTTTCTTTATGTAATTTTGTGTTAATAAAATGTATGGTGACTCATATTTTTTTTACTTTCATTTAAGGAGTATTACATTGTTTAAATACAATTTATTGCATTAACCTATCATTTTTAGTTTCCGAGATTTTTAACATTCTTTAAGTGACCCGGATTCATTGCTCTCGAGTGTATATATATATATATATATTTAATATGCAGATATCATATATTATATTTACCACACATCACCATAAATGTAGGTGCGCAGCAAAACTGACGGACGCTGTCAAAGAAAAATGTGTGCGTCGTCTGTGATCCCCGTTCTAGAACATTCTGACAATTAGCTGCATCCTCATTAGACGAGCGGTTTGTGGCGATAGCGATGAAACAGTTCGCGTTATATATATATATAAATTATAATTATTATATATATATATATGTCGGCGCAAAGGTGGCCGGATTGAAGTATTGTTGAAGGAGACACGCTTTTTACAATGTCCACGCGGTCTTGAAGGATTTCATTCGCCATTATTTAAAAGAAAATCAATATTTAACTCAAAATGTATTTAATTTGACAATTACATAATTAAAAGTATTAATTAACAATAAAACGTTTTAATAATATGATTCAGGCGTGAACCATGTCACAATTAGAGTTATGGTCGGGGCGCTCACTCGACTCGAACTGTCAGCAATACTCGGAGCGTCGTCTTATAAAGGCAGGTCCCTTCCACAACTCGCCTGATTCACTGAGTGGGGCGATGATATCAATAAACGCTGCGTTCCGTTTTACGTTATAATTTGCTCACTCCGACACGGCCATTCTGCAAAAAGGTCGTCACTGACCTTTCCTGTAACAAGGAAATAATCCCGCAGTATCATAACGTCAAACAATTGTCACATGACCAGATCGGTTACTGGGTAAACCCTCGCCTATGATTCGCTACGCACGTGCTTGTAGTAGGAGGACTCTCCAGGTCCATCTACCACCAAGCGATAACATAATGAATTTGATTCAACAAATCACTTTACACTATAGTTTGGAACTGGAGGACGCACCTCATCAAACGTAAGCGTAACATTAACCAATTCAGAGGCCACACCTCTTCAATAAGTGTAAAATAACAGAATTTGGTGGTACACACATGCTTGTGTAAGTAAGGAGAACGCCATGTTCGTCCTTAAGACTCACAAGCGATAACATTAATGAATTTGATTTAACAAATTACTTTACACTATAGTTTGGAACTGGAGGAGACACCTCACCAAACGTAAGTTTACACTATAGTTTGGAACTGGAGCAAATATCATCAACTAGAGCCATGTACCATCGTTTTCCAAATTAACAGTTATCCTTTTTTTTTTTACTTAGAGCCTTAGAAACCCACACACGAGTAAACCACTCTAACGTCACGGCTCTCTAGCCGACTAGCAATCACATTGCTCTCACACATGGTTTCTCCAGACCCCGACCTCCGCCAGTATCTACTGGTACTTTCGCACACAATACGGCTGATAAAGAACCCTACTCGCGTGGTTCCGATAACTTAAACTTGCTTATCACTACTGTGATCACCATCTACTTTGACTGGTACATGACCTGCTGGTATCTTGTTTAAAATTATCCTATCTATTTGAACTATCTAGATTACCGAGACCAAGCACATCGATTCCACATAATTAATAAATGAAAACAAAACCACAGGTATCTTATTCATGGTCAACAACTGTCACACACTATTAATCGCGGGAACACCGAGTCAACCCTTGACTCTACGGTTTTTCGCTTCAAGGCAAAACTCGACTATTATAGGTACCACCCAGAGCTACCGTCCACCGCGTACGCACGGAGTACTCATTGAGCAGATACCGATTTCTAACAGGCTACGGCTACGATACTCTGGTAAAGTTTCCGACCTACTGAACTTCCGATCTACGTTAATTTGATTTCGCTTTTTGTTTTCTAATAACACGACATTTAAAAAAAAACGCAAACCTCAAGTTGGTGTTCGCTAGTCGTTACGGTACACAAGATTTGTTCTGTGCTGGATACACGTGTATGACCAATACAGTCAACGCATCAGCGTTATTAACTCGTTTACTACTAACGAGCATTCAACACAGAATTGTAAACAAAACAATACAGCTCACCTTTTTATTCAAACGTGCCTGAGGGTAGTTGTGCGACGCAAACTTCCACTCACCGTTCGCTGCTTGCAGCACGTGCTCTCGATCTGGCTTCAGGTGTGTGGCGCAATTGAGCCCCAATTGGCGTTGCTAGGCGCCGCGAGCAAGTCCCTTAATCGCATGGTATGGTTCCTGGATAGGTTATCTGCGACAACCATGTAGATCCAGAGCCCTTCAATGCCTTGCTTATTGTCAAAATAAGCTGGCTTCCTTCCACTGCACTCCCGTCGAAACACAAGTCAGCAGTAGCGCACCATGATCGTCCATCGGAATCGGGCTTGTCGGGGTCGATTTCCGGCAACACTAACTTGCTATTCACTGGCTTGGTTTTATTAGAGTTTGTATCAGCGCGTGCATCTGTTGGTTTTGCATTTCAAAAAGTAACTGCCACTGATTGTTATTGTCACTGTCCCCATGTGTGAACTCATTAGCAAGATGTGATCCGTGTGTTGCCAGGGGCCACGGTATCCCTTTCGGACTTTCCCGCAACCCAGGCAGGCATCGGCCCTAGCGGACCTCGTCAGTTGTGATGATATCTCTTTGTGGCGCGCGTGGAACACAACGCGCCGTCGACCAGGGCCTTTTTCAGTTCTTTTTCAGGCAGTTTTTTCTTTTTCGAAATTTTCCCTTTACTTGTGCGGTAAGACCTTGCTTTTAACTAAAATTGTCAATTCTAGGTCAACCGTCAACAACTACCCTATAGTTTTTGGGTCGAAACCCTATAGTGCCCGTTGATCTAGAATCACGAAATTGGGCAAAAAGCAAGGTCTTACAACACAAATAAGGAAACATTCAAAAAAATAAAAAAAGTTGAAAATTAAAGGGTGTCCCCATACACACATAGTTGACGCCAATTAAGATAGTCCTCTGAGTTTTATGGGCGCTCATACAATTTAGAGGACTAGTTTCTGGGCACAGAACTATTTAGGTACCTATACGAATGAAGCTCTTTACGGAACCCTCGGTGCGCGAGATCGACTCGCTCTTGACCAGTTATTTGTACAGGCTATGTCTTGATTTCTGTCTGAAATATTTTCTTGTTTCGTACTTTTAGATATTTTCCCGTAGTCGGGTTACAGTTTTTTAAACTTATTTATATTTATCGTAGCACCGTCTATTTGTATAGTATATATGACAGTGGCCTGATTTAGGTTATCCAAATATGTACTGGTCTGGTCTCTAGGGCCAAAAAGTTTATGCACTTGTTGGAGACCGTTATATAAAAATTCATAATGAATATTGTTTCTTTCAGGTTATCACCATGACAAGAATTACGATAAACACAGCAAAAACCATGATACAAGTGGCGGTGACGAATATAGTGATGACGATGAGATTTACACCCAAGTAGTGGCAAATCACGGCAGCATTGCGGTGGGAGTCTTAAGTGGTGGCGACTTCGGAGCCGGCAGCTTCAGCGTAAATCACGGCGGCAATAGCGCCGGCGAAGGCCACGGTGGACACGGCGGCAATCAAGGCACCAACTCTTACGGCGGCCCGGGAGGAGACTCGGGTCACACAAGTTATGGAAGTTGAGGGCTCACCGAGCTTCTGGCGCTAAAACTGACCTTCCGTGAAGTCCGCTTTATTAAGGGTTTATTTTGTTTTTTAGAGATTACTTTGGATTATTTTTCTATAGAGTATACTTACAAGTAGTCATGTTACTAAAGCAGATGATTTATCGAGTGAATCCTTAAATATCTTACATATTAATTGCATAACTAAAGGTTAAGTAATAACGATGTAACAAGGGATTAAACGAACGCAATTATGTCGCAATTCGTATCGTTCCCTCGGTGCGCTCGTATCGACTGTGCGGAAGTGGAGTTCCAATGGTTTAAGGCGCCTCCCTGACCAAAACGCCGCGCTAGCCGTTTTTTGTACAGTTTTTAGGAGCTAACTACTTGTTATTTAAAAAGAAATATCAACTAATAAAAATACATTTTTCTACATAATCTTGAGTCCAAACTGGTCGTTTTTTTTTATATGTATACGTTTAATTAATCTCCTTCCAACGAATCCTTAAAAATGAGAAATAATGATTGATAATATGCATCTACTCGTAAAGTTAACATTATTGCACGACTCTTAATGCGAAGCATTAGAGTGTGCTCTATCGAAAAATATTTTTGCCCCATTTCTGCAACTGTTTTTATTGTTACACTCCTGTTAGTACACAGAACCTACTTAATTTATATACCATTGTATAAATGATTAAATGGAGATTAATACTGTACTTTTTACCAATTCATTTAATGCAGCAGAAATGTAAAAAAATCAAAATAGTTGAAAAAAAAATCCTGTCCGTCAATTTATGAAACTTGAAACATTGTAGCTTGCGATAAAATCAATTAAGTAATTGAGTAATTTTTTTTTTAATACATTGGTTTCGGCCATAGAAGGAACCATATTGAACACGGCTCTTTTATTCAAAGTAGTTTAATTATAATTAATAAAATACTAACTAAAATATAATATCTTTATCTAAATATTTCCAACCTTGACTTAACGTGTTGCCTAGCAACCTACAACGTAAATATCTAAATAAATAGTCTTTGACATTACGTAAGGATTGCGAGGTTAGAAATTTACCCATATTGATGGGTAAAACCGCAGTTAAAACATACTTCATGAAAAGTGATAAATTGTAAATTTTTGTTAGAAACTATGTTTTTTTTTTTCTTTTTTTTTATGAATGTGTGTTATGAGTAACGTGACCATTTATTTTTTTACTCAAAACGGGACATAAGTTTATTTATCTCAATTATAATAGGGCAGATTCATAAGAAAACTTATTTTTGAAAATACCAGCATACTCGTATGTTCTCATTTTCTCAATGAAAAAAAAACTTTTTTAATAAAAAAAATCTTATCAATATGATGTACTTAATTAAAAATTAAGCAGGATAAATTTTCGGTCATTTTTACATTTGTCAGCAGAACAACTTTCTTTTAATACAGCTGGTGATGATTTTAAATAAGAATAAAGTTCTTGGCACGTTTTTTTAATATTCAACTTAGTAATCAACATCGCCAAGCCTGTAACTGGGTTTTTTCAGACGTCCACAATTTATTATTAAAGAAAGACTCTGAGAACGGGACAATTTTGCGTCCCCAGGTGTTTTTCGGGGACACTGGGACGTAGAACCGAAAAAAGGGACGGTCCCGTTAAAAACGGGACGTATGGTCACGTTAGTTATGAGGCGTGCTCTTTTGGAATTTCCAAACTATTTAATTTTGCTATTGACACTAATTCATAGACAATTTAATAACGAACATTTTCAAGGATTTTTTTTTACAAAAGACCAAAGGAGAATGCTCAAGCTCCATAGAAAAAAAACCCAGCTCCGAGGGAAAAGCGATGTATCTCAAATCATCAATAATAATAAGTACTAAAATAATAACCGGTTATGATCGTGATCCTTACTGGCAAACATATAAAAATTGCCAGTTTTATTACACAGACTATGCAGTCGTCAATATAAAAAAATTATAATTATTTTTAATTACTTTATTCAGAAATATTATGTTAAAATGCGAGCTTGGCTCATTTTATATTTTTTGGAATGCTTAAAGTCATTTAAACTGCTATGGATATATTTATTGTAATAGAAACTTCGAGAGTTCGACATTCAAATAGTCAGGATTAACAGCATCGTCACGTGAAATTACTATTGTTATCAGCGATACTATGATATTGATTCGATAGTTTGGAGTCCTATATTATCGCCACCAGCACCATCAAATACTATCACTAATTATATAATCACGTGAGGACACTTGAAGTTCTGGGAGTAGAGGTGAAAACAAACCAGAGTGTATTTATAACATTTTTTATTTACTATTTTAGAGTTAAGAGGAACAGGGTATAAAATTCACTCATCCTCTATAGAAAAGGGAGGATCCACCGACCAGATGGGTGTCTGAGGGGCAACTGCCTAACGATAGATGTCAGGATCTTGTATATAGTTGACCTTTGCTTGCACGATGCAGGATTTTGATGCGTAGTTTGCATGTGGCTTCACAGTGCCAGTTGAGGTTTCAATGAGTCGGAACCGGGTGCCGCTTAGTTCGTGGTGAGTCGGAACTGGGTGGCGCTGCGTTATGATCCAGTGAGTCGGATGTGGTACAGTGTCGGCGGTTGTGGCTCTGTTGTAGACGAGCCGAAAGTATAGTGTGCTGTTTCAAAGGCTGGAGGAGGCTGAAGGTGACCAGGAATGCTCGTCCGCACTGTGAAGCCCACATGCGAACTACGCATCAAAAACATGACGTCACACAAAATCCTCATCGCGCAAGCAAAGTTCAACTTATATATACAAGATCCCGACATCAATTATTGGGCAGTTGCCCGCCAGATACGACACCCATCTGGTCGGAGGATATTCCCTTTTCTATAGAGGATGAGTGAACCTTACACCCTGTTCATCTTACCTCTAAAATAATCATTAAAAAGGTTATAAATACACTCTGGTTTGATTTCACCTCTACTCCCAAAACTTCAAGTGTCCTCACGTCAGTGTTACCAGGTACACGGTAATTACCGTAGAAGCACGGTATTTTTGACCAATACACGGTCTACGGTAATGATTCATTACCATGTAGTTTTCTACGGTAATTTTAAATATTAACTACCGTGTAATGTACTGTGACGTTGCAAAATGACATCTGAGGCGACATCTAGCGGTGAAACCTTGAAGCTCAAGAGTTAATGAATAATGCAGATATGGCGCTGTGGTTGGTTTTAATAATTAAATTTATAAAACACAATAGACGATGTATATCTAGTAACTTAATCCGCTTAACCGTTCTTAAAGAGTTAGAGAACCCTGTAAGAAATCGACACGTGTTTCGCCTCTCAACGAGGCATCCTCAGGACGACGATTGACCTGTTGCGAACTCGGACACGAAGTGTTATCAACGCGAGCCGAACGCAAAGTACAAAGTGCAAAGTACTTTGCGTTCGGCTCGCGTTGATAACACTTCGTGTCCGAGTTCGCAACAGGTCAATCGTCGTCCTGAGGATGCCTCGTTGAGAGGCGAAACACGTGTCGATTTCTTACAGGGTTCTCTAACTCTTTAAGAACGGTTAAGCGGATTAAGTTACTAGATATACATCGTCTATTGTGTTTTATGATGGATTTCCGCAAGGTCACGCCTGAGTCAATTAACTAATTAAATTTATGTTACTCGAGCTTTCCACATTTTATTAACATACATAATTTAATCAACCACATTTTATAGTCATGCAAGGTTTTATAAACTAAAAATAAATAAATCATAGATTAACAAAAGTGGACAGTCACTGATGTCAAACGATTCTGTTTAGTTCGTGGTTGGGGTCTTCTCGAAGCTTCCTAGATGATAGTGAGGTCTTTGATACTGCGTCTGCGACGAGGAGGTTGATCTTCGGATCCTGGTGAAGCTACGAGATGATGGTGATTTCAGTTGTAGCTGAACCTGTCTGGCTGTTTAGGCTAGCCTGAAATTGGTACGAACGTGTGGAGACGTGACGCCTGGTGCTGTCCCGTGGTCTGGTGAATTTGCAGTCTGTCCCGAGTCCTGACTAGTGGTGGGCTGTGTGATGGTTTGACCACGGGCGTTGGCAGTTAAGAGGTTTGACCCAACGAGTTCGAGTGCTGACAGTGTGGCCATCCTTCTATTGGAAGTCCTTACCTACCCGGTATCTCGTGCAGGAAAGTCTCGCCGAATCCAGGTACGATTCTGCGTCATCATCTTTTACGGTGGACCCGTAGGCCACGCGTTCGTGGGAACACAGAGTTTTCTCTGTTGTTCCATGCCAAGGGTTTTGATTCCACAAACTGAGAGGGAGTTATAAACTGAAGTCATACTACTACCTAACGTTTAATTGTAGTAGAACCTTAGAGAGAGGATATACATGTGACCATTTTGATAAGGTCATTTTAGAGTATTAGTTTATAAGACCAGTTGTTGTAAAGTCAATGTGTTTGGTTGTGTCTCTGGGTGCTTTGCCCCAAATGTTATATTTCTTATAGGAGCACAACCATATAGGTCATTTACATACGATTGAGCTAAAGGTTGTTAAGCGTTCATCTCTCGGATCCTAACAAGCGACCTTGAGCTTGTTATTATTAGTCTCATGTTTGTATCTCCTCTGACACACCTTGTAACGGAGACAGCGTGTGTCAAAGGCAGATGCTATTTTAGTTAAGATTGGGAAAGTTATCTTTGTTTAGTGGCTTGTCACAATTGTGTGTACCTTTGATGAAAATACAATAAACTTTGTAATGTGTAATAAGGTTATTATTTAATTGTTCTTTCCCAATACCTAATTCACTTTAGCACGGCACCCCCTTTTCGCCGGGTTACAGTACCTACCCGTAATTTAATAAAATAATGAACAAAACGCATTTTTAGTTTTTGTCGTCGTTTTCATACTACTCCTCCGCTTGGGGGAATTCCAAAACATACGGGTTATCTTACAACTTAAATGCAAAAGTGTTTCTGTTAGTAGTTTGTCCACTTGTCTAACCATAATCAAAACTGGTTGTTTAATTGTGAATCCATAAATCGCAGAACCGTTGCGCCTTTGGTTGCGCGGTTGTGCCAGTGAATTTCAATCAGTTCATTCAATCTGTGTTACACATACAACCTGACCTGCAAATTGCAAAAAACGTAAGAAAATGAATTTAGCAGGCAGCAACTGCGGGTTCAGAAAGTGGTTAAGTAATTATAATTTTGAATACAAATATTGAAACTCATGGTCCTTTCTTTTACTTTTTACACGGTAATTTACACGATATTTTTCAAATGTTTGAAAAATATCGTGTAAATTACCGTATCTGTATATATGTAGAGTCTGAAACACGGTATTTTTAATCCATTGACACGGTAGTTTTTTTTTTTTCATCTGGTAACACTGCCTCACGTGATTATATATTTATTGATAGTATAGATGGCGCTGGTGGCGATAATATAGGACTCCAACCTATCGAATCAATATCATAGTATCGCTGTTAACTATTAGTATTTTCACGTGACGATGCTGTTAATCCTGACTATTTTAATGTCGAACTCTCGAAGTTTCTGTTACAATAAATATATCCATAGCAGTTTAAATGACTTTAAGAATTCCAAAAAAAAATATTCAAAAAACAAAAAACCCGACTGCAAAAACACATAACTGAAAAGAAAAAACAAGCATTATAATCTATAGAATTTTGGTATCGCAGGCGGGGGGACAAACAAAAGTTTGGTACACCATATTTCCGGTTATTATTGTTATATTATTATTGTCCCCGCCTGCGATACCAAAATTCTTTGTTTTTTCTTTGGTTTTTTGTTTTTTGAATAATTTTCTTTATTTCAAGTTTTTTAGTTTTATTAATATACTTAATCTTAATTTGGCATTGACTCATTACCAGCTTTTATTTGATACCAATATTGTTGTAATTTATTTAAAAAAAAAAACCTTCCCCTCCCTTTTTTTTTGTATTTGCAGATGCAGTACATAAATATTATATAGCCTATGTCACTTCTACGATTAAGACGAATCTAACGACACCTCATATGTTAAAATCCATCAAGCCGTTTAGGCTACAGAGCGTGCCAAAGAAATAGACATACATACATACATACATACATACATACTCTCGAAAAACATTACCCTCCTTCTGGGGCAGTCGAGTAAAAATATAAAATGAGCCAAGCTCGCATCAAAATGCGCGACTCAGGTCCAAGAAACAGGCATAAACCGAGGTGTTCCGACTTTTATAATGTATTAGTAAATTCATAAATTAATTTATACCACTCCCCTTCTAAAAAGCTTATTTTATTCACTGAAAACAGTGAATAAAAAGCTCTTTTAATCACTATTTTGGTGTTTGAATTTAGAACACGTCAATATATTCGACCGCCATCTCAATGCTATACAACCTCCTTAACACTTTCGACACCACCCATTTTCATAGAACTCATACGCCATGCCGCCATACATATTGGAAGTCTACGACTTTTATTATTCGTAGTTGGAATTGAAACCTCTGGGGGGGTTGCCGGTATTACGTTTTGTTAAAATATACATCAGATTTTATTTTCACGGTTTATAATCTGTATTCGCTAAGAAAAACCTTCATTTAAAATGAGCCTTCGGCGAGGGCTCCCGGCATTCCATATGCGACTAGGTGAACCCTCCAGGAGGGCTCCCACCACAGAACGTCTACATTTAAAATGAGCCCTCCGCGAGGGCTCCCGGCATCCCATATCCAAGTAGGTGAACCCTCCAGGAGGGCTCCCGACACTAACCGTCTACATTTAAAATGAGCCCTCCGCGAGGGCTCCCGGCATCCCATATCCTAGTAGGTGAACCCTCCAGGAGGGTTCCCGACACTGAACGTCTACATTTAAAATGAGCCCACCGCAAGGGCTCCCGGCATCCCATATCCAGATAGATGAACAATCCAGGAGGGCTCCCGACACTGAACGTCTACATTTAAAATGAGCCCTCCGCGAGGGCTCCCGGCATCTCATATCCTAGTAGGTGAACCCTCCAGGAGGGTTCCCGACACTGAACGTCTACATTTAAAATGAGCCCACCGCAAGGGCTCCCGGCATCCCATATCCAAATAGATGAACCCTCCAGGAGGGCTCCCGACACTGAACGTCTACATTTAAAATGAGCCCTCCGCGAGGGCTCCCGGCATCCCATATTCAAGTAGGTGAATCCTCCAAGAGGGCTCCCTACACTGAACGTGTTAACCTTTTATTAAGTGTCTATTTTCGCTTTTCTCGTAGTCATGGTATAAAGTATAGTATGCAACTCTTGAATAAAACGGATTTATATCGAGGGCCATGAATCACTCGCGTCGCTCAGGATTCTAACACTATGAATCACTCCCTACGGTCGTGATTCAGTCGTTAGAATCCTTCACTTGATCGTGATTCATCTATGGCCCTCGCTTTAAATCCGTCCTTTATTCATTAGTTGCATAATATACTATTATAAATATGTTTAAAACGAAATAAAAGATAATAATACTAACTTATAATATTAGTATGCGAAAGTGAGTTTGTTTGTTTGTTACGCTTTTACGCTATAACGGCTAAACAGATTTGGATGTGGCATATGGGTAGACCATATGACCTGGAAAAGGAGCAGGGAAGCGGACCGGGGAAGCGGAGGGGAGGTGGAAAAAACCGACCGCGTGGTATTGCATCCGGCTCAAATTACTCTTTGCGTGAACAACTCCGTAACTCCGCTCCGCTACCTCGGTCCGCTACCTCACTCCGCACAGTCCGTAAGACTGCCTGTCCACTGGAGCGGAGAGGAGGGGAGAGAAGCGGAGATGTGCCAAAAATAACCAATACCATCGCACCTCTGGAGCGGAGTTTTGATTCTATTGGTTAATATTGATACATCTCCGCTCATCTCCTCTCCTCTCCACTCCGGTGGATAGGCTGCCTAACTCCGCTGCGCTGCTTCGCTCCGCTTCAATGGACAGGCAGCTTTATGCAGGTGAAACCGCGGGGTACAGCCAGTTACTAATATAACTTACGGAGGTTAGTATCCATGAACAGTTTATTGAAAACTTAGTAGGTAGGTACCTACAACTTCTTATCAGTCAAAACGGGCTTTAAATTAAATTAAAAGACGATCTATGTTCAAAGTGCCTTTATTTCAATATGGTGGTGGTCGTGACCACCATGGTAGCCACATGCCGGGTCCGTAGTTACTATAACAAACAGTGAAGATGAGATACGGTTCGGATAGATAAGAACAGTAGGTAAAGCATTGTTGAGTCATGGAATAAAATAGTAAGTACTTTTATAGTCGCTAATTAGTTGAATTAACTAGCAGGTTCACAAGTCAATCAACTCAGCCTATTGCAGCCCACTGCTGGACATAGGCCTCTCCCAAGCTGCGCCACAACACCCTGTCCTCCGCCTATTGCATCCAGTCTGTCCCTGCCACTTTCTTAATGATACTGACCTGCAAATTGCAAAAAAAAACGCAATAAATTTGAATTTCGCGGTCTACCCTGACGGTTTACCTTGAGGTCGTCGGATCATTTAGCTAGGAGGCATCCCACGCTAAGCTTGCCGATACGCGGTCTAAACTCTACCACTCGTCTGCTCCACCGGCCATCGGTCCTTCGACAAACATGGCCAGCCCACTGCCACTTCAGATTGCTTACTCTGCAAGCTATGTCGGTAACTCCGGTTCTTTTACGAAGAGTTACATTTCTGATTTTATCCTTCAAGGTTCACAAGTGGATCACATAAATAGATATTTTTAGAAACATTAAGACCAGAGGAGGTAATTTACGTAAAGGAAAGGATTTATGTAAAGGAAAAAAAAGATGGGATTTAGTTGTAAGAAACATGAATAAAGTTGGATATGGGTTTTACCCTTAGAGTATTTATATCACTACCTACTCAAAGGTTTTACCATTCTGCAGTTTTGTAACAAATTACCTATAGGTACCTATGAATGAAGGTTACTAATTTAGTTAAAAATAAAATTATTGTTTTCTTACTCATATTCATGTCTGAATCTTCGTTTTTTGACGTGAGAATGTTTAGCCGTGAAGCTTTTTCTTTTGAACTTCGAGCCTGATATGATCCCTGAAGCAATGCTGCCGCCAACCGAGAGAGCGAACCCAATGTTGCTGTCACCAAAAATTATGAAGCGGCGGTCCCGTTCTCGAAATTCTAGAAATGTTATAACATTATGAAGAAACTTAACCAGGTTACCAACGAAGTTTTCGCTCTGCTAGGGAGCAGTACAAGGTCAAATTAAAGTAACTGGTAAAACTTCAGACACATGACGGGTATCAATATCAAATAAGTTAATTTAAGACACAATGCTTACCTGCGGAGTCACAAGAAACATTACTGAAAACGAGTAAAGCAGCAACTAATGCCAAAGTATATCTATCGACAAACTCCATATCCATAAGTACTACCCAACGGTGTGTAGGTAATTAGGTATCATCATCAGACCGACGGCTTTTATAAGGTATCCTATATTTTCAAAATTATCCCTTCCCTTCGAATACATCAGAATTTGGACATGACAAGTAACAATACGAAGACTAATCAAAATTTTAGAAATATCCTAAGGTTTCTTTTGCGAATGCTTCATTTGACATGTATACACGCCCATAACATGATTACGATCACAAAAAAGTTCTGTATTGATACACCATAAATATTGAGGGTATGATGATAATGACACATTCGTTACTTCAGTGATTGATTAACAAAACCTCTGTGATTTACTGCATCGTCATAGTTGTATGCATGCATGTTATAAATTCTACCTAAATGTTTGTTTTTTTAGGGTGCCGCCGTACCAAAATGATAAAAAGGAACCCTTATCTCCGAATTTTGCACAGAGAAAAATCTAAAATTATTCTATGTGATAGGTAGTTTATCTAAAGATTACAGGAACAATAAAACGAAACGAACCCTCGGTCCGCGAGTCCGACTCGCTCTTGACTGGTTTTTTATGTAGAATCTATATACCTACGTGATGGTATAATATATGTAATGTCTATATGGTGTTGTTATCACAGACCACCTTCAAAGAACGGATTTGTTTTTATGTGCCTGTGATCACCACAGAGATAGAGTAGTTCATTGCAGGCTAAATTGCTCCGATAACACGGATAAGTTTGTCTCAAGTTCAGGTTTTTTTTGTTCTTTGTAATATTTGGCTCCATATCTGGGCAGTTTTGGTCAATATAGGTATCTCAACAACTAAAGGTTTGAAAGAGTTTATTGAAAAATCTTTCATTCCAATCGTTTAACATGATGTAAAACATGATCCGAGAAGTTTCACTACGAAATCTAAGGCATTTGAACTTGTTTATCTGAATCAGAAATCAAAATAATAAAAAAAACTTATTAAGCGCCAAAATTGAAATCTCTTCGTTTTTTGAGTTCGGTTAGCCAGACCAGACTCATGCTTGAAGGATATCAGGAATAATTTTGCGGAAAAGGAACCCGCGACACTTAGTGCAGTAGCCAATTCCTCAGCCACTATACCAACACTGTCGCCAAAATAATAGTCAACTGTATTAGCAGCTAAATGATAAATGATATTTATTTTGTTCTTGTTCTTCTTCTTCTGTTCGTGTATTTTAATTTCGAAGTGTATAGTGGGCCGTTAACGGCCCCTTAACCGCCGTGGATAAAGTGCCGTTAACGGCATACTAGTAGCGCTGCCTCGGCCCGGCTAGAGTGCCGTAAGCATTGTATTGTCAATTTCATTGTCACTGTCATTTGTTATTTTGTTTGATTGTTGAGGTTAGTCCACGTTTGCTATAAACTTCAGTAACCATAATGTTCAAAAATTCGAAATTTTGTTTTAAGTACTTATTTATATTTACTTCTAAAACTATTCTGTCGTATTATCGAGTACTATAATAATTGAATATCCTAATTTGGAATGAAATAAAGTCATATTTTATGTCCTAAATATTGTTTTATATAATGTGTATTAGTCCGAATGTTCATTTATAATTAAATATTGTTAGTCCTAAAACATTTGCAAAAAATTAGGTTTTAGTGACAGAAACGAATCGCTGTAAATCCGACTCTACGTAGTCTTATCTGCCCTACCCCTAGAGTGTAATTAAGAATCGCTTAGGCGCGGAGGGGCGAGGCGGCCCGCGAGTGACGAGCAGGTGGTTGTAACGCTCGCCGCCGCGGCAACACGACGCTGCGGCGGTGAGCGTTAAACCATCTGCGTCGATAAGCTCGCGACCGCCGGAGCCGTGACAGAAACCATACCTGCTGCATGTTGCATGCTCGCTTGCATGCTGCATGCTTGCTTACATGCTATAAAATTTTCAATGCTTTGCTTACATCCTACATGTTGCACGCTTGCTTCCATGCTGCATGCAAGTTGCATGCATAGTGTAGTTTTAAACATGTGTTTTGTGGTGGTTTCCTGTCGTACTGTCCTATATTACCCGTTGCGTTTTTTTAAATAATACCAATTTTTTATAACCTTATTTTTAAAAACATTCAGTTCACGTCACTAGTATGTCGCAAACTGACGGCACTTAATACACTGCTGAGATAGAGTGACGTTAACGGCACTTAATAAACTGCGGAGACAGAGTGCCGTTAGCGGCCCTCTATACACTGCCTTTTAATTTTATATTGTTTGAGACCACCTACTGGGCAGTAGGTGGTACAGTACAAAATAAATCATCGATGATTTATTTTGTATATTGGTTAAAAAGAGAGCAGTGGTGGCCCAGTGGTAATGGCCCCCCCCGACTTACGAGTTGTAGGTAGCAATAGCTGGTGTCACTTCACATTGTCGCGTCGCGCTAGTCTGCACTAAGCTTTAATTTCATTTATCTATAGCTGGCTAAACTTAAATGTAGCCATAAACCCTTGGCTTAACAAATGAAAATGGCTGAAAGTTAGGTTAGGTTAGGTTAGAACAGTGACCACTCAACGCACGAGCCGAGCGAGTGAAGTGAGGGGTACCGCGGCAGCAGCATGCGAGTGCCAGGGTCCGTTTAGGCACAAGAGAATGTAATGTTTTGGGAATGCGGTGTTTTACAGCGAACTAACCTCAACCAATAATCAAATAAAGTAACAAGTGACAGTGACTCATTTACAATGCAATGCTTACGGCACTTTAGCCGGGCCGAGGCAGCGCCACTGTTATGCCGCTAGCGGTACTCTATGTACTGCCTAGAAAAAAAAGACGTCCACATATGTCAAAATATAATTACAATCAGCATTAGCCCATTTATATTCAATAGCTCAATGCCAAGCCTTTTTGTCCTCAAGACAGTCTTTAACAGTATAAAAAACTAGACTGTATTCCACCAACAAAGGATAGAGTATGATTGATTAAAGATTCCCTTCTTTAATCAATCAAGGTTCAACTATGGAAGAAATTATAAGTCGTATCCCGTCTTTATAGCAAGACAGACAAAGCCAGTAATTTGAGAACTAGCCACTTTCAATCAGAATCCGAGAGTTTTGAAGGATATTACTAATCCATTGCTTCATAGGTTTGAAAAATTAATCTGTACAACAACGTAAATAACGTAATGAGCGTGGGTGAACTGTCAAAATGAAACCCATTACGATCAATTGCCATTTTATGTCTGTTAAGCAATTACCCTGCTGTTCTGTCTTTTACGTTTAGAGAGTTTGTCTGTCTTAACATAAGACTTTTGTGGACTGAGTATGTTTGTATTATTTTCAGTACCTGGTCGTCCGAGCTCTGGTCGGGTGAAAATAGATAAACATATCGTCCAGGTATACCAACGTTGTATCCTCTGGAGTGTCAAGCAGCGCGTGCGCATCGTGGGAGCCTAACCACTTGAGATTAAAACGACGATATCTCTAAAGTTTTGTATCACATTCCGGCTGTGAAAATAGAGAAAATGAATTTTCTAAGGTATAAGACTTAGCTTGATCGACTTTTCACCCCCTTAAACCCCTATATTGCAACTTTCATCGAAATCCTTTTAAGCTTAAAAATAGGGGGTCCAAATAGCGACGCCATATAAAAAAACTGGAAAATACTCACTACAAAAAAGATAATTATGAATTTTTGAGGCTCCACCGGTAGGTAAACTAAAAAAAAATTACAAAAAATTAATATTAACTCGAAAACTACAAAAAATCGCGGAATACATGGGGTATTTTCGAATACCCCTGGACATGAGGAATCATTTTTTTTTTTAATGACGTGTATTTTTGGTCCAACCTGTATATAAATACAACATACAAATATTGCTCGTTTAATAGTATTATAGGATAAAAAGAAAGAAGAATTATTTTATTGTAATGTTATGGCGTTGGCTGACTGCTTCGCTGGTCTTGTGATTGTATTGGGTTCGATTCCCAGGTTGAGAAAAGTATTATTGGGTACTTTCACTGGAGATTCGTCTATGGTTTACATACTTTAAGTTCGCCCCAATTACTGCTACCAACTACATCAAAAATGCGATGGTCATTGTAAACACGATTGTTTTCCTGCCCAGCTTTAAAAGTCGATGTCAATTTTCACAAAGGGTAGGGAATTCCAAGGTTCATAATTTATTTATTTATTTATTTACAAGGCAACTACAACAGGTAACAATCACAGTATATCACTAGGTTCAGGTTTCGACCTGATTATCACCAAAAGTGTAATCGCACAACACAACTAGCAACAGCAACAACAATAATAATGATGACAACTACAGTAAAAAAAATAAAAAAAATATTAAAATTAAAAATCTTAGTTCACAAAATTACATCTACAAGGTATGTGCGTCTGCCCTCCGACACTTCTACTTAGGCAGGGATTGTGTAGGAGACCAACACGCCCGGTAAAGAACATAATATTGTGTTATTATTACGTATATGTGAATCTAATTAAGACTGAATATATTACTAATGATAAATAATTGCTATAAATAACCTAGTAGGTACTCATGTTCTTGTGACCACTTAATTATATAAAACCTGATAATCGACAAATTTATTGCAACACAGTACCTAACTGTTTTTATTTATCGACATAATCGATATTATTACCCTCTTTATAGTTGGTATTTATACACAAAATGCAACTAGCGAAACAAGCGCTAAGAACTCAGCAAAACATAGAAAATGTAGAGGTTGAAATGTTTTTTTCGAAACCAACTAATCCTTAAATTTCATTGCACAATTCGTCTTTGGTAAATACGAAATAAAATTATAATATAAAATTATAATAAAATATGTTGATTTTAGAGCTGGGCGCTGGGGGCATGTGAATTGATATTATAAGCGGTCAAAAGGTTAATCTTAACATAAAACATACCGTAAAAAATCGATACATTTTTTTTAATATCTTTAAAATGTTATCATTTATCTGAATAAACAATATTTGAATGAACAAAATACTCGTAGAACAAAAAATCTTAAGTTATCTTTATATTAACAAAACAGTTTTATGGTTCTCTACCTTTTCGCCGAAAACTGTTTGCCAGATTTTCACTTGCCAACTAACGTTTCGCAGAATTTAATTTCGCCGAATTATCATTTGCCAACTTATCATAGGTATAATTTTGTTTTATTTCCCAACCTCACAGTTACCAACTGTACGTTTGGTCTGCTTTTCATAATGACACTTTTAATGCCAACTTTCAAGTAGCAGAATGTTTTAGTTTGCGTAATATATTTACAAGGATGCAATTTTCATTTGGGACAAATCAAACTAGGTATATACATATAGGTAGTTATTATTATTCAATTATTTTTTTACGTTATCTTTAATGTGACTTAACCTAACTTAACTGTTTCCTTTTACAAAAGCGATTTGCTTCTGGCACATCCCGGCCGCTGCCGGGGCACGCTCGCTTCGCTCGCTCGGCTCGTGCGTTGATTGTCATACTCTAACCTAACCTATCGAAACCCTGGTCTTGAACTTGCTTAAAACAAATAAGTTTTTTTTAATAAGTATAGGAACATAAATCTTAGCTGCCAATTTAAAGGTTTAATGTTAGTTTTGAGATTTTTAAATAAAAAATGTATGTAAAAATTAGTATATTTTTTATCATTATATCAATGTATGAAAAGGGAACTGTTACACTGACATAACGTCCTTCGTCTAATAGTTGTGCGGCGTAGTGAAATGTTTGACAAATGATAAAATGTCCCAAACGTTTTGTGTCATTATAATAATCAGCTTAATAATAATTCTACCGGGCATGCCACCGTCCGGGAGAATCAATCCAACACATTATCTCCGGGTGTTCTCGTCTAGTTAACGAAGAGTACTTGCATAGACATAGCCTTGTAGCCAGGATTATCCATCAGCAACTTGCTCTGAAATACAACCTTATAGAATCGGAAGTGCCGTACTACAGGTATGTGCCCGACCCAGTTCTCGAAAATGGAAATATCACATTGTACTGGGATCGATCCATCATCACTGACAGGACTATTGTTGCCAATAAGCCTGATATAGTGGTGGTGGATCGAGGAGAACGGCGCGCAATGATTATTGACATAACGGTCCCGCATGACGGGAACCTCGTGAAAGCTGAGAAAGATAAACAAATCAAGTATCTTGACTTGGCTCACGAGGTTGTCGACATGTGGGATGTGAACTCAGCGATCATTGTGCCGATAGTCGTATCAGCCAATGGCTTAATTGCCAAGAGCCTCGACCAACACCTAAGCAGGCTCTCGTTGGGCAGCTGGATTAAGGGCTTGATTCAGAAAGCAGTACTCCTGGACACGGCTCGCATTGTCAGGAGGTTCCTCTCTCTGGAGCCCTGACCGCCGGTAGCTTGGACCCTGTTCCCGATACCGGTGGGCTACTATTTTTTATATTTTTAAATGTTTTTATAATTTTTATTTTAATATTTAAAAATGTAATTAATATGTTTAAAACTGAATAAAGGAAATATTCTACCAAATGAAACGTTGTCATATAAAAATTTGCTAATAGTTAGTTGTCAAAGTGAAACATCGGCGAAACGTTGGTTGGCAAGTGATAATCGGCCAAACAATTTTCGGCGAAAAGGCAGGACACCCAGTTTTATAAATATAATACTGACTTAATAATACTTATGCTAAATGAAAATCAATTTAAATATTTATTCCGGGCACCTATCTACTCCATATCCAAGGGTCTTCACTACCTCCCGAGTGAGTATGACCTGAGTTGATTTGACCATGGTTATGGCCGTCTCCAGCGTTGCCAGCACTATGTCCTATAGAATAAAGCGTTTCATTCCTTGCATTAGAATATGCAGTATTTCCATTATTCACAGAACTTTCCTTCTGGAGCACGTTAGCTCCGGGTCTATTATTATTGAGACTCCCAGTTCCTTCTGCAAAGTTGCCCCCAGTTATTGAACCGATCTGAATACTTCCTTGGCCACTGGAGTAGGGTAATATTGGGCATTCTATGCCACTGTCGGCAAGTAGCTCGGCTAGTGCGCCTCGCTACGCGCCAGTGGCATAGAATGCCCAATTTTGAACGATCGACTCGACTGTAGAGTAAATTATTGTACTCACCTAGAGATCTTGCGAGATAAACCACTGGCCGCCAGTAGCTAGACGAGTTCGTATTGCTACATGACTGTAGCGTAGAAAACCGAATAATGAATGATTGCCTCCATACCTATTCTCCTCAACCAATGATCTTGCGAGTCTGTCATCGCTATAACGATCGCTCTATCGCGAAAAAAGATTGCGGTACTGTTTCAGTTTATAAATATTAATGTAACAAATACATTTACTCATTGCCAATCAGTTTGTTTCCAAGTGTAATCATGAAGTTTGTAAAGCAACCACAATCGCTGCATGTTAAAACAATCTGCGAGGATGTTTGTAAGACTAGTTTTCGTCATGGAGAATTGTTACCTAACTCAGTTCGTTGTATCATTTGCGGACCATCCAATTGTGGAAAAACCAATTTATTGATTGGTCTTCTCATACACGAAAATGGATTAAGATTTGAAAATGTTTATGTTTATTCGAAAACTCTGTACCAACCCAAATACATTTTTTTAGAAAAAGTTTTACAACGAGTGCCAGGTATTTCACTCCAGAAATATCATGGAAATGAGGAAGTGCTAAGAGTTCAAGACGCAAAACCTAACTCTGTGATAATATTTGATGATGTTGCTTGCGAAAATCAAGATAGCATGCGTGATTATTTCGCAATGGGAAGACACAAGTTCATCGATTGTTTTTATCTAAATCAAACTTATAGTAAAATCCCTAAGCAGTTAGTAAGAGACAACGCGAACTTAATTATACTTTTTAAACAAGATGACATTAATTTACGTCATATTTATGAAGAACATGTCAACACTGATATGACATGGACTGAATTTCGTGAAATGTGTTCCAAAATATGGAATGAGCCCTTCAATTACGTAGTAATTAATAAAGATTGTTTAAAAAATAAAGGATGTTATAGAAACAAATTTGACACCTTTGTAGTCTTTGATTAAGAATATGGTTATTTAAGTCCGTTACCTTTGTGATATTATTATTCTTCAGACATCGCTTAATCAATCACTATCAGTTCGTTTTTTGCCATGGAAAAATCGCTAAAAAGACAAATAGTAGTTGCCGTCGACGCTGTTAAGAAAAAAGTACGAAAAATGAGAGATGTTGAAATTAACAATCAGCAAACACTGGAATCCGTTTTCAAGCCTGTAACAGAACCACTCAACCAGATTGCTAATGCCAGTAAGCAGACTTCTTTCCTGTGTCCTACAAAAAATGAAGAACTTCCGTTTATCGATAAAACTTTGCAGAACGAAGAAGCCAATGATAACAAAGACAATACAGACGAATATGAATCTGATATCGAAAGTGACTCTTCATATAAATCATTAGTTGAAAACAACCCAGGTCGTGATACGTCATCCTGGTCAGTATCCTCAGAAGCACTATCAGATATTCCATTCGGTGTCAGAGTAGAGAATGGGAAATTGATGTTAGGTTCTGCTCGTATAACGATCAGCGATGAGTATATCACTGTAGCTGGACGCAAATACCGAAATACGTCTGGTTTGAAACAGTTGTTACTGAAGAAGAATGTAGATTTAAGCATGGTTACAGAGAGTGACATGCAGCATTATAAGTCAATGCTACTTGATACAAACGCACATCGACGAGACTATGAGCCGGATAAACCAATAAAAAGTAATAAAGGTCAAAAGTATATGCAAGTTATTAAGCCTATTTTCAAACTACAAAGTACAATTCAGACCCCTCAATCGAAGGGAAAAGGGCTACCCTTGACAAAAATGTGGAAGAAAAAGGTCGATTTTGTATATTGGAACGATCCAAATGAACTGGTCGATAGGTTAAAATTATTAATTGCATCTCGAGACGCTGGTAACACAGGATTAGATAATGAAATTATATCTATCATTGAAGAATTACGTGAAAGTAAAATTATAAATAAATAAAACACCTATGTATTTAAAAATGTGTGTTCATTTTATTTTAAACCTCACAACACAATACACCTTAAACATGAACGTAGATAAATTCGGACATTATATTCATAAAAGAATGCGATTATCAGAGTTATTTGAGATCAATGAAAATACATTATCAAAATCAGAAAACGGAGATTTTGATTTAAAAACATCAAGACTGAGAGGAATTAAAAATCCAGTAGAAGCTGCCGATGCAGTGAACAAGGATTATGTAGATCGGTTGAGTGCTAATATGATAAAAGAATTTAATACACTTATTGGTACATTGCGTTCTCAAATCATAAAAGATGCAAAAGGTACTGTTCAAACTACTTTAAAAGCCGAGATACCTGCGATTGTAAGTCATTTGCAAGATAAGTTTTATACTAAAGCAGAGGTTGATAAATTACTTCAAAAAACTAAGTGATGGCAAAACAGCAAATTGTTAATGAAATACACAAAGCAGCACGAAGAAATTTCCTTAGACGTCCTGTCATTCTAAAGGGAATTGATGACTTGTGGCAAGCTGATCTGATGGACATGCAAAACCTAAAGAAATATAATAAAGGTTACAATTACATTTTAGTGGTAATTGACTGCTTCTCAAAGTATGCTTGGACAGAGCCATTAAAATCAAAAAATAAACTTGATGTTACTCGTGCATTTCAACAAATATTGATTAACAGCAAACGTAAACCTGATAATTTACAAACGGATATGGGAACAGAGTTTTATAACAACTCATTTCAGATGCTTATGAAGTCATACAATATTAACCATTACTCATCATTTTCTACCAAAAAAGCTTCGATTGTAGAGCGGTTGATTAAAACCATTAAAAATAAATTATATAAATATTTTAGTCTGAATGGAAACTATAAATGGCTGGATTTACCGTTACAAGTTACATTAAAGATATATAACAACACAAAACATCGAACAATTAGAGTTAAACCAATCGAAGTGAATAAAGCTAATATGTCAGTTATAGAAGAAAATATAAAAAAATCGTTTAAACCACCTATTTGTAAAAAACCTAAGTTCAAAGTGGGTGATTTTGTTCGGATCAGTAAATACAAACACCAGTTTGAGAAAGGTTATACACCTAATTGGTCAAGTGAAATATTTACCATAAAAAAGATTAATTTTACCATACCTGTAACATATCATTTAGAAGATCAGCGAAAGCAAGCTATATTGGGAACCTTTTACGGACAAGAACTTCAAAAATCTAAATATCCTGGTGTTTATTTGATAGAAAGAGTTTTAAAAAGAAAAGGATCAAAATTTTTCGTGAAATGGTTGGGTCTAAACAATGAAGAAAACAGTTGGATTGACAAAACTGCAATCGTAGGTTAATATAATATTAATATAAACATTATTTTTCCACTATTTTCATCATTACAATTCGGACAATGCAAGGTGGTGAACTGGTTAATACATTAATTAATAATCTACCGTTCGAACTTCATTTGCCTGGTTATAATTATTGCGGACCAGGAACAAAACTCGAGAAACGATTACAACGAGGTGAACGCGGTGTGAATAAGCTAGACGAAGCTTGTATGCATCACGACATTGCGTATGCAAACCATACAGACTTACCCAATCGCCACAAAGCCGATTTACAACTACTAAATATGGCTAAACAAAGACTTAAGTCGAAAGATGCTGGAAAAGGTGAAAAACTGAGTTCATGGATAGTGAGCAAAGTTATGAAAGCCAAACTGAAATCTGGTTCCGGCATTAAAACGTTTAAATGTTTCGTGTCAAAAATAAGATCAAAGATCAAGAAACTGAACCCAAAGGATAGCAAAACATTAATCAACGTTGCTTACGCAGCGGCAAAGAAATTATTTCCAAAAATCTCTAAAATTCGAGTACCGCGAGTGATACCATTACCAAAGACTGGAGGAATTCTACCTTTAATCCCAATTTTTGCTGGTTTATCGGCTTTAGGTACTTTAGCTGGTGGTGCAGCGGGTATTGCAAAAACTGTTAACGATTACAAAGCTGGTCAGCAAAATTTGCAAGAAACAGTACGACACAATAAGGCTATGGAGTCTTTAAAGTTAGGCAAGGGTTTATACATTAAGTCACATAAAAATGGTAAAGGTTTATTTATAAAATCTTCAAAAAACTAAGAAACAAGCTACCTAATCGTCCTCTAAGTAATGTAGATATCCAAAAGGATGCACGTAACATCCCTTACTTTCGAGGAGTCTACATGAAGGATCAATTACCAAGGATGCCAAAACGGATTGAATGTGGTGTTGTTAACTTGGATAATTATAAGAATGTTGGTACACATTGGGTAGCTTATGTTAAAGTTAACAACTATTGTGAATATTTTGATAGCTTTGGGGATTTGAAACCTCCATTGGAACTAATGCGATATTTTAAGAAATGTAATGTTTTTTATAACTATACTAGATATCAGAAATTTAACACAGAAAATTGTGGACACTTATGTTTAGAATATCTAAGGACTTTTTGGAATAAAAACGTATAAAAATTATAATTTTCTTTTATTTCAACCATTTGCAAGATGTCACTCACATTGTCAATAACTGGAAATTCGTCAACTTTATCTACGTACTATCCTGACACATTGCAACTAAATGAACAGTATGAGTGTGCACTATTGCATCTCTCAACATTTAATTCTATTCCAAATATTGACAAAACGAATAATAAGTTCTATTATGGCTCTAACGAAGTTATTGAAATACCAGAAGGCACCTACGAATTGCAAAATATTAATGATTACTTAAAATCTAAAATTAAAGATGCATCAATCAAACTGCAGTGCAATAACAATACATTAAAAACTACAGTATTCTGTACAAAAAACATAAATTTTAGTAAAGAAGATACTATCAGAAATTTATTAGGTTTTAATAAGCAGATCTTGGAACCAAATAAATGGCATGTGTCACAGTTTCCAGTCAACATTTTACCTACGACAGTGATCAGGATCGAATGTGATATCGTAAGCGGCTCGTACACAAACGGAAAACCGAGTCACATAATTCACGAATTCGCACTTAACGTACCTCCTGGGTATAGGATTATAGAAATTCCGAAAAACGCAATATACTTTCCAATTAACCAAAACAACATAAGCTGCATACATATCCGGTTGATAGATATAAATAACCGCTTAATAAATCTACGAGGTGAAGAAGTGCAGCTGTATTTGCATCTTAGAAGAAAAAAATGATTGATTACAATAAATATGTGCATCAACAAATTCAAAATATCAGTCCCGCTCAAGCACCCAACCAAATAAGAGCTCGCCGTAAGAAGAAAATAAAATTAACTAAAGACAACAAGGCATTTCTCAAAGTGATCGGTTTGCTAAAATGAATATCTTAGACGTTTTATCCGCTCCGACTTATGATAATACGGTTGAAGGAATTGAATTTCATTCTTACAAGCCCTATGTAACTAGTTTCAATAGAAACGATGAAATTCGCATACCTATTAACCAACAGGACTTGTACATCCTTCCATCAGCTAGTACCTTGTATTTGGAAGGATCCGTTATCGTTAGCAAAAAGGACATGAAAGATAAAGCAACTAGTGTTCATTTCACGAATAATGCTCTACTCTACTTATTTCAAGACATAAGGTACGAGCTAAATGGAGTGGAAATTGATAGAATAAAAAATGCTGGCGTAACTACCACCATGAAATCGTTAATATCAATGAATGAGAATGAATCAAAGACATCGAATTCGTGGGGCTGGAATATCGATGGTACAAAAAACATTATCGGAGGTGATTTTTCTGCTTCTATACCACTCTGTAACATCATCGGTTTCGCAGAGGATTTCAAGAAAGTCGTGATAAATAGTAGGCACGAACTGATATTGCTACGAAGTAACACTAACCTGAATGCTGTAAAACTTAACACCGGTGAAATTGTAGAAGACGTTCAGATAAATAAAATCATTTGGCGCGTACCGCACGTTAAAGTGTCTGACAAACAGAAAATAAATTTGCTAAAACTATTAGAAAAAGATCGACCACTCCAGATGATATTCAGAAATTGGGATCTGTACGAATATCCGGCTTTACCTAAAACTACAAAACATACTTGGTCAATCAAAACATCCTCGCAAATAGAGAAACCAAGATATATTATTATGGGACTACAGACAAATAGAAAAAACAATGGCAGTTCTGATATGTCTCAATTCGATCATTGTCATGTTCGTGATGTTAGAGTGTACCTCAACTCTACTTACTTCCCGTATGAAAACCTAAATGTGAGTTTCGCGAATAACAGAATCGCTTTATTATACGAGCAATACGTCAGATTTCAACAGTCTTATTACGGGCGTCGACCGGAGCCCTTATTAAGTGAAAAACAATTTAAAGATTTGGCGCCACTATTTGTCATCGATTGCTCTAGACAAGCTGATAATGTAAAGACAGGCCCTATTGTGGACGTAAGAGTGGAAATTGAGAGTGATTTGGAAATACCAGATCAAACTTCTGCGTATTGTCTTATATTGAACGACTGTATTATTGAATATAAACCTTTAAGTAATACTGTGAGAAAAATATCATGAATCCGAATACTGTCATAGTAGATGTTCAAGGGTTTAAAGACCTGTACAATAATTTTATAATAAAAGAGTTAGCTTTTGCTACCCGTGATTATACCGAAACATTTTTAATAAAGCCACCATACTTGTTTAAACACTTAACAAGTGACGAAAAGAGACAAGTTAAATGGCTGGAAAGAAACAGAGGTATTTATTGGAACGAAGGGTATATCGACTATAGAGAATTTCGTCGTATAATCGCTCTCTATCTAGAAAATAAGGAAATCGTTTGTAATGGTTTGGAGAAAGTAAAGTGGATAAAGGAACTTTGTGAGAACTGTAAAGTATCAGACCTTGTGACCGAAAAATGTCCTAACTTCTCTATTTTACATAAAAGATACTGTGAAGGAAGAACTAATTTAAATTGTAATAATCATTTAAAGCATTGTGCTCTTAAAAATGTGTTATGTATAAGAAAATATTTAGAGTTATAAATGTGTGCCTACTTATAAGGTTATTGGTTTCATGAATAAAAAATAATTTGTATAGTAAAAATGCTTTTATTTTTTGAACACCCAACACATCATCAAATAAAACATTAAAATTAAATAAAACATCGTAATAAGTACTAAGTATTTACATAAACCGACTGCCGCAACAAACACTATCGAAACTTCAAATCACGTACTTTAAAGGAGAGGAGTTTAAAGTTTTAATTCGATGTAGAATAATTCGTATTATTAACTTCAATAAAATGATGTATAGAATAAATAGTAAATTTTATACAGTTTTTTTTTCCTTGACAACAAATTTCATATTTCATATACTTTTCTAAATATTTCACTTTCGATAATGTTTTACGATTATAATAGCCAAAATTTAATCGAAAGTGGTAGATTCAATATATTTACTAACCAAAAAAACATCGAAATTGACAGTTTCGATAGTCAGAAAACTGTACATATTATCAAAACTATAAGAATATTATCGAAACTACCACTTTCGATAAATATTCAGATGTATTTATCATCATAATTATTGAACATTATCGAAACTACCACTTTCAATTATGTTACTTTATATCCTCGAATTACGGGCTCGTGTCCTAACAATACAGTAAAACCACTATATTATTTCAAGTAAAACAACACGGTATTGTTGTAACAAGTACATTCAAAATACGCAGGAAAGTGTCTTTACTTAAACTACCATTATTTAGCAAATTTGCACAACTTCTGACGGTTTTGGTAGGTTCGGGACGCTTGCACGGAACATCATTGTAAGTACCACTTCCAAGGATGTTCGTCGCGCAACATGTTCTGTATCGGTTTTGTTCAATTAAAAACTTCTTTAATAACGACTTTTTAATTATAATTTTTGGTGTATCCGACGTAGTTTTAAATTCTCTTTTCAATTATGTATAAAAGCAAAAATCGATATTTTGCAGTTTCGATAGTGTTTGTTGCGACAGTCGAAAAACAACTGCATACGCAAACAGTTAAGTACTAAAAATCACTATCTATTAAAGATTTAGATATTTTTTTAACTAAAGATTCAGTTTCGTCCATAACATTGTCGATAGCGTCTTTAACAATGTATTGAGCACTTATAATTACGTTCTCACTGTCACTGTCACTGTCACTGGTTTGCGGATTGCTATTGCACAGATCTACGACTGATATTTTAATTAATTTGATCCCTCGTCGCTGTAATCGGCTCATCACAAAAGATTTAGTTGGATTTTGCTTCTTCGACTTTTCCCTGCATCGTTGTTTTGATTTCTTTTCTTTCATCACTTGTTTGCTGTGCTCGGGTTCGTTGTGAAGCGTTTCGGAGAATCCTTCATAAGGATTTTGAGCGTACTGGCTAAACATAATCTCTGATTCTGTAATCTGGAATGAAATAGACACTCATTAATTTTAAACTTAAACGTAGACGTTGATATAGTGTTGCATAAACGAATTGTCAGCGGGTTAAAATATTCATAGCCGATTCACTAATAACTGTGAGCAAAATTGCTGCGAATTCAATCGCTAGTTACTAAACAATATAAAAATAAATTGGGACACTTACGGATGACATGCTCGCAAAAAGTACAACACTGTGTGCGTATTACAAGTATTCAAGATGAGTATTATTTCGTAAATGGCAAAAAATAACCATCGCAATAATTCATAATTTAGATTAGAATGTTAACTAAGCATTTGTGAGGGCAATGCACTGTTGTGTGTTTGTAGTAGGTATTTTGTATGATCAGCGTTATGCAATTGCCGCAAACATGGCTCTTCGAAATTTGTATAATCAGTCTTATTGTATTACGTATAAAATACATTTTACCTCTGACAAATGAACGATTCAAGTTTCAACAGGCACTTCATGTTGAAAATTGAATCTTGGTCGGGTTTCATTTTATTTAACCAACTACAAAAAGGAGGATGATGTTTTAAAACACAAATTAAACAAGTAGTCATAATCATTCACATTTTATTTATATTTTTACATTAACTTAGGTTTTTAAAATTAGGAATTATATTATATAACATACATTATAA
Source organism: Conistra vaccinii (assembly GCA_948150665.1). Classification (NCBI taxonomy): domain Eukaryota; kingdom Metazoa; phylum Arthropoda; class Insecta; order Lepidoptera; family Noctuidae; genus Conistra; species Conistra vaccinii. The sequence continues at coordinate 24,203,418 of OX411316.1, forward strand.
AGTTACTTAGGTATATTTTTAAGATCTAAATTATGATTATAATACATAAATTATATTCGAACTCTATTACTAATTAGCTTAATCTTAAAATTCATATTTCGCTCTTTAAAATAAGTGAGTGACCCCAGGCTCGCGTTGATATTCGATCTACAGATATTGATCGTTTATCATCATTTCGAGATAAGGCAATTTTGTTGACACTCTTAGTAAATATTTCGTGCTTTATGGATTTAAACATAATATTTTTTCTACGAATAATTCCACCATCTAATAAAATATTTTCATAATCTGATATATTTAAGTCTCTTACTACACTTGATTTTACTCCTTTTGCTTTTTTAATGACTTTATCGACTGTTTTTATTGAGTAAAGTTTTGATCTCAAACCAACAAAATCTGAGATATATTTTCCTCCCATTTCGTCTTTGAATAAACCTGGAACTTTTTTGTTCATAATTGGTATGTTAAAATCATTTTTATCATCATAGTTACTGGTATCGAAATATTGCAAAAAATTATACTTCAAGTCATGATAAAAATCAAACGTGAATATTTTATAGACAAACGAATCGGTATCTGTATAACACAGCTGCACTCGGTCTTCATAAAAAGGTTTTACAATATTGTAATGAAAGTCATACATATGTGTCTTAGAAAGTTCTAATACAGTGAATCCAATATAAATAGGTTTATCTAAAATAATTTGGTCAGGTTTCATTTGTATTGCAACTAAGTTTTCAGTTAGAATAGAAGCGCTATGGAAATAGGGGTTGGCTACAAGTCTCTCGGAGGATATAAATTTCTTAGTACGATTAGATTGATCGCACCATTGATTAACTAAATGTACGGTTACTCTATTTTCAGTATTTTCTAATGTCTTACCAAAAACACTGTTGTTTAACAACTTAAAAAAGTCTTGTTCGAAAGAACTTTTTGCCTTTTGTCTTAATCGAGTGTTTAATTCTATGTACTGTTTTAAATAGGGACTTTGTCTGAAAGTAATAGCTTTATGAACTTTACGTAATATTAAACCATGTTCTAAACACTTTTTTAAATGAACGTAATGTATTACGTAGTTGTACTTATTATGCAAATTTGCAACTAGTTTTTTCGTTTTACCTCCTGGAGGTATACATTTCTCAGGACAAAATGGTAAATCATTGTGGTGTTTGTGTAAATGTTCAGGATAAAAAAGATCGACCTCTAATATAAAGCCCCACTCAGAGTTATCCTCGACATTTTCAACACGAAAATTAGTTAATTCATTTTCATCAAGAAATCTAAAACTAGAATACGGTAAATACTGACACATGCTAAAGCCGTATAGGTTATTACAGTCTAGATATACTATGAAACTCTGAGGCTGTGATGCATTATGTTCCGGCATGTATTTGTGATTTGCTTTTGCATACCGATGGGAACACATGCACAAACCCCCTCGTATACCGCTTTGAATCATTCTGACGATAGCTAAATCCGAAATAAGTTCTAACTGAACACCAGTTTTTAGCAACATTGCATCGAACGATAAACTGGGTGCAGTTATGTAAAAGGCAGGATCGAGTTTGTAATATTGTTTACATGTTTTCCGAAACTTTTGAAATATGTCTGTCAACAAAAGCACGTCTGTTTTTAAGTATAGATCTGTATACTCGCCTAGGTCATTAATATTGAATTCAGCCCAAACATTCTGAGCATGATTATAATCTTCATCGCTAATACCTTCGTTAGTCAAAGAATTATGGAAATAATCTTTAGATGGTAATGACTTTTGATCGTAACATTTCCAGTCCTTCATATAGTCATATGGGTACACACCTTTACGAGTCAGCAAACTAAATCGTGTTTCATCAGTAAAAATTGATTTAAGGTTAACAAAATCGTCTACTTGCAATGTTTTAGCAAGTTTGTCTAAACTAGTTCCTAAAAAGTTAAAGGAATCTAAAAACCTTATTTGTATAAACTCGTTATCAGCAATAGGAATAAACTTTGTAAACGCTATATATTTTTCCTTAGTCTTGGGTATTATTTTAATTTGTCCTGGAATTTCGCCTAACTTTTTAATAAATAAATGACAGTCATATCCGGTTAAGTTATGAAAAAATATTGGGATGAATTTTGGTACTTTGTGTTGTAGGTTACAGTGTCGATGTGCTGCACCTCGGTACCGGCCAGTTATATGACAGTGATCCCTTACTCTATCGGACAACAGTAAATTTTCACAAAGGTAGCACTTAACAGCGCGTTTGAAATCAAGAGCATCTATTTCCGTGAATATCATAGGCTCGCTTTTAGTTAGAATTCTGTGTATTGCTTTAGCATCTTCTGTCAGTAAATGTATAAATTTTGAAACACAATCTTTTCCGCGATAACTTCTATAGTCGCCAACCCTATCGTTAAATGATGACACTACATTATAGGCGAACGCGGCCGCCACGTGACGATGTGAGTATGACGTGTTAGCGGTGTTGAATTCATCGCCGGAAATCGGTTCGAGTATCGTTTCGAAATCGGCATATATGACGAAAGGAATGTTTTGTTTTCTATCATAATTTTTGAATTTTAAAAATGTTCCTTTTTCTGGTAATACTGTGGCAATCCCTCCACACAGATGTGATTCAATTCGGCTGCGCGTTGGAAAAAACAATAAGCACGTTTCGCAGAAGTACAGTTTACCATGATGTTTGGTTATCTGATTTCTGACTAGACGAGGTAAATCAATGATTAGACAATAATGAGTATTAGAATTATTTTCTAAGAATAATAGATGGATGCTCTTAGATTTATGATTCGATGTTGAATACAAAGGTCCAATGATAGTCTTATCATTTTTTAAACCATACACGTAAATATTCAAAAACGGATTATTCTTCTCAAAGACAGCTATGTCCGAAAATGTTATCGGAAATGTCAAACCATCAACATTCAAAACATCCTGGAAGTAGGGATAAGATGAAACTCTGTCGGGATGTTGGTTAGTGGGGTACAGAGCCGCCACTACGCACCATAAAAAGCAATACTCATCATTGTTACGAATATTCAAACAAGTTTTTTTATTTTTTATACATTTTGGTAAAGTTATAAATTTAGATCCGCCGAGAGGTTGATATTTGTTAATATTTATTTCTATATGAGAATTGCTCGAAAATGTCCAACCACTATCTCTCTCCTGAAACTCTTCAATTTTCTTTAACAATAAATCAACCGTTGCTTTATACATTGAATCAAAATCGTAATTAAAATTAATAATAATGTTTTTTGTGGCGAACGATTTCATTTCCTTTTGATCATTTTTAAACATAAGAAAAAAAGAAAATAGTTCGAAATTTATTTTCACAGCTTTATGTTTCAATAATGAGCGGTTTATTAGAGTTTTAACTTGTTCCCTAATATTAATGAGAAAAATTTCAGGAAAATTATTTATTTCTGCGCCAGTTGCGATGATCTTGTAACTAACGATTCTTTTTTTAAACGCAGAATTAATAATTTCGACATTGTCAAAAACAGTGGTCGCACTATTGTTTTTATGAACATTACTACGTAAATGACCAGACCATCGACGATTATCTACAAATAAGTTGCAAACCGAACAGTGAGGCATTATTTTACTAATTGGAATTAATTATCTCCCAATATAGACGCTAAACGCGAAATGAAACGATCTTACTCACGTATACCGACTAAATGAACAATCGAAGTAAGTGTAGCGTGACAGAATTATCGAATTGTTTAATCTGGACCAGATCTGCATCTGCTTCAAGTTTGATGATTGATGATCAACCAGTGCATCTGATTAGGTATCAATGTGTTTCTGAAAAAAAGAAATATCGGTTAGTACCTATTTTAAAATCAACAACATTTTAAACGAAAATACGAAACATATTAAATAATTACCTTCTTGCAAATTACTTAATGTTGTACATAAATGTTCCAATTTTATGTAGTTCAAAAATGTGTAGGTGAATTCAGATCACAATACTAAACGTCTGCTTCGGGAGATTATAAGACTGTAGGTATTTCGACATTCGCTGTGAATCCATATATTTTTAAATGATTAAAGGATTTACACTCCGTCACGCAGCGTAGCTTTGAGATAATGTCAAATTAATTTTTAGTTTCTGACTTTTAAACGTTACTAACTAACGAAGTAAGTATTCGTTATTGACTACTTAGTCATGCGATCAATTTCCTAAAAATCAATAAAATATTTGATTGAAATAATTGTTATTGCGTAAAACATTACACGTGTAACCTTGTTTCTTTTAGGGTTCCGTAGCCAAATGGCAAAAAACGATACCCTTATGGATTCGTCATGTCTATCTGTCTGTCTGTCCGTCCGTATGTCACAGCCGCTTTTTTCCGAAACTATAAGAACTATACTGTTGAAACTTGGTAAGTAGATGAAACAATTTTTTTTTTTTCAATAAACCCGTACGTGTGGGGTATCTATGGATGGGTCTTCAAAAATGATATTGAGGTTTCTCTCGTCTCATCTTTTAATACGTCATTAATCGTAAACCGTAATTTACCTTTAACGAACTACAAGAACTTTTATATTATGTTACTTGCTGCTACGGAACCCTTCATGGACGAGTCTGACTCTCACTTGGCCGCTTTTTTTCGTTAAGTTTGCTAAGTTGCATTCGCAACAGTAAGCTATTTTACCTAAGGTTGTCACGCATACATATTAAGGTAAGGATAAGTATCTGAAACTAGGTACACTATCACAAAATAAATAAAATGTAGTAACTATATAGGTTTCTAACCTTAAGAATAGAATTAAAAATAAGTTCATTTAAAATTGAGTTAACTTATTGTTCAGTTAACTTATTTCCTGTACCTACTTCACTCGAGCATAAAAGTATTACAAGTAAAACTTGGATGTATAACATGATAAATACTAATCTTACGATTGTCTCTAGATTACCAAATAATTAAATTACCCCTCAAGAACATTCCCTATTAACGTTATTGATAACTTATCTACTGGTTACCGTTTTGTCAACCCTAAGTCGTTTCGCTGTGTCGTCATTCGATGCTACCTGAAACATCCTTAGTCTTCACTTTTTGGTCAACCTATAATGCGTCTAAGGAAAAAAGTTTGTATTACACAACATTATATGAACGGTTGCAGTCATTTTTAACATAGTGAACTATCGTTCGTTTTCCGATTTATAAGCTACATGTTTTCGAAGTACTCGCTACAAACTAACTGAAGTCTACAAGTGTGGAAGTAATCTTCAAGAAGTGTACTGCGATCCTGCTGAGTTATCCTATCAATATCAGTGTTGATAGCTAACCGCTGCCTGCTGCCGTCAGTCACAAGTCGTTTCCATTGTTGAAGCGCATTACAAAAACCAAGTCGTTTCTAATATTGAGACGCATGTCAAAAACACCAAGTCGTTTCCATTGTTGAAGCGCATTACAAAAACCAAGTCGTTTCTAATATTGAGACGCATGTCAAAAACACCAAGTCGTTTCCATTGTTGAAGCGCATTACAAAAACCAAGTCGTTTCTAATATTGAGACGCATGTCAAAAACACCAAGTCGTTTCCATTGTTGAAGCGCATTACAAAAACCAACAAGTCGTTTCTAATATTGAGACGCATGTCAAAAACACCAAGTCGTTTCCATTTTTGAAGCGCATTACAAAAAACCAAGTCGTTTCTAATATTGAGACGCATGTCAAAAACACCAAGTCGTTTCCATTGTTGAAGCGCATTACAAAAACCAAGTCGTTTCTAATATTGAGACGCATGTCAAAAACACCAAGTCGTTTCCATTGTTGAAGCGCATTATAAAAACCAAGTCGTTTCTAATATTGAGACGCATGTCAAAAACACCAAGTCGTTTCCATTGTTGAAGCGCATTACAAAAACCAACAAGTCGTTTCTAATATTGAGACGCATGTCAAAAACACTAAGTCGTTTCCATTTTTGAAGCGCATTACAAAAACCAACAAGTCGTTTCTAATATTGAGACGCATGTCAAAAACACCCAAGTCGTTTCCACCCACGAAGCGCATTACAAAAACCTAGTTGTTTCTAATACTGAAATGCATGACCAAATCATCAAGTCGTTTCTATTGTTGAAGCGCATATCAAAAATCATCAAGTCGTTTCTAACCAGGAAACGCATTTCATAATGACTAAATGAAATCTTAATCATTGATCGTGTCGATAGTTGTCACCAATGTCCGAAGCGAAGCAAACTCGCCTAGCTACTGGCGGCCAGTCGTATAACTCGCATGATCTTTTTATGAGTACAGTAATACCAGCCGTTTCTAATACTGAACGTGCCCAATTCATCAAGTCGTTTCCATTGTTGAAGCGCATTACAAAAACCAAGTCGTTTCTAACAACGAAACGCATGTCAAAATGATCCATACCATCGTTCGCAGCGAGGAGCTACTGACGGCCAGTGGTACAACTCACATGATCTCTAGGTGAGTACAGTAATATACTACACAGTCGAGTCGATCATTCAATATTGGGCATTTTATGCCACTGGCGCGTAGCGAGGCGCACTAGCCGAGCTACTTGCCGACAGTGGCATAGAATGCCCAATATTACCCTACTCACTGGTACTGGTAAATCCGTTTCCTGCACTAGGAAAACCATTATTCCCACCGTTACTAGCAAATATAGGTTCTATTGTGCTAGCATTAGTTGCGACAGGTTGCTGATTACTGTTTTTCTTTTTGTTTCCTTTGGTATTTTTATTGCTAGGGAGGATAACTGTACCAATATAAATTTGACTGCCGCCAGTACCCTCTTCCCCTCCCATGCCTCCTTGTCCTGAGATGATATGTGTTGTTAGGGGTTTCACTGGATACAGTTCTGTATTACCACTATTGCTACCTTGAAATAAATATAACCAAAGTATTAAAATGTTTTGAAAATATAGATTGCAGTAGGTATATGTTTAAAAGATATAATTATAAAAAACAATTTTTTTTTGAAGTGAAAACTTCTTTAGCGGCGTTGTGCACTTTTTTTTGATGGGTAAAAAATGTTAAACTCGCGTCAGGACGTGACCGTAAGATCCGTTGCCTAGCAACCGACAAAGTAAATATCAAAATAAATATCCTTTGACATTACAAGATATGGTTTTAAATTATCTGAAATAAATTATTTTATTCTATTCTATTACGTAAAGATTGCGAGGTAAGAAAGTTTACCCATATTGATGGGTTAAAAAAAAGTCAAAACATACTTCTTAGACTATATTTTGAAAATAAATAAATATACCTACTACTACTACTAATGAATATTGTATTTAACCACTTAAATTATAGTACCTACTTTTATACTGATAAATAAAGCAATTCGTGCGAAATTATTCCCTAACCATTCCAAAATATTCAAAAATGCACAACGTTAATGTTCAAGTTTTCACTTCTGCCGGCACTCCCGGAGTGCAACCCGTTGTTTTTTTTTGTTTGTTTATCGCATTAATTTTGCAATAGAAACTAAATTAAACATTTAATTATTGTTAAAATGATTGGCACAAACATAAATAAATTCACTCATTGAATAGGAATACTGTGTTTACCTCCAAAATTATTAAACTCCGCGCTCCCACGCTGGGGTGGTCTATTATCTTGCTGCCCTCTATGATGTGATGGGTTTTGTACTATAATATGTGCACCATCATAGACGTGCATTTGTGGCGGACGGCCATCACCCAGACCGCCAATACTGAAGCTGCCGGCTCCAAAAGTCCCACCGGTTATAAGTCCAATACCAACACGCCCATCATCTACGACCACCGTAACATCCTTTTCTGGAAAGGGAAATTGTTTAATTAAACGAAGTATATAGAGTGCCGCGAGTTTCTTGTGGCACTCTAGTGTCACTGCCTCGGCCCGGCTAGGGTGCCGTGAGCGTTGCATTGTCACTGTCACTTGTTATTTAGGTTAGGTTAGAACTGTGACCACACAACGCACGAGCCGAGCGAGCGTAGCGAGCGGTGCCGCGGTAGCGGCCGGCAAAGTGCCAGGGTCCGTTTAGGCACAAGAGAATGTAATGTTTTGGGAATGTGGTGTTTTACAGCGATCTAACCTCGACAATCAAACAAAACACACTTTGTAACCATTGTGTCTGATTAGCTGTAAGTTTTCCAAAAATAATAAAATAAAATAAAATACCAAGTGACGTGACTTGGTGACAGTGACAATGACAATCCAATGCTTGCGGCACTTTAGCCGGGCCGAGGCGGTGTTACTAGGGTGCCTGTAGTGGCACTTTATCTGATAGGGATAGAGTACCACTGGTGGCACTCTATACACTGCCTTAATTAAAACAAACGTTTTCCTAATACATTATAGTTTGTGTGTGAGTGTTTAATTCTTTTTGAGATTAACAAATCTATTTTCAGCATGTTAAAAAAACAAAAACGTCATATTCACAATGTGCCATAAAAATAGGTACACTGGTACAGTTATTCTTCTTGCATCTAGAACGTAAACCACGATGACGTAAACTCTATTTAGATATTTGCACGGATATCGAGATATTTGGGTACATCAAGACAACTCGTTTTGCGATGCATTTCACATGAAAATAACAACGGCGAGAACAATGTCGCTGGCATATAAAAATATTTATGAAAACATTATAAACTTACGGGGTGACGTATGACAGACAGAGACGAACGCTAGCACAGCACCGAGTGCCACGAGACGCTCCATTGCAACATTCGCTACCCACAACACTAATCACGCGACGAGAAATAAACAGCTTTTATAATTTTTATAAAGTTTATACCTACTACATTATGCACTTACGTTGATCCAACCCGGGTTTTGCCTGATCAGAACTAAAATTACCTATAACTAACGTGAATGGTTTTTTGGACATCGATTACAGTGGGTTTATTGGCATTCACTGCTATATTTTCATTATGTTCATATAATAGAATAATTAAATCGTTACGCATCTCTCATTGTCTTGTTTGAGGGAAAATAAATACGAGTATATACTACAGGAAAATATAATTTTCCTCGTACACGGGCGATTTTGGTAGAGGAAACTCCAAAAGTGCTAAGCCGGTTGTCTGATTCCGTCATTATCATGTTAATGAGTCTAATTAATATTTATTTTCTGTGTATTTTTTTTCCTATGGCCAGTTTACATTATAGGGCCGCAATCCAGGTTAGCGATTCAATCCTATCCTATGTCGCAGATGAAATCATCAAAACTTCGTTTTCATTCCTTCTTGCGTGTTCCTTGGGGGCCCAGCCATGCCGTTACCTTTTTCGTCCACCTCTGGTCTTGTAGACGCGCTACATGCCCGGCCCATTTCCATTTTAATGCTAGGGCTTGTTCTAGCCCATCCCTGGATTTAGTTATGTTTCTAATTTTTGTATGTTTTATCTTTTGCATTTCCTTGACATTTAGCATGCTGCCCTCGTTGGCATGTTATTATCTTGTTTTTAATGTTTTGGTTAAAGAATGATGGGTGTTTTGGTAAAACAGCAATAATTGTGGTGTCATTGAAAAGGTCTTTTCAATAGGAACAATATTCACAATGACAACTTTTACCAATTCGTTGTCCGTTCAGAGTTATCCCGGTATGAACATGACTTTTTTTGGAGTTTATTTTTTATAATGTTGCCACAGGCGTTCGGTAATATTGTTGTGCTGTGTGAAGATTTAGACTATGGCATAGATGAAGATACGTGGCGTGGGTTTTACGTGGACGCATCCAGTCACATCACGTGAGGTCAAGAGTGTGCTATTGTTATATATTGATTAAAAATAACAACACGATGGAAGACAATATCGTCCAACACTACTGCACGTGTTTGACAGGACGACGTCTGGAGGCATACATCAACACACATAATATAAAAAAAATATGGTATTTAGGATAAGCTAGACTCGAGGGTTTTATGCTCCTGAAATGTGTTTGAACGAAGAATAGATGATAAGTCGTCAAACCTGCGTGCGAGACGGTTCGTGATGACTCTTGAAAACAGCTTGTAGACATGACTATAAACTCAATTGATAAACTCAATCACCGCAAAAAATGTCTCACTGTATTTATTGATCTTGCTAAGGCTTTTGATACAGTTCCTCTCCCTTGCTTATTATCCAAACTCGAACGTTTAGGTATCAGAGATTTACAACTTCAACTCTTTCATTCTTACCTCTCAGGCCACTCACAGAGGGTCAAAATCGACAAGTATTTAAGTGACGAACTGCCTATTGGCTACGGAGTACCGCAAGGCAGTGTCTTAAGTCCCACTTTGTTTCTGGTCTTCATCAATGATCTCTGTAATATAAAATTAAATTCCGGAAACATTGTTTCTTTTGCCGATGACACTGCCATCACCTTCTCCTACAACTCGTGGTCTAGTCTCCAATCTACCGCTCAGAAAGGGTTTGACGTCATACTTAGCTGGCTAATGTCTCATTCACTCACCTTAAATACCTCTAAAACAAAACTCATTACTTTAGAGTGGTTTCGTCATTTCTTGATATTTCTCTATGAGAAGCTTTAGCGTATGTATATGGTCGATTGTAGAATAACCTTTTTTGAAGCCCGCTTGTTCTACTGGTTGACTTGCTTCTAATGTCTTGCCAATTCTTGAGTTTAGTATTGAGGAAAAGAGCTTGTAAGTACATGGTAGCAAGCTTATTGGCCTATAATTTCCAATGTCATGTGGATCGCCTTTTTTGTAGAATAATATGATGTCGGATTCTGACCATTGAGTGGGTGTTTTTCCAGCCTCCAAAATGCTATTAGACAGATTTGTCAGAGGTGTACCTAGCATTTTGAGACTTCGCTTACTTCGATCTGAGTTATGTAATTTGTGTTGGTCACTTCGGAAGTATTGTGATACTGTAGTTCATCCCCGCCCTTTCGCAATAAAGATTCTTATAGAAATTGGTTGCTATAGAGGTTATCTCCCTGCGGTTGTGTGATCTTATACCTTTACTGTTCAGTCCGTCAATCCACATTTTGTTTGTTCTCAGCTCTTTATAAGCTTTTTTTGCACTTGCATGTTATGAGTGTGGATTTATCACGAATTTACCGCCCTGACGGAGTAGGTACATCTGAATGATCACTTCCGGTTTGGTTCAGATGTTTGTTGATAGTGTTATATCTGTGGTTAGCATAATCATTCTTTATATATTTACTTGTTAGTTAGTAAAGGTCTGACAGTTCGTTTTTCATTGCTCGGGCGTTATTTTTGGTTTTTTGAAGCTCTTTTCTCCTTTTCAACAATCTTAATGAACGTTCTGATAAAATCTTTAGTGTATTACAGGGTGTTTTAGTAGCAGTTCGAGCGGTCTGTAGGCTTTTGGTGATGATTTCAATTAGGTTATTGTAGTACTTCTGTATTGGTGAATTTTCTTACCAGTCCAGTAAACCTTGAGATTGGTATGCAATGAGACTTTATTTGTGTTTTATTACTTCTTCTTCATTTTTTAATGATACGCTCTGATTTCTGTATTCACTTCTACTCTTCTTTATGTGTTAGCGTTATGGTTGGTCTTACTGGTCTCTGGTCGGAAGGATAATTAACATTCAGTACTTCCATATTTTGAAATATATGTGGTCTATTTGTTAGTATGAAGTCAATTTCGTTTTTGTGGTTTCCATCTGGGGATTTCCATGTCCATTTGTTTTTTTCTTGAAGAAAGTATTTAAAATTGCGAGTTTGTTTTCTACGGCAAAGTCTATTAGCCTTTGCCCTCTCTTGTTTCTTGCTCCGTACCCATTTGGTTTCATAATAAGATGTTCTTCTTGCCTGGGTTGTCCAATATTGGCATTTAGGTCTCCCATCAAAATGTATAATGTGTGTGCTGCTTTTACTGCCTTGTTAACTGTTGTGTAGAAGCTTTTAATTTCTTCCTCACTTGCTTTTTCTGTGGGTGCGTAGACTTGTATGATAGACATGTGTACGTCTTCCAATCGGACATTCAGCAATGCTACTCTTTCCGTAAAGCCTATGTAGCACTAGCTTTCAATATTGTTTTTGTGATATTTATTTATTAAAAAGCCTATAGCATACATTCCAGGCGTGTTGCCTGTATGCTAGTGATCTGACATTGTATGTCATAATATATAACTTATTCGTAGGGTTCGTTTGCGGTTTCTTTAGAGGGTTTTGGTCGTAATCTTCCACGGTGACCAGCCGGATTGGAAGATGTGTTGCGTTTTTAATCGTTACCTATTCTTTGTTTATTTTTCATGTGAGAGGGGGGGGGGGTGTTGATTGCTACATGTTGTTGTTTATGAAAAAAAACAGATGGCGCTGCCATCACGCATACTTCGCGCTCCGTTTGTTTTTATTTAAAAAAATGTTTAAAATTGTTTTTTCGTCTTGACTTAAACATAAATACGATACATTTAGTGCAGTAAATGATCTCTAGTGTTATCTAAAGTTAACAAACTATGTGGACTTATAAATAGTGATTTAAAAAAAGTTATAACTAATGTGACCCGTTTTCATCCAAAAATTGTGTTTGTGCTACAAAAGTGACTTTAAACCGTATTACTAACTCAGGGAACATATAAAAGGGCATGTTTTAATCGTTTTAAACTAACATTATCATATAATAAACAGTGTATGAATTTTTCAAACAGTGCGTCGATTTTTGAATTGAAAGCTTGGTAACGACATTCCAACAAACTTTATAACAAAATTATATCATACAGAACGGTTATTTCAACCTGTAGTCCAACTCCCGTATTGACTCTACACGTTCGGTGTGCGCCTGCCGAACACGAGTGCTCGAGTTCGGGTCTCAAGGATTGCTTTTCTTTTTGTAAATTTATATAATTACAGAATATTATTCACAACTTTAAATTGGATAGATTTGAACTATTTTCTTTATTAATATTAAATATTTAAGGAAGGGAACGTTAGGAAAAAAGGAAGGGAACATTTATACTTATAGGAAGTTGAAAAAAAAAACCTACTATGATTTGCTTTGCGTGCAATAAGAAAATAGTTCTTGGGGAGCTGCTTAGATGTACTGGTTGCAAGACAGGATATCACTATAAATGTTTGAATATCACTTCAGCAGCATTCACAGAGAGGCAAGGACATTTAAAAAGTTCTTTTAAGTGCGATTCCTGCTCAAACATCACTCAGCGGGTTCGAGTAACTGACGATACCCCTGTACGCGGCACCCGCGCATTAGTGAGTGGGTCGGATGAGGAGGGAACTGATCTACCTTGCAAGGAGATGGATATTACTACAACTGCATCAGTTAACATGGATATCATGCCGAGTATTATGGAAAAGGTGAATGGAGTTATAATTGAGAAGATTAAGGCTATGGAAAAAAACCTTATTAAGGAAATTAGGAATACCGTAACGACCTTGGTTCTAGAAAATAGCAAGTTGAGGCAAGAGTTGAGTGTAGCTAATAAAAATTGCTTAAGTTACGAAGTTGAAATTAATGATCTGAAGGTTGCAGAAAAAAAGGCTAGGCAAAATAATGAAGAGAAGAAGAAGAGCACTAGTTCTATTACTAATTCTCATCTTCAAAAGGCTGAAGTTCCACCTGCACCCGTAACAGAGGTATCATCTGGGGTTAACGTTTTTGACAACGGCAACTCTAAATCGCTGCCGCAGCCAATTCTTAGCTACTCAAGTATGGCCAGTAAATCAGCGGACTCACCCGGTGAATCTCTTTATATGGATAATAATTGGATACAGGTATCAAGAAATAAAAAGAATAACCCTATAATAAGAGGCGGAAAAACATCGGTTGTTTCACTTAAAGCTGTCGAACGTAAAAAATACCTTCATGTCTGGAGACTCAATAAAACCACGACAGAAGAAAGCTTAAAGGAATATATTAAAAATATTTTGAATGATGACTCGGAATTAATTATTGAAAAAATACGACCTAAGACTGAAAGAGATTATGCCTCGTTTAGAATTGGAGTAACAGAAGAAAATTTTGAGAAACTTTGTGTTCCGGAAGTATGGCCTATGAATATAGAAATTAGTGAATGGATTTGGTTTCGTCGCCCAACCGAACCAACCAAACTCCAACCGCAAGTTTAGTAGTAGCTTCACCATTTTGTATCAAAATGTTAGAGGTCTGAGAACAAAGTCGTCTAAATTTTTATCATTATTAGAATCATCGGGTTCGGATTTATTCGCAATTACGGAAACCGGCTGCAGCGAGTCAATTCATAACGCAGAAATAACATTACCTGGTTACTCGATATTGCGATGTGATCGAGCGGATGGACGGAAGCAAGGTGGCGTACTTTTAGTGGCCACACCGCGTTTCGAGTTGCGGCAAGTAACGATTCCCGATGGCATAAATATTGATATTCATAAATTTGAGTTGATTTGTGCTACAGTTCATTTGCAAAACCGATTTTTATTTACCTGCTGTGTATTATATATTCCACCACAGACTGATGAAAATGAGTATTCAATAATGTTTAACATTTTAGAAAAAATATGTATTAAATAAAAAAATAAGGTAGTAATATTAGGAGACTTTAATCTGTTTTCATGTAAAAATTATGTACGTGACTATTTTGAATATTGCACGACTCATAATGCGAAGCATTAGAGTGTGCTCTACGATCGAAAAATATTTTTTGCCCCATTTCTGCAACTGTTTTTATTGTTACACTCCTGCTAGTACACAGAACCTACTTAATTTATATACCATTGTATAGATGATTAAATGGAGATTAATACTGTACTTTTTAATAATTGATTTAATGCGGCAGAAATGGAAAAAGCATCAAAATAGTTGAAAAAAAAATCCTGTCCGTCAATTTATGAACCCTGAAAACATTGTAGCTTGCGATAAAATCAATTAATTGAGTCAATGTTTTTTTGGAAGGAACCCTATTGAAAATGGCTCTTTTATTCAAAGTAGTTTGATTATAATTAATAAAATACTAACTAAAATATACTATCAAAGAAGACACCGCGAACAAAAAATGTGTCCCTTGGATGCTTTGACGTTTGACTACTGCGGTGCATGCGCGTTGCGAGGAGATTCTCATAGAGTAATGCACCCGCAGATGCGACACAGTCTGCTTCTTCTGCCTACTTGATACCTAACACAGTTTTAACTGCATAACATTATTCTAATTTCCATTGTATTAATGATGAACATTATGTGAGATGGTTCACTTGGCAACCACGTTTGCTGATTATGATTTTTTTGCACAAATGTTATCCATTTTTCCCTTGTTTCCTGGAGCTCGGACGTGGAAATCTTAAAGGGAAAAATGCCACAAATTGTAATAATTATTTGATGACAAATAACCATAAACCATAATATAATAAAACAATATTCCGCCATAAAAACAAACGGCAGCTATTTGTACCTACACTTCACTTCTGAATGTTTTAGTCTATGGCGAATGGCGCCGTAAAATATTTTGTTCATATTTCAGTTTAAAACTTTAGAGGTATGAGGAACAGGGTGTAAAGTTCACTCATCCTCATTTGAAAAGGGAGGATCCTCCGGCCAGACGGGTGTTTGTGTCTGGCGGGCAACTGCCCGTAAGTTGATTTCGGATAGTTTTATCTATGTCGGTCGCGTGGTAAACTCTAACTGCGCGATGCAGGATCTGTGTGACGTCATGTCTTTGCTGCGTAGCTCGTATGTGGTGGTGTAACCGCTACATTATTCCCCTCCGGAGACCCGAGGTCGATATGAGAGAGATTGATATCGATGCGAGTTTAGAAATTTTACCCATATTGATGGGTAAAAAAGCAGTCAAAACATACTTCATGAAAAGTGATAAATTGTAAATTTTTGTTAGAAACTATGTTTTAAATTTCATTTATGAATGAGAGTTATGAACTTATGAGGCGTGCACTTTTGGATTTTCCAAACTATTTTGTTGCCTTCTGTGAAATCGTTCAGTACAATAAAGTCCCTAATTGCAATGGCAGACAGCTGGATCTCGTGTTGAGCGGGTGCAGCGGCGTTACGGTGTGCGCGGGGGAGGAGGGGCTGCAACCCGTGGACGCGTACCACCCGCCGCTCGCGGTCACAGTGGACGTCGTCACGCCCCCCACGCCGCTGCGCGCTGCGGTAGACGCACAGTCAGAATCTATTAACCAGATATTTTACAGGCAATGGAACTTCAGTAAGGCAAACTTTAATCAATTATATTATCTTTTAACATTAATAGACTGGACCGATATTTACAGTTTAAACGATCCCGATTTAGCTTTAAGTTTTTTTAATAACAAAATCTTTGAAGTTTTCGATGCCTGTGTACCTCTCAAATGCGGAAAATCTAAGAATAATAGATACACATACCCAGTGTGGTATACTTCAGATATAATCAGGGATATTCAATTAAAATACGGCCTTCATAAAAAGTACAAGGTAAGTAAATCCCCTATTGATTATGAGGCGTTTGCCCAATGTAGGGCGAGAGTTAAGGCCGAGACTGCACTTGCTCACGACCGGTATCGGGATCGCGTACAGAGCCACCTTGCGACAGACCCGAAGGCTTTCTGGAGTTACGTCAGGTCAAAAAAAGGAAATTCGAACCAATATAAATTAAATAAGGACGGACAAATCCTGTCTCGTCTCTATCACTTTTCTTTCACTCTGTATATAACCCCGAGCCGGCTACCTTAAACGTAGAGACCGCCAGCACAACAGCGACGCAAAGCGGCGCGTGGGCTCACCTCGGTCGTCTTGAGGCGTCGGCGGTGCGTCGCGCGCTCGCTCGTTTGCCCCCAAAACGCTCAGTCGGACCAGATGGCATACCACCCTTTATCCTTAGGGATAGCCGCATGGTGTTAGTTGAACCCTTACTGCACTTGTTCAATGTCTGCATTGCTACGGCGACATTTCCTGATCGTTGGAAGCTTAGCCGAGTGGTACCGGTGCCGAAGGGTCGTGGAGGTACTGACGCGAGTGACTACAGGCCTGTGGCAGTTTTATGCGCTCCCGCTAAAGTGTTCGAGGCAGCCATTCACAGCTGTTTATACACACAGGTAAGTGCGCACTTGTCTGATGCGCAACACGGATTTCGTCCTGGCCGGGGTACAACCGGAAATTTGCTTCACTTAATGACGCAACTGGTGCCAGCTGTTGATGCTGGACTACAGGTGGATGTAGCCTACCTAGATTTTAGGAAGGCGTTTGACACAGTAGATAATGATGTGTTGCTGTTGAAATTAGCCAACATGGGTTTCACACCGCACACTATAAAATTCTTCGCCGATTACCTGCGCGGCAGACGTCAATATGTTGACTGTGGTGGACGCTTTTCTGATATCTATTACACAAGATCGGGCGTCAGCCAGGGTAGTAATCTTGGGCCGTTCCTTTTTATTCTTGTGGTGGACGACTTACCGAAAGTAGTCAATGGGTCAACTTGCCTACTTTTTGCTGATGACCTAAAGTTGATTCAGGTAGTGAAGGATAGGGCCGACCATGACATACTGCAGCGGGACTTAGATCGAGTCACCAAGTGGAGTCAGGAAAATAAACTTTATTTCAACGTGGCGAAATGTTCTATCCTTACATTCTCTCGCGCCCGTTCCCCACGTCATCATGAGTACCACATTGAAGGTAAGCCGCTGCAGCGTGTCATGGAGGTCAAAGATCTGGGCATTCATTTTACCAGGGATCTGCACTTCCGCAAGCATGTTGTAGAGGTTTGCAAAAAGGCATACCGCAATTTGGGGTTTGTTTTGCGGCAGGCAAATCAATTCACTAACATGAGTGCCTTAAGAGCCTTGTACGAAGCACTTGTAAAGAGCCACTTAGAATACAACACGGCTAATTGGAGTCCTAGTGAAGCCAAATACAGTACGATGCTGGAGCGAATACAAAACAAATATATTAGGTTTATGTATTTGAGGTTACATGGAGTATAACCGGGATACCCATTGCTGTATCCAACCTTATTTATTTTAGGAATGGTTGGATATTGCAAATTAGAGATTAGGCGGGAACTAGTACTAGCCACATACTTGTTCCATGTAATGACGGGTAAAATTGCAAATTTTGCCATACTGCAGTCAATTCAACTGTGCGTACCGGATGAGTATGTGAGCAGGCGGCGACGGCCGCCGCTGCTGGTGGTGCCGACCGCGCGCACCAATCTGCTTCAGTGCGCACCGCTGACACGCGCGCTGTGTACGCTCAACAGGGTGGCAAATACAATTGACTTGTTTTCTTGTTCTCTGAACGATTTTACTTTGGCGACCTCTAGGGTGTTATGTTACACTTAATTAAATTAAATGTAGTTGTTATGTTTGTTTAGTTTATTGTGAATTTTGTTTATAATGTAGTTTTTTATAGTTTTTATTTAATTTAGTCTATTAGTTACTAGGAACTGTGGAAATTTATATGTACCTAGACTTAACTATCGCATTAGGGCAACCTGTAATGATAGATTTAAGGTGCTGTTATAATAAATAAATAAATAAATAATAAATAAATAAATAAATGTTTTCCCGATTATTCGGCGTGAAGTTTGAATTTTTTGGACTGAAGAAGCTCAATAATCCTGGTTTTTCTGGCCCCTTAGGTAGACAGGACGAACATTGAGAGTGAGTCTTAGTTTTATTTTTCTTATTGGCCTGCGTTTGGCGTTCATCGCTGGGTTTGTTTTCTAGAGAATTTAAAAGCATTCTTTTGTTGTTGGTTAGTGACTGTGTTTCTGTTAAGAATTCTTAATTTATCATATTTAATCGCTACTGAGTTCCCTTACTCTCTTTCGATCCTCACTTGGTCAATTCAAACGTTTATAAAAAGTTGTACCTAAACACATTTCTGACCCAAGACTGGAGGACACCCCTGGGGGCGCCACGGGAACTTGGATTCGGACCCGTGGCACCCCCAGGTCAATTAGTGCAGTGCTTTTGAATGTAAATATACTTGGTATTAAAACTATGTATACCTACCTACTATTTATTTTATTTTTTTTTCTATTTTATTTATTGATAGGAGAACCAACAGCTATAACAAATCGATAACAATTGTTTAAGAAACATAGAGCCAATTACAGGTCCTCACGGGTAAAAACAGAAAAAGTAGTAGAAATCTTAGGATCACTAACAAGCACGATAAAAAAGATTAAGTAAATAGATTAATAAATACATACTAATATAGTAATATAATGTGTTTCTTCCGGTGTTCCCCAGGGTTCACACTTAGGACCAGTTTTGTTTATTTATTTTGTTAATGATATTCCAGCGTGTTTTCTGCACTCCGATTTTTTTATGTATGCTGACGATTTAAAGTTTTTGAGAATTGTTAAGGCTGAGGAAGACTCATTACTACTCCAAAGTGACCTCGATCGTCTCGTCCTATGGTGTGACAGTAACGGAATGGAACTGAATACCAAAAAATCTTACCATGTTAAATTCACAAGAAAGTGTTAGAACTATTCTAAACGCAACCTTTTTTTGTGATATATTATCTGTCTTGTGATTTTGACAGACTGTTTTCCCCTTCCGTCCGTTCAAGACTTTTGTACGAATGTGTTTTTCTGTTTCTTTAATAAATCCCATATTAATCTCTATAAACCTTTCTTTATCTGCCCAAATATCCAACATGGTAGCAGAGCGTGGTTATTAACACTCGGAAAACGCTCGTATTTTGGACAGATTGTCGAAGAAAATTGGTAACTATTTAATAAGATCACGCCAACGGTAAAAATTGAAAAAATGGCTTCTTCATCACAATACATGAATTCCATTGAGAAACTCAAGGGGTCAGAAAATTATTCAACTTGGAAGTTCTCGATGCGAATGCTATTAATCCATGAAGAACTATGGGAATTTGTTGAGAATAACGTGAACGATGAGAAACAAAAGAAGGCGGAAAAGGCGTTGGCACGAATTGCCCTATCAGTGCAACCAGCAGTGATTCCATACATTCGCTCGGCAAAAACTGCTTACGAAGCATGGAATAACTTGAAGAAGGCATACGAAGGTCGCGGATTGTGTAGAAGACTGGGTCTTCTCAGAAGTTTGTTTGGCACAAAACTACGTGATAGCAGCTCGATGGAGGATTACCTCAACAAAATTAAGGAAGCCTCACATCAGTTGAGTGAAATTGAGTCACCACTAGATGATGAATTCGTAGCTGTTATAATGTTGAGTGGTCTAACTGAAGACTTTGATCCATTGATTATGGCCATTGAAAATGCTGGAACAAAATTATGTACTGAACTTGTCTCGGTCAAACTATTGGAAGAGACACGGAGACGAGAGGACAAGCAGGATAGTGTAACCGCACTGATCACTCGGAAGCAACCCAGATGTTTCAAGTGTAAGCGTATTGGCCATTTCTTGAAGAATTGTCCCGATAAACAAACTACAGTACAACCTGCATCAGAAAAAGAGACACAGAGTCACAGTCATGGTCGAGATAGGAACAAGCCGAAGATTAAACCAAAGGACAAGGCTCTTGTCGCTGCTCTTTCTGTAAAGGTGAATAGTGATGTGTGGTATATAGACTCCGGAGCCACTAACCATATGTGCAATAATGAAAAACTAATGGTAAACAATAGTTCTAATAAAACTGTTGAAGTGAGTATTGCAAATGGAGAAAAATTATTGACTGCTGGAATAGGACAAGTGAAAGTTCATTTAAAAAAGGGCGTAAAGATAATAAGTGATGCATATTATGTACCTAATTTAAGTACAAATTTATTGTCAGTCAGCACTATGACTAAAAAAGGTTATATAGTTACTTTTGATAGTAGTTCATGTACTGTTTATGATGGTTCTGATATTTTAGCTACTGGTACTCAAGTCAATGGTGTGTATCAACTCGACACTGTGTCAGACAATGGCTGTGCTGAGGATAAGGAAAATACATCAGGGGCAGCAGCTGCGGTAGCGGGTTCGACATCCCAAGACACGTGGCACAGACGTCTAGGACACCTCAACTCAAGGAGTATGAAGCTTCTAATGTCAGGTATGGCAACTGGTATTAATTATAATGTGTCTGAATATAAACAGTGCATACCATGCATTGAAGGAAAGCAATCTAGATTGCCTTTCCCCAAGAAATCGTATACTAGAGCTACAGATATTTTGGGTTTAGTGCATACAGACCTATGTGGGCCTCTTCAAACTCCATCTCTAAGTGGCGCTAAGTATGTGTTGAGTTTCATTGATGACTATACAAGAAAACATTTTACTTATTTTCTGAAAACTAAAGATGAGACTTTTAGGTATTTTCAGCAATTTAAGGTTTTTGTAGAAAATGAAACTGGAAACAAGTTAAAAATACTTAGAAGTGATAGAGGAGGAGAATATATGAGTTCAAAATTTCAGGATTTCCTCAAGATTAATGGAATTAAACATCAGAAAACTATACCTGATTCTCCACAGCAAAATGGTGTTGCTGAGCGCTCTAATAGAACTATCATGGAAAAAGTCAGGTGTATGCTGCGAGATGCTGGACTGGGTATGGAATTCTGGGCTGAAGCAGTAAATACTGCTGTCTATTTGAAAAACCGGAGTCCAACTAAGGCAGTTCCTGGTACAACTCCAGAAGAAAAATGGAGTGGAACAAAGGTAAAACTTGACCATTTAAGAATTTTTGGTTGTATTGCTTATGTCATGGTGAAAAATAGAAAGAAACTTGACGTTAAAAGTAAACCATGCATATTTGTGGGATATAATGAAGAATCTAAAGGATATAGACTCATTAATCCGGATAGTCCAAGGAATTGTGTCAATTCTCGTGATGTTGTTTTCATAGAAAATAAATTTTATATGAAAGAAATGTCACATGATGATAAAGGTGATCAACAGCTGTTTGTTGATCTTAGTTCGAATCAAAATGTAATTCAACCATCGGAATCGCCCATTGTGAATTCTGACATATCTGATGACATAAAAATATCACAGAATACTGAACAAAGAATAAGCACAATCACACTAGATGATTCCGACAGTGAAAGACCAAGTGATGAATCAGATGATCGCTTGGATCCAACTTACCTTCCAGGAGAAGATTCTGAGACAGAATCTCCAGAAGACTGCAGCTATGATGATGCTTCTGAGTCTCATCTCATGACCAACTTCGTGACTATACTGGAATACAATGATCCTGATGAACCTCAAACTGCGGCCGAGGCTTTAAATGGACCAGAATCAGATAGTTGGCGTAAGGCGATGACTGATGAGTATAATTCTTTTATTAAAAATAAAGTTTGGACTCTGACAGAACGAGAACAGCATCATAAGCCTGTGTCGTGCAAGTGGATATTTAAGAAAAAATATGGAGTAAATGGTGAGTTGTTGAAATATAAAGCTCGTTTAGTAGCCAGGGGTTACACCCAAAAATATGGTGTTGATTATCTAGAAACGTTTTCCCCTGTCGTGAGATACTCCACGTTAAGGCTACTGATCGCTTTAGCAGCAGAATATGACATGAGTATTGAGCACTTGGATGTTAAAACAGCATTTCTGAATGCAGAGCTGGAAGAAACGGTTTTTATGCAGCAACCACAGGGTTTTGAAGTTAAGGGGAGTGAAAATATGATATGCAAGCTCAACAAAGCTGTTTATGGCCTTAAACAAGCATCAAAATCTTGGTATGATAAAATTAGCAAGGTACTATGCGATAAGTTGAACTTCTGTCGTTTAACTTCTGAACCATGTGTTTACTATAGGTCTGAAAACCAATCGATGATGCTCATAGCTCTGTATGTCGATGATTTGATAATATTTTGTTCTCCGACATTCCAAGGAAAAGACAAAATTAAAGCGAAATTGCAGCAAGAATTTGATATCACGGATCTAGGGCCAGCCCAGCAGATTCTTGGTATGAAGCTGTCAAGAAAAGGTAATGAAATCTCTCTTAATCAGTCGAACTATATTCTAAAACTGCTGAAGAAGTTTCGGATGGAGGATTGTAAACCGTCAGGAACACCAATGGAGACTAGTCTAAAGTTACCCAAAGAAACTCAAAAGGATGATACTTATGACTACAGAGGTTTAGTAGGGTCGCTTATGTATATAGCAGTTTGTACAAGACCGGACATCAGTTATGCTGTGAGCTACCTGAGTCAATTTAACAACTGTTATAGTGAAATTCATTGGAAGGCCGCCAAGAGGGTTTTACGATATCTAAAAGGTACACTGAGTTTGAGTCTAATTTTCACTAAAAGTAGTATGGATATTAGAGCTTATGCTGATGCTGATTGGGCATCAAACAATATAGATCGTCGGTCGTACACGGGCTATGTCTTCTTTTTAGGGAAGTCTGCTATCTCTTGGGAAAGTCGAAAGCAACGTACTGTTGCATTATCTAGTACTGAGGCAGAGTACATGGCATTGTCTGACACGTGTAAAGAAGCATTATTCATAAGGAAACTCTTATTTGAGATGCTTGGTATCATATCTAAAGTGATCATATTCAATGACAATCAGTCTGCCATAAAACTTTGTAAGAACTTTATGTTCCATTCTAGGACGAAACACATAGATATTCGTCATCATTTTATAAAACAAATTGTTAATAATGGTATAGTTGAAGTAAAGTACTTATCAACTAATGTAATGTTGGCTGATGTATTAACAAAATCACTTTGCAAACAAAAACATTGTGAGTTTACAAATTTAATGTTAGCTGTGTAGTTATGGCTATGCATGTTTTGTGAATTTATTATTTTAGTTTCATATAATATAAATATTGTTTTAGTTTGCGTTTAAGGGCCAGTGTTAGAACTATTCTAAACGCAACCTTTTTTTGTGATATATTATCTGTCTTGTGATTTTGACAGACTGTTTTCCCCTTCCGTCCGTTCAAGACTTTTGTACGAATGTGTTTTTCTGTTTCTTTAATAAATCCCATATTAATCTCTATAAACCTTTCTTTATCTGCCCAAATATCCAACAGAAAGAACATCCCAATAGGTAGCAATTATCATATATCCGGTGAAAAAATTAAGGAAGTGGAAACTATTAAGGACCTTGGTGTACTATTTGACAGGAAGTTAACTTTCACGCCACATCTCGAAAGTATTATAAAAAGAGCTTCGAAAATGTTAGGGTTCGTCTTAAGAAATTGCAAAACCTTTCGTCATAATAGAACAAAAATATAATAGTCTCATTCGCAGCATTCTGGAATATAATAGTGTAGTTTGGCGTCCTCACTACGCAACGCATTCATTGCGACTTGAACGTGTCCAGAAACGCTTCGCTTGGCACCTCGCACTTTCCAATGGTGTTGCCAAAAAAATACGTTCTTACAATAAGAGACTTAAGCATTTTAACATGATTTCTCTGGATAAACGTAGACACTTCATTGATGTAATGTTTGCCTATAAAATCATTAAGCATAAAATAGACAGTCCCAGCTTGCTTGCCCTTTTCGGTTTTCGTGCACCCTGTAGAATCCCCCGTAGTGCCATCACGCCCCTTTGTCCACCTTTTAGAAGAACTGTTTTGGGAGCCAATTCGCCCTTTGCAAGAATGTGTAAGGCATTGAATGGCTACAGTGACGTTATCGATCTTCACTTTGACTCTCTTGCTAAACAGAAAGCCATCCTTAATCGCTTACCGGGCAACCCCTAATCCTAATCAACTATGCTATGAATTGTATCAATTTTACCACTGTTATAAATTTAAATTTCATCTTTACCAATGTTATCAAATCAATTTAATTTATTGTTATTAATTTATTAATGTATGAATTATTAATGTATGAATTTTTTATTCTTCATTTTATTTTATTTTTTAATTTAAAACTCTTATCAATTTTTATAATTTTTTACCATTTTATTGTATGCAATTTTTATCAGTTTTATCAATGTTGTAATATCGAATGTCAATTTTACATTTACCCATTTTATAATATTTAAGTACCTAATCAACATTTCATAGATTTAAATTTTATACAAATTACACTTTTTACTAATGTTACCAAACTTTTAATATTAGCGCTTATTACTAAGTAAGTTAGCTTATTTGTCTACTTCATTGTTTTATGCATGTGGTGTTTACCTATAAGTAACTGGTGCACTGTTATTTTACTCTAAAAAATGTATTATGTGTTTGTATCAGTGTAAATTGTAATCAGTTGTTGGTGAACCTAATAAAATAAATAAATAAATAAATAAATAATATATAGGATTCCATTTTTATCTCTAATGTGACCTAAATTGTAGTTATGTATTTATCGTTTGATAATGTACCTAGTCAAATCTCTTTAAAAAAACGAAGTTTTATTTGATTTGTGTTTTTATTTATTTTGTTTGGCTGGCTATGTTTTGGATTACTTACTTTTAATTGTTTGCTTTGAATTTTTACATCTACGTATGTATTTTCATACCCATTCCAAATCTTGCTGGGCCTATATTTTTTTGTTTATACATTCTCTTTACTGAAACTGACAACAACACTCTGTACATTCTAGGACAGCAGTACCCTAGCATCCAGCTGAAAGGTACTCCAAACGACCCAAGCATAGCTATCGCTTTGATATCAGGCGGTAACTACCCTGCTGGTAGCTTCAGCATTGGCTACGGTGACAACAATGAAAATGGAGATGGCGGCCCAGGTGCAGACCATGGAGTAAACGGTGGCAATGGACAGTTCAGCCCCAACTATAATGACACCAGACAACACCAGACAAGTACAAAATGAAGGAGGATATATCAATGATGGACAGAACGATATTGGCAGCTACGATGGACAAAATGCCCAGAATGACGCCAACAACTATGGCGTGCCGCTTCTTAATCATTAAGATGCGGCACGCCGGTGCCACTAAAATTATAATAAATCAAATAATGATACTTTGAAGAACTCTGCATCCAGAATTAGTATATTTTCAAAAATCTTAAATTATGCTTTAAGCTGGTTTTATTAAACTGTGGTTTTATATTTGTATTTTATACCACATACTTTTCGACGCAAGGCTAACTTAAACTTTAAAAATATTAACTATAAGTTCAAATTTAACAGTTAAATATTCTTGGATAGGTTTAAATTAGTTTAGATTTGATTGTTGTAGTCAGTTGGCTTTTTTTCAATGTAAAAAGTCGTGTTATGATTTGCGGTCATTGTGACAGCAAACCATAACTGAAGGTTTATTCAAACTTAGGTTTAAAAAACAAGTTATCTATTTCTAAATTCATGTAAGCGCTATGCGTTACTTTAATAATTATTTTTGGTTAATTTTTGTTTAACGGAAACAGTTGATTGAACTACTGTTGTTCAAGCGAAAAAAAGACATGGCGCGTGTTTAATAAAATGTTTAAATGTTTTAAGCAATAAAGAATTAATTAATTAAATCGAGTTCTAAAACAGTAAAATTAATTAACAAATCTTAGTTTACTACTTTAATAAATGTTACCTGCAATTTGTGAAATAATAAGTGTAATGATTTCGCAACGACGACGCCATATTTCATTTGAAATAGCGAGCCGCTACGAGGCCATATTAACAAGGAGAATTTTGTGAAGACGAGTGCTGTTTCATTATAATATCTTGTGAGTACGATCTTTATTATTGATTTAGATTTTAAGGTTTCTTAATTGTGTTTTAATAGTGATAAGAATAAAAACGTGAGTAAATAAATTGGGTGTATTCATTTTTGCAATGCGGTGGAGATGGTGACGTCAGCTCTGCTGACGTCACGATTTCTAAAAATCCGAATGGTCCCGGTTCTCCGTTATACTTAAGGTGATAATAAAGAATCTTCAACTTTACATCTGTGTTGGAGACTGCCGGCAGAGTTAACTTAATATTTTTCTATTATATACAAAATAAATGAAGAATATTTCATTTATTTTAAGAAAAATATTAAGTAGGTACTTCTATCTTATTCATTAAAATTAGACAATTTCTTTACAAATCTTTATGCATTTTTATAGCGCCGCTGTTGTTTCTTTTACGAAAGTTAAAAAAAAAAATCATAATTGTAATTAAATCTTGTACGATATTATTATAGTACGGAACCCTTCGTGTCCGACTCGCGCGTAGTTAGTATTCACTGATTGGGAATAACATAGGTGCTAACAAATTAAGTACCAATATTTTACATCAAAACAAAGAAATAAAAAAACTTTTTATATGATATTTTTGTTTTAATTTCCGGAACAAAACAAATAAATAAAAATTTGGCCCAAACATAATCATCCTGTGCATTTAACTGACAAGATGTTTAACACTTTCTGTCAAGCACCGCTAAGGAGAAACCACTGTTGACTGCTGTACAAAAGAAAAATATGTTGAAGTTTGCTCGTGATCATTTAAATTGGACTTCCGATCAGTGGCGTAGTATCATTTGGAGTGACGAGTCCAAATTTGAAGTGACGAGTCCAAATTTGAAGTGAGAGTCGGCGATGAAAGGAAAAAAGTGATTCGGAACAAAAATGATGCATTTCATACTGATTGTCTCAAACGCAAAGTGAAGTTTCCAGCGTCTCTTATGATATGAGGCTGCATGTCTGCATAAGGTGTTGGTGGTATGCAGTTTGTGGATGGTTCTATCAATGCTGCAAGGTATCAAAACCTTTTGGAAGAGAATTTATTGCCCTCTTTCGTCACATAAGTATCAAGATTCCTTCATTTTTCAACAGGATGGTGCTTCCTGCCATACTGCAAGGACAACAAAGACGCGGCTACTAGCGAAAAGCATCCCTACAACCGAATGGCCATCTAACAGCCCGGACTTGTCACCGATCGAAACCCTATGTTGGAAAATGAAAAAAGTTCTCCGTAAAAATCCATCAAGATCGAAGAACGACTTAAAGGCTAAACTCTTGGCTGTCTGGGAGTCAATTACACCTGAGGAGTGTGCAGCGTTGGTTGCAACCATGCCTCTAGTGGCGTGACTTTGTGTGAGGGGTGGCGTCTTGCGCCGCACGGCCAGATGGCTGGTGTAGAGCCCTCTATAGGGGTAGGCGAGAGAGTCGGTTAAATGAGAAGCCGTAAGCAGAGATACACTAAAAGTTTATTAACACGAAACACAATAGTTTAGATTACACACAGTATTATGCTAGTTACACTGAATGTACACTGTGTAACTAGCATTATGCTAGTTACACTATTATGCTAATTAAACGAGGGCGTTACATACAAGGCAGCATGGCTCTTGAACAGAACATCACATATCGCACTAGCAAACCCCAACGAGCAAGCTCACTTGACGATCTCTCAAGAAGTGGGTCTACTCTTTTTGATACCACTATGGTGAGCCTCCCGAACACGTCAGAATTTCAACTCAACAGAGGACTATTTCGAGCTCGGACTGTATATTCGGACGGCCCTACAAAAAACCACACATACTAATATTATACTCTGTGCTCCGACGTATAAATTTACTCACTTTAAAACTATGTACAATTGGAGGGTCGAATTGTTTAACAACCTACTTTATCTAGACACATTGACACATGAGCATGCATACTTTTTGGACTCAAATATGAATCCGTCAAATGATTATACGATGTTTTCAAAACGCACTGGAATGATTAATAACTTTGGCATGCATACAATTTTTGTACGTTGTTTTATAGAAAATAGTTTTATAGAATTTCGTTTCACATAAAATTTTTCATATATTATTTATCATTTCACAGAATAATCAATACGCAGAATACTTACTTTGAATAAACTTTAATCATTGATTTTTGTTACAAATAAAATTAAAAGTTTCGATATTCATATCATAGAATAACAAATCAAATATTCTTTATTCTCATACTGTTTAGTTAGTATAAAGCTTATTTATTACCAAGAAAATCCCCAGTGCCCTATATTTTTGATACTGCAACCAATTTCGATGTGGCGCTCGCCGGCCGCTGCCGCGGCACCGCTCGCTTCGCTCGCTCGGCTCGCGCGTAGTTGGTCACAGTTCTAACCTAACCTAACCTATATGGTCGGAGTGCCCTAATAGTTATTACTAGACACTACACTACACACACACACACACACACACACTATTGTTGTTTATAGCATAACGTCTATTCTTACATTTTCGTTGAAATAACTGAACAAACAATATTCGTTAAAAAATAATTCTACTGTTTGATAAGTTTGTTAAATAAAAAAATGTGATTAAAAATTCATTGAATTGTATTTCTGTGAAATAATGTTTCATCCAAGTAAATAGTTATTGAAACAATAATATTCGAAATAAAAATATAAGAACTAAATAAATATGAAACATTTTGGTGCGAAACGAAATTCTATGTAATTTCTGTCTGCGAAACAAGGTGACACCAAAAAAAACATATACAATTACTCATTGGTACCTACTCACTAAAGCGAGATTATAGCTTGGAAAATATAAACAAATTAAAAAATGCTATACATAGCCTAACCTTTAATAACGTTTATGAATGTCTAGACCCTGATGAAGCCTTTAACGAATTTAACAATTTATTTAAACTTTTTTATGATTTATGTTTCCCCATAATTAAAATTAGGATCCCTATTAGAAAGAAACTTAACTGGGTGACAAAAGGTATCAAATTGTGCTGTAAACGCAAGCGAGACATGTTATGGCAATTAAGAAGACATAAAACTCCGGAAAATAAAAAAAAACTAAAGTCATACTAACTGTTCGGTATTACAGTTCGGCATTACATAATGACATATGTTTTTAGAATGTTTAGTAAGTGTCGTTTCTGCTATGTTTCTTATTTTGTTCTTGTTGTTCGTATTCCAGATGCATATCTGACAATGTGACGTTCCTAATTGTAATCTTTGTTTATGTTTCGGGTTTGTTATTGAAGTAATTGGTTTACTTTGCTTGTTGGGGGTAGGCGTTATTGTTTTATTTTGCATGTCGGGGGTAGATGCTTTCGTTTGTGTCTGTAAACAATGCAGAGATTCTGCCTCAGAATGTACGTGATGATTCGTGATGTTGTGATATTTTGACAGGTGAAATAACATCATCAGTTTGTGTCGTCTGGTGGAATTTCTGCAAAGAATTGTTTTCTTTGCTTGGGGTAGACTTTCCAGCTTTACTTTTCCTATTCTGATTTGGTGTTAGATTTGTGCTATCTGTTAAACTAAGTTTTTTGTATGTTTCGACAACTTTCAAACTCTTGTTGAGGTCAGACTTCAAGCGAAAGTTCTCAGTGTTTAGGTTCTCAATCTCATGGTTAGCACTCGTCAATTGGTTTGTGAGTTCAATTATTTTATCATTTAATTCAATGACCGTTTGACTTTCGTTAAGTGACGTGTTCGGGAGGCTCATCATAGTGGTATCAAAAAGAGTAGACCCACTTCTTGAGAGATCGTCAAGTGAGCTTGCTCGTTGGGGTTTGCTAGTGCGATATGTGATGTTCTGTTCAAGAGCCATGCTGCCTTGTATGTAACGCCCTCGTTTAACTTCCAGCAGATTCCTGCGGCCTTTACAAGGTCATCGGTCCATCTTGTGGGAGGCCTTCCAACGCTACGTCTTCCGGTACGCGGTTACCACTCCAGAACCTTTCGGCCCCATCGGTCGTCTGTTCTGCGAGCAATGTGTCCTGCCCATTGCCACTTAAGTTTGGCAATTTTTCGGGCTATATCGGTTACCTTGGTTCTCCTGCGAATCTCTTTATTTCTGATTCGATCACGTAAGGAAACTCCAAACATAGCCCTCTCCATTGCTCTTTGGGTGACTTTTAGCCTTCTGGTAAGGCCCATTCTGAGCAACCACGTTTCAGTGCCATAAGTCATCACTGCCAACACGCACTGGTCAAAGACTTTCGTCTTGAGACACTGTGGTATGTGGGACGAGAAGATATTGCGTAGCTTCCCGAACGCTGCCCAGCCTGCAGGTAACCGACATAGCCCGATGAATTGCCAAACTTAAGTGGCAATGGGCAGGACACATTGCTCGCAGACCAGATGGTCGATGGGGCCGAAAGATTCTGGAATGGCGACCGCGTACCGGAAGACGTAGCGTTGGAAGGCCTCCCACAAGATGGACCGATGACCTAGTAAAGGCCGCAGGAATCCGCTGGATGCGGGAAGCACAGAATCGATCGAAGTGGCGGGGCTTGGGGGAGGCCTATGTCCAGCAGTGGACGTCTTTCAGCTGATATGATGAAATAGACCTAAAACCAATTAATACTATAAGTGATAACTATTTCAATAAGCTAATAATAGTACTGTCGAAAAAAAAAACTTTATTTCTCATACTGTAGGTATGTGGAGAATAACCCTAGAACCTTAGTTTCACAATAAAAAATGATGACTGTAATGATTACTGCCATAATAAGCTATTATTATAATTAGATTACTGTTATTCTCTTAACTAAAACATACTGAAAACAGTATTTTACAAAGACGTATAACAGCGCAGGGAATGACCCTACAGATTTGATCCCATAGTGAAAAGTGAAGAGAATAACATGTTCTAACGGAATATAACTTTTTTTTTTTGTTTGGCCGGCTTTTTCACATTTAGCCCAAAAATGTATGGACCGTGAATGTTCTCCTTTAATTATTTTAATATTGTAATGATTTATTTTGCTCTCTTGAAATTTTGTGCTATAGTAAGTAAGATTTACATTCGGCACACAATATACATTTTATACACCATAGGTATTTCGAACGTAAACATTGAAACTTAAAATAAATAATAAAATTCCGTGAATGGCCGGTTTTATACTGTGACTTTTTGGCACGCGCGATGATTAGTTCGCGACATGATAAGATTATTTGTATTTCAAAACTTTGTAGGAACAATGGTAAATATTATGATTTCATTTGATGCAAACTGAATTGGACTACATATTAGGTTAAAAAAAACATAGGGTTATCGCTTTAGATTGTGAAATAATACGAGTTTTGTGTTTTACTGGCGTATTAAAAAAAAACAAAGTCATTTATAGTTACGAAACAAGCTGTCTAGTGTGGCCTGGTCTGTCCACTTGACGAAACAGTCATTAGTTTACAATCACTTCATAGAAACTTTTTGTTTACAAGATTTGTTTATGTAACACGACAGCCTGCCGCGCGGTACAAAAAATGTTCAAGGACGTGCGGGCCACCGATGACGTGGCGCGGTACGCGTGGGTGGTTAGTCCTAGACTTCCTCTTAAACTTGAGGTTTTCAAATCCTTAAACTTGGGTTTCTCTTAAACTCAACCTTTCGAGCGGTTTGGCAACTCGCTAAAAAAGCCTCCAATGCCTTGTAAATAGTTTTTTTTTCTTAATGAGATGATACAATATTTTATATTAATTGAAAGCTGTCATCTTTCTTATTTACTTTTCTTAACCATAGACATAATGTGCTATAGACACTTTATCTTCTTCTAAACCTATTATAAAGCAGGTGAATACACTGTATTGTTCGCAATAAGGACAGTTATAGCTTATCGCTCTGTAAACCGTTTTTATCCGTTCTGGCCATCATTCAATTAAGAATTAACTTGAAATGTTTTAAAATATGACAGAGAACGATAAAAACGGGTTCTTTTTCTTAACGAGTTGAAGTTTGGCTTTAGCGGTGTGATGTGCTACTTTTTACCTTGAATCTAATTACGTACTTGAATCTTAGCCTGATTAGTTCAGTGTAACTAACATATTACTGTGTGTTTTCTAAACTATTGTGCAACCGTGTTATTCGATCAATAAACTTTTGGTGTATCAGTAACTACCCGGCTTATCATTTCTACCGACTCTCTCGCCTAGCCCTATAGAGGGCCCTACACTAACCATCTGGCCGCGTGGTGCAAGACGCCACGCCTCAAACGTCACATTACTCGAATAAGGAAAGCCGCCGGCGTCAAGTGACGTGACGCCAGGAGTCGTGCCCTCAGAGTGACCTCGGCCCTCACAACTCGACGCCACGAGTGACGCCGACGCGTCCCTCCCGTTAGCGTGAGGTACCATGAAAGTACCTCCGCCTCCTAGCTACCTCTCACACCTACCTCTCCGTTCAACAGGGTCAAGGAACCTCCTGCTCGGCGTGCGACGTGATAGCCCGGCTCCTCTGCACTCCCTGCTGTCCGCCGACCTGCTTGCCTGCCTTCCTGTCTGTCAACCTATCTGCATCTCTGCTTGGTCCTGGCCCCGCCTATCCCGAGCATCCCACGTCGTGTGAAGCCGGCCTCTTAACCCTCTTTAGCTTTTATACTCTAACTATACTCTAAACCTTAAACTTTTTACCTCTTATTTTAATTGTTATTTACGTAACAATATAACGAAAAGTAATCGAATGTAAGAGCTTAACCCTCCGAACGACTGATGCAGTTCGAAGTGAAGTTGAGTGAACGTAACGTTTGACAGTTCGAAGTGAAGTTGAGTGAACGTAACGTTTGACAGTTCTCAGTCATCGTATGTACCTGCCCACAGTCGAGAGCGTTCATCGTACTCCTGTTTGCAACAACGATTGATTGACACCATGGCGTCCCCGAAGTCCCCATCTTCGTGTTCTTCTGCGTCATCTCCCAAACCCGAAGTGTTAAGTGTCGTATTGGACTCTGACGAGCCGCTTGTGCCCACATTCTCCCCGTCTCCCATTCCCGGATCTTCTAGGGCTGTGGACATTCCACAGGCCGGACCGTCTGGATCCTCGAACAGGCAATATCATAAGACCAACAACGAGATTCATGCTCAATGGAACTTCAAGAGGTTATATTCAAAATTAGGCACCCATGCATATTGTGTAGAGTTTGCCGAACAAAGAGGCATGATACCTACAACAAAGATGTGTGAGTACCACCATCGTCCCATGACATTTAGATCCATTTCTGGTGTTGCACAACTGAGGGTATTCCGCTGTCGCAAAAGCAACTGCAGAACAAAAGACCAAGGTAGAGCCGCTGGAATATGGTTTGCGAACACTAATTTACCACTACCAACTGTTTTCGAATTAATGTATGCATTTAGCCACAACGACACTTATGAAGGAGTTCAAAGAAATACAAAGGATGATGAAAAACTAACGGTATTGTCCCACAAAACTATAGCCGATTGGTACAGTTATTGTCGAAAAACAGTAGTGGTATACGCACTTGAAAACCAAACGGAAAGGCTACTTATTGGAGGGCCTGGAAAAATAGTACAAAATGATGAATCCAAATTTGGTAGAAGGAAGTATAATAGAGTGGAAGGCCACTGGGTGTTAGGGATGGTTGAAGACAAATGTGACGATCTGCGTGTGGAGTTGTGTCCTGACAATGAAAGATCAGCTGACGTATTGGTGCCACTCATTAAGAAACATGTTCGGGAGGGCTCTATTATACATACAGACTTTTGGAAAGCGTATGACTGCCTTTCTGAACATGAGTATATCCATAAAAAAGTGAACCATAGCGATAGGGAAAATAGATTTGTGGCACCAGACGGGACACACACACAGCGGATTGAAAGTCACTGGCGTATCATCAAGAGGTCCTTTCACAAGGAAAATTCTGTGGTGTTAAAGTAAAAGGGGATAAGTCAATAAACACAACTTTTCACCAAAGGCGAAAGAAAAAAACGCTCTTTAGTTTCAAAGGATAAATGTATATAATCAAGAATATAA
The DNA here is from genome assembly GCA_948150665.1 of Conistra vaccinii. Lineage (NCBI taxonomy): Eukaryota > Metazoa > Arthropoda > Insecta > Lepidoptera > Noctuidae > Conistra > Conistra vaccinii. Next base: position 24,237,846 of record OX411316.1, read on the forward strand.
AAGAGACAAAATACAAATTTGTTACTATTTTCATTTAATAATGTTGCCTCTTGTTTATCGTAATTTGAAAACATAATTGTATTTGTTATTAATTGACATGTCTCGTTTTTCCTTATCAAGAACAAAACTATTATATTCATATTATTGACTCATCTCTATGCAATATTTATTTAATTTTCGTTTTTGTTTATTATTCATAGTTTTTTTAATAGAATTTTGAAACATTTTTTATTATAAATTATAATATATAAATTGGGACGGTTAAATAGGACATGCTGACAAAAAATAATTACTAGGAACTTAAACATCGTTGAACTCTTCAATATCGGGATCTATGTCACTTGTGTTAGTACTAGTTTTTAATTTATTGTAGAAGTTATGACAATTATTGTCAACTAAGTGAAGAATACTTAAAAAGTCTTTCTTTTTTTTCTGGCTTATAGGTACTTGACACTTATAACATTTCTCGGGATTTAAAGATTCATTTGTTTTGCCCCTTTGACAGAAAGAAATATCCGTAAACTCAGTTGAGTTGTCTAATTTTGTTTTAAATTTAATTACACCTAAATCTAAAACATTTCACATCATGCCATATGAATTTCTCACCAGATGTAAGGGTAAGGGATCATCGGGGTCTTCAATGGGACTTCCGCGTCAACCTCTAGGAGGTGAGCTTGGTCTACTGGTTGCAAGCTGGGAGAGCGTTGAGCCTCCAGGCTGTCTGCTAGGCATTCTGCCTTATCTATGTCATCGAAAGCGATAGACTTGTCGGGACGGGTCAAGGGGGGCATAAGGGCGATGTTCTGGGACTTGAGTTTCCTCTGAAGCTCCCAGAAGGTCTGATGAGTAGGTTCAAGTTCGCCAAGCATCTTTCCCCAGTTCGCGTCCCGCAGCTCCGCTATGCGTGTCTTTACAGATCTCTGTAAATAGCACATATGGGCTTTGATGGCGTCGCAAGGGAAGTTGCTATAGGCGGCACGTATGACCGCATTCTTCTCAGTCAGCAGATCACGTACATCGTCCAGCAAGCTCCAGCGAGGGTTGTCCCCCACTGGATCTTCCCTTGAGCAATCGTTCAAGACTGATGGTACGTGATCTGTGAGTGAGTCGATCGCGGCCGTCGTGTCAGCGACTGAATCAAACTTATCGGAAATGGAGTCTAATTGGGGGGACGTGTTGGATTTCAGCTGAGTGCCTACTTTCTTCAAGTCCGTAACCTTTTTAGTGATCGTGTGTTGGTTAGGGTCGGGGAGACCTATGTGGGGGGCCAGATGTATGACTACTGGACGGTGGTCAGCTTTAAGCTCGTTTACCGCTTCTATTGATTCTAGCCTAAGGTTGACGTTCTTAAGAAGCGCCACAAAGATGGTTGACGCAATGGGGGTAAGTTGGTAACCGAACTATTACAGGCGGAATATTTGGAACTTGTAGATCTGAATCGGAAATTCGGAACTGAACTTTTATATGCCCCAGTGGCGTCGATTTCTCTTTCTCCCTACTATTTCCCACATTTCGGGTCTAACAACAGTAATCGCTACCCTATTGTTACTTTATTAAAACCTATTCAAAATGCGAATAACAATGCTCGCACCAAATTGTTACTTACTACAAACTATAAAAAATTATATTAATACAAATGCACATTATATAAATAAAGCAGACACGTTTACAATACACTAACAAAACATTTCTATTAAACAATGAATTTTATTAGGACGATCGGCAATAAACAAATACAATACAACCCAGAATTCCCGAGCACCATAGGTCCCTAACATGTAGCTACTTTCTAAAAATGGTTATTATCATAATGGTACATTTTGTTTCCCGAAAATAAAACTAACACGTGATTAAAACTAATTACACTGTAAAGCTATGGGATCGGCCGTCCTGCACACTTAAACACTAGAAACACAATATAATGATTTTTTTACGCAGGTCAAAACACGTCAACTTCGCGCGTGAAATGCAACTGACGGAATACGACGATTCGCATTTAGAGACGAGTCGACTTATCTCATTATGCATATAAAAATAAAGAAAATATTACGTAAGCAATAATGAGATGAGTCAACTTAACTCTTTTTACTTTTTTTGTATTTTGTCGTTTCTGAATAGACTCGTTTTGCAATTTGAGTTTTACGAAATTATAATACAAATACCGACTCATCTCCTTTTTACCTTAATAGATATTCATGTTTAGTATCGAATTATGAAAATAACTCATTTTTCAATATTGATGACTTATCCCCTTTTACCTTAACACCACAGAATTATAAACAAAATTTTGCAGATTGGTTAACAGGATTTTCATGGAGGAGACGAATATGTATTAATAATTTGGATCCTTTTGAGGAATTGTTAAAATGTATTTTGTATGTGTACAAAATAGAATAAACGTCTTTAATTATTTTTGTGTTCTTTTTTATTTTAACCTATTACACAGTGCATTACACCCAAAACTAACATAATACACCTCGACTTAGTAAAAAGGCAATGAGAACTTAGGATGCAAGAGCGAGCTAAGTGAGCTCAGGACTTGGGGCACCCCGACACGGACAGATTAGGTTAGAAGAAGATGGCGGGGTCTTTAGACCCCGCCATCCCCTTCGTGGTTGTTTTCTTTTAAACCACCCAGAAATAGGAGCCCCGCGAAGCGGGGCTCCGTCGACACGCCTTACTGAAAATGACCTTGACCTCAGAGCTTGTTAGAAGGTAATATTCCATGATTTGAGCATATTTTGGTTTGACCTTGACTTTAGCGGTGTTTGACCTTGACTTTTGGTGTAATGACCAAACTCAAACTCAAACTCAAATCATTTATTTCAATTAAACCATATACAGGCACTTTTGAATTGTCAAGGAGTCAGTCAGTCAGAAATATGAAGCTAGTTGCCCATTCCAAAGCGTAGTAGGTACCTATGGAGAAGAACGGGCAAGAAACTCCACGGACACTCTTTTAAAGAAATAATTAATACAAAATAGTGGTTACATAATTCATGTTTTAAAAATTATACATGTGAGAACAATGTAAAAAAGATGCGCACGTTAAAAGCGTCCGTAATAAAAAGATAAAAAATTAAAAATAAAACAATTCAAGGATTAAAATAAATTAAAATAAGCCACGGCAGCCAAGAGGTGACCAGTCCCAACTGACGGCGCCCGTTCACGACCATTCAGCTCAACCATTTTGAAGGGAGCTAAATGATCCAACACACACGCCACCATCAGCGAGACATCTGAGTGAGCATGACATACACTCAGCCGCCAGGGCACATTCAAGTCAATGAGCGTGTTTCGAAACAACGTCATTCGATATATCGGTTTTCGACTTAATGTGTTTTCGAACTGGCGTACCACTCTTAATTTTTTTCGAAATAGCGTGCGTCGCAATAACGTCATTCGAATTTTCATATCACTCCCCAATGAAAGACATATTACCTTGTAAATGGTAGCTCTGTTGTACATAGTACTCACACATGTACTATGCAATTATACAATACAAAGGAGATTGAGTTTATACAATGCAAAGATGGTTTTACAATCTTCAGCAGCGCCAACAGTATTTTCAAATGTTAAGTTGTGGTTGTGGAGCAGGACCAGCATTGAGCCAAGCATTTTTATCAGCGATGTAATCAGCCAACTTATAATATGCCTGCCTGCATAGTGTGCGTTTTATACAAGATTTGAATTTCGTCTCATTCCGTTGAAGTATGATTGTGGAGAGGAATTTTGTTGTAACATTTTAAACAGTATCCCATGAAAGATGAGTCTACTTTAGCCAGTCTGAAACCTGGTTGAACTAATAGGTCCCTATTTCTTGTACTATAATTATGTCTATCACCTCTTTTGCTGAAAAGATGTAAATTTTTTCTTACATACATGATGTTTTCATAGATATATTGACAAGGTACCGTCATGATGTTAATATCCTTAAACCGTTCCCTTAGAGAATCACGCCTGCGTAGATGATATATGGCTCTGATCGCTCTTTTCTGCAGAATAAAAATAGACTCGATGTCTGCAGCCCGTCCCCACAGTAAAATACCGTAAGACATGATACTATGAAAATAGCTAAAATAGACTAGCCTCGCGGTATTTACATCAGTAAATTGACGGATTTTTCTGACAGCATATGCTGCTGAACTTAACCGTCCTGCAAGAGATGTTAAATGAGGACCCCATTGTAGCCTTGAGTCGAGCGTGATCCCCAGGAAAACAGTTTTATCGACGAATTCTAGTTTCTCTTGATTCAATACTATCTCACAATCTCTACTTTTGACATTTGGTAAAGAAAATTTAATACACTTGGTTTTTTTTCCATTTAATACTAAATTATTAGCAGTGAACCAATTTTGGACCTGCAGTAGGGCGTTATTTAAGTCGTCAAAATTTTTAGCACGTCTATCTACCTTAAAAATTAAGGAAGTATCGTCAGCAAATAACACCATTTGTGGTTGATTTTTTAATAAATGGAGTAGATCATTAATATACACTAAAAAGAGGAATGGACCTAATATCGAGCCTTGTGGTACACCCATTTTTACTGTTAAACCTAGTGAATTGATACCGTTTATTTGGACTTGCTGTTGTCTATCATTTAAATAAGATTTTACTAAATTGAGCGCAAGTTTTCCAAGTCCGTAATGCTCAAGTTTCAACAGCAAGGTTTCGTGATCAACGCAATCAAATGCCTTAGAGAGGTCACAAAAGATCCCTATGGCGTCTTGGGCCTCTTCCCACGCGTTAAAAATGTGTCTTAATAAGGTTACACCGGCGTTGGTCGTACAACGTCCTTTGGTGAAACCATACTGTTGATCGTGAAGGATTTTATTTGTGATAAAATGATTGAGCATTTGATTAAGCATTACCTTTTCAAACACCTTGCTGAAAACCGGCAGCACGGATACGGGTCTATAATTATTACTGTCTTTACTGTCCCCGGATTTGAAAAGTGGTATTACCTTACTGTATTTCATTAAATCCGGGAAGACTCCTTGATCCACACAAAAATTAAATATTAAGGCTAAGTAAGGCGCTATGGTCTCAATTATGGAAGTACAAACTTTAATGGACATTCCCCAAAGATCTTCGGTCAATTTGATCTTGATTTGTTTAAAAGCTTTTATTACTGTTATGGGGTTAATATGCTTAAAGTTAAATTCAATCGGGCAGGCTGAAACGTTCGCCCTTACGTAATCAAAAGAGAGCGAGGGCGAGGAATTTAAGGTTTCAGTAGTTTTAAGTGGGATACTGGTAAAGAAATCTACAAATTCTTGAGCAACTTTTTTGCTATCGCAGATAAGACCACCACATGAGGTCTTCAGTGTGTAATCAGAATTATGCTTTTTGTTTCTGTTCGTTTCATTATTGATAATTTTCCAAACCGTTTTTATTTTATTATCTGCTGATTTAACTTTGTTGCTAATATATAGGGCTTTAGCTGCCTTACAAGTGTTTTTAAAAGTTCTAGAGTAAGTAGCAACATACATAATAAAAGTTTCCGTGTTAATATAAGGCTTAAGGCCATACAGCTCGAAAAGTCTTTCCCTACTTTTCCTGAGTCCTTTAGTTGCCCAGTCACTAAATAAAAACTTAGGGCTGATAATTTTAGTACTCTTCTTAAAATGATTATTGAACTCGGTTTGAACTACCGAAAAGAATTCATTATACGAAATATTAACATTATTTAAAGTAAGGTGCTGATTACTTAATTTACAAACTAAAGTGCTATTAAATTTATTTAAATTAACAGCTGTTACTGGTCTGAATTGTATTTGCACTTTTTGTATTGGTATGTTGGACTCAAAAGTTACGGTTTGACCACTGTGATCAGAAGGGAGATAATTAACGATGGCTTTATCTAAATAGTCGCAGCAACAAAACACATTATCAATACATGTACCAGTAGTCGTAGTTATTCGGGTTGGTTCTAAAAACACATTTGATAAATTGAATGATTTGAACAAATTTAAAAATCTACTGGTATTTGAATTATTTTCTAAAATATTAATGTTAAAGTCACCACAGATAATTACTGATTTATTACAAGTTGCAAGTTTTGCCAAAACATCTTCCATTACTGACTCAAATATAGAGTAGTTTTGATAATTTGGGGGTCTGTAAACGCACACTATAACATGCTTATCTAGCTCAACACAAGACAGTTCAATGCTATGTTCAACCGATAGTTCAACTATGTCATTACGGGTTTTTGATTTAATACAACTTTTAATTAAGATTAATGAACCACCACGTAGCATTGATTTTCGGTTAAAACAACTAGCCACAATATAATTCTCATAGTTAATTAACATTTCATAATCTTTTAACCAATGCTCAGTTAAACAAATAATGTCAAACTTTGTTTTTTCTAGAAACAATTCAATCTCCAATTGTTTGGAAGAAAAACCTTGAATATTTTGATGAAATAATTTCAAGGATTTCTGCCTAGCCCCTTTTGTATAGTTAACTATTTTAGTGCTAGAAAATACCTTTTTGTTATTATGTGTAACTATACTGTTAGTGGTACCTTCTGTTGTCTTACAAACTAGTTTAAACTATTTGAGCTAACCACCTTAACATTAGTACTATTACTAATTGTGGTGCTAATAACAGATGACTTCGACATACTAATTATGTCTGGGTTAATATTAAAAGCTAATAGCCTAGCTATTTGACGTCTAAAACTAATAGGCAGATACACAGTATCCCTAGTCGACATTAGCTTATCAACAAAAATGTTGGTATCAAAAAATATAAACTTGTCACTATGGTGACTAACTAAGAAATGTATGTAATTATTTAACATGTGAATGTAGTTGTTTTGCCTGTTTGACAAGTGCTCAAAGTACGGAAAAGCACACAAAATTATTTTCTTACAATTTAATTTTAATAGTTCGGTGGCACTATCAGTGATATCATCTTTTTTAACATTTAAACTATTACCTATAAGAACAGTTATAATGGCATTAGGATTATATTCCTTCTTAGTTATTGAAGACATTATTTGTTTGTACGAATTCTGAGGCATACAATAATTTTGAGAAGAATGACTCAGGTTGTTACTACGTAATTTACCTAATCCTTTTCCAAAACTATCTGAAAACATAATGGAGCTGTAACTAACTTTACTACTACAAGGGAGAGGACTAGCTTCTGTCTGAACTACTTGCAATGATCCTTGTTCAGTATCTGATGTATCTTTATTGGGAATAGAGACCTGAGCACTTCCTGACTGATACGGGACCTCCGTTGCCTCAGGTTGGAGAGTGTCAAGATTGGATTCCCTTTGCAATGAACATTGAGGGCTGCTGAGAGTCAGCGAGTCCACTTTGTCTGGATCAGAGTTGCACATTTCCACTAACTCATTTGCAGCAAGAATGTGCTCCTGAATTTGTTTTTCAGACCTCACATACTTAGTATAGAGTGACTGAAGTGATGCTTCTAGTACCTGAATTTCAGATTGTAATTAATGAGTGTCAAACTCATAGATGTTCTTACTATCTTCTAATTTAATTTGATAGTTATTTAATTTATTTATAAGAAAACCACGTTCTTTCCTTAGTTTAATATTATTGGAACTGTGTTTTTGTTGTTTCCTATATTTATTGCATTTATTTATGATTTTGTTTAGCTTTGCATATTTTTTAATTTTATTTTGACTTACTTTGTAACTACTATTATTATGTTTCAAAGAATCTTCAGTTAAGTCTATTGTTATTAAGGAATGTGGGTTGGAAGTAGTGTTTAATAATTCATTGAATAAGTTATTATTTTCCTTAGCCTGAGTACATTCTTTTTGTTTCTGTAAATTAGTAATTCGTACATTTGCATGAATTAATTCCTCCTCCAGGTCCCTAACCTTACATAAAGCCTCCTCATATATGATACTGCAGTTGTTGAAACCATTTGTGACCACCCGCAGTTTGTCCCGTTCATCAACAACATCCAGGTATCGCTGATGAAGGTCCACTAGCTCCCGTTTTAAGCCTGTGTTTTTGAAAACGACCTTCTCGACTTCCTTCTCACTTTCATCTATCTCCTGTAACAGCTGTTGACATTTACTGTTTGAAGCCTCAAGATCTTGAACGGCCGTTCTCAATTTAAGCTCCAACTCCTGAGCAAAAGCCTTACGGGTCATCACAGGCATGGTTTCAGGAATTAATACTGAAAGTAGAATGAAAGGAAGGGTGAGAACTACTTAGAGAGACAAACAAAAAAAAAAAAAAGAGGAATGCTAGAAATGAAAGGAAAAATTAGAAAAGTTAGTCTTGCTTTGTAGATAATGAGGTAGGCTGCTAAATCTAATTGAAATGCAACTATATCAGAGTAGAAACAAAGATACATGGATTCTATTAAGTATCTTATGATTTTACTTTTCCATATATAAGTGGGTAGGAAAGGATGCCTAGAATAAAATAAATTAAATTACTTTTACTTAAAGATATCAATGCAAAAAAAAACAGTGGATGCCTAGAATAAAATAAATTAAATTACTTTTACTTAAAGATAACAATGCAAAAAAAAACAGTAAAAAACGTTCTTGTTGTTGTGTATTCTAATATAATACTAGTTTAAAAGTATTTCTAAAAGTCACTACATAAGTTTAGTTATTTTATAGGTATAAGTGAAGCGACTTAGACCCACTGCTGAGTGACAAATCAACCAAGAAAAGTGATTTTAGGAATCAATGAAAGCGTGTACAGATTCTAAGATACGACTGTGTGGTAAATATAGAATAAAAGTAACAATACTCCCCATTAAAATCCGCCGGTGGAACATCAGCTGTTCGAGATAGGTTACCGGTTACGGTGGGCAACCAAACACTGTGTTTTACTATGAATATTTGCAGGAAAACAATAATCCTGAGTATTTATGCAGTTATTTAACATTTAGTTATATTAGTTCACTATAATTACACTTAAAAATAATTAAAACTAATTTTAAAATACGGAACAAAATTTTGACATGTCACTCGTCCAGTGTTGCCAGTTCTCTCTCGTACGTATTTAATGTCCATCACGTCGATACGGTAAACTCTCCCCTTAAATTAAAGAACGTATTTAAATACAGGTTTCGAATCGACAACATATATCCACAATATTCGGATAATGGCGTATTTTAGATTTTAAAAATATAAAATAATGTCAGTAATGAAACACCTGACCTTGACCTTGAAGATGTCATTGACCTTAGTATTGCTTGGAAACACATTTAGACCCGCCACCTGATCTTCCCCACCCTTAATACTCCCACTATCCCACCAATCCCGAAATAAACTTTGGCGATTTTTTTCTCGGCACCAATGAATTTGCGCACTTTGAGGTTTTCAAAAATACACTAGAAATGGTCTATTCTATAAAAAAAATACCTACTATAAAAAAGCGCTGGGTATAACTGTACAGTGGTTCATTATAAAAGTATGCTTTTACAGGTACAGTGATAATAAGAGTTAATAAAAGGAAAGTTACATGAATATATTGGATTTCAATAGGTAAGGTATCAAAAGGTGTTTTGTTTAATATAGTAGCATAGAAGTAGACTAAAATTGTGGTTCTGCGCGGCAGGATGCCACAGTAAGACCACGGGAGCCCCCTGGTTTGTTAAGATCGAGATCCTCCATCTCGACCTTAAAATCCCCAATATCCATCAGTTCCTCAAACGAATGTCAAAGCGGTACTTTGACTCCGCCGTCAAACATCGCAATCCCCTGATAGTCAAAGCAGCTAGATATGTCCCGTCAAATAATCAAATCAGTAAGGCTCGCCGCCCTAGGCATATCCTCTCAGACCCAGATGACCCCATTACTCGAATCTCCTTCAGGAGAGCAGTAGAGCCACAAGTACAGTTTACAAGAAAACACACCGACACAATTTCAGACCTCGCCGTAGATGTCCACGATCGCAACCCACCCGAGTAAATGATACTCCCCCCGACCCTTGCTCGATAACGATGCGCCAACCCGCGTTCTTTCTAAGCCTGTAGCTTTAAATTCCCCTGATAATAATAATGATCTATCGTTGATCCAGCCTGTCCCTCTTGCTGTCCTCCTGTTAGCGAACGCCCTAAGCCGAGGGTCGTCCCCCACAGGGGGTGCCCTTAGCGAGCGTTCGCCTAGTTTTAATTTAGCTTAGTTTATGCCCCTGGCTGGAGGCTTTGAGTTCTTTTAGGAGCTTAAGGCAGCCACAGGAAAGTCTCAAAAAAAACAAAACTGTCCTTACTGCCAACAAATAAAAATGATCAAGATCCAAATGCCCCAAAAGTTGATAATAAATTGCCAGCGGCGAAGAAAAAACGTCCTATCTCATTCTCAGCCATGGTTTTATCTTTGACTTTATTTTTGCTGTCACTAAATAAGCACAGCTCAAGCATCCTACAACGTTACCCTGCTGACAAACAATAGTGTCTACTTCGACAAAATATCTAACATGCATTTAATTAGAGATGAATGGCATTTAATAGTCTATTATGACACAAATCCTTATCAAGAAAGAACGGTGGCATTACTAAAGTATACCAAGTATCTTGAAACCTTATGCTCTACGATTAGAACACAAACACCTTGCGACGGCATCGTATTACAACTCGAGCACGAGTTTGAAGAAATTAAACATTACGATAATAAATCATCATGACAAATGACTCGTTTATAGTTAATATTTTGTCGTCAGGCCAGTATATTTTATTATGAAACTTTTTAAAGGATTTTGTTTGTGTCGGGGGTTTTTTAAATTACAAATTTAATTTTTATTTCCTGCTTTTTAAACTTAATTGTATACTAATTACTAGTACAACGCTACGATCGACACGTGCCTCGCTTAAATCTGCGCAGCTGTACGTATTTTTCCCACAGTAAAGTTAGTTACTAATTTATCCTGATTTATTTTTGCTTCTCCATCATCAGACCCTGATAAATATATATCTATAACCTATTCATTGAGACCATTCCAATGAGCCCAAACACGATACCACTGCTGTAAGTTGGTGAGGAGTTGGGTATCCTGCAAATACCAGGTAATGCTGCAGCATCAGTTCTAGGTTACTATGTTATTTTAATACCATTAAAATAACAGAGACTCAATCAGACCTGTGGAAGATGCTGAAATTCATTCATCAATTAGAAAATACCTGATAATCTTCAAACGTCTGAATAGATTTTCTTGTATCATAGCTAAGAACACTCCCGATCAAGTCACCTTTCAATCAAAACAAAAAAAAAACTATGTCGGTTCAATCGTTTGGGAGCTACGATGCCACAGACAGATACACAGATACACATGGACACACAGATACACACGTTAAACTTATAACACCCCTTCGTTTTCCGTCGGGGGTTAAAAATACTCGATTATGAATCGAGTTTTATGTTGAATCATGGTTGGATCGAATAAAAAATCGAAATGTATAATGAGGTTAAGATTTTTAATTTCGATTAAAACATGAGTAAATATTATAATAAAATATTATAACAATAATAAAATATTTATTTGTACACTTTCAATAAACATACATAAGTACACAAAGGATTTTAGCAATATTGTACACAAGAGTCACATTAAAAGGCGAACTGATGTCTCCTAAACTAGGCCAAAAGCCTGTGTTTTAGGAGCCAGGTTCCTCTAGGGTATAGTGGCATACAACAGGTACTGAGTGTCATGCAAGTACTTATAGAATAAATTAGATAAACAAACATGCCTTAAATTAAATACAGTAATCAGTTATATTAAGAGACGATTGCAATAAGATTTTCGGTTTCGTCATACGTTAACTTCTGCAACCAATTTGAAATTTTGATTTTAACTTCGTGTTTAGTCAGGGAGTATATGTGTATAAGTTTATGTATTCTATTATACAGTCGAGAGCTAGTTGCTGCATACTGTCGACTAGCAAACTTGGAACGGCATTGGACTAAATCGCATACGGGAGTGCCTTTGAGTTTTTTTAGCTTATCTTGATCCAGATGTAACGTTGAGTGTTTCCGCAACACAGCGCGGAGCACGAAAAGCTGTCTGACAGTCAATACTTCGGCTTCTGAATAAAGATGGTTGGTCGAAAAGTCTCTGCGCTTAAAGTGCATGACTTTCAAGATCGCCCTTTGAGCTCTTTCGACTTTAAGTAAGGAGGTTTTGTAGGTGCCGCCCCAAATCGGGATACAGTATAAGATGATTGACTGGCAAAGGCTCTGGTAATAACATAAATATGGAAGATTATTCGATTCTTTACGTAAGTTTGAGGTTTTTGAACGCTTTTTACAGAATTTAACAGCACAGCTAGGCATTTACACGGTGCTCTGCGCGCCCTTATAACGATTTACGAAGTGCGTAAGAATCGATTTGAAAGTAGTTTTTATGAACGGACACGAAAATTTTGTTGTTGTTCATATACAGAGGGGAAGTGTTCGGAAGGCTTCTCCAGTGATATATACTCAAAGGTAATAAATAGCCCATTAACAGTTATATCACTGTACTGCGAAAAACCCAAAGAAAATTCAAGTTATATTAAATTGCAAAACATAATAAAAACAATAGTTGACGGATACTTCGACGCCTAAGTGTCCGTTTGTTTTTATGTTTTTATATTTTTTTTATAGTTGTTTGTATAGTTATTATTTTAGTACGTAGTGTAAATATTTAGTTTTGTAGTAAAAATAACAATTTCATTTAATAAAATTTCAATACTGCAAAATTATACTACGATTATAACCAGGGCAATAATAGTTGACAAGAAAAAAACTCAAAGTAACATTATCGATAAAAAAAAACCTAAAATGTTTTTTTTATCAATAGCTCCAAAACGGTACCTGTTTAACACCTAATAGAATAGAATAGAATAGAATAGAATAGTTCTTTATTTGCACAGAAAGTAGGTACAAGTTACAGATGTTAAGTTTAATAAAATGATCCTTATACTAACTACCTTAACTAAGGCATGCAAACAGTTTAAATAATAATAAAGACTGACTCAATATAAAAATTATTAACAAATTCAATCAAATCAATACAAGTTTACCATGTCAAGATGAAATTCAGAATATAAAAAAAATAAAAAATTAAATTGAAATAGGCAATACAAATGGGAAATAATAAGTGCAGCAACAAAAGTTTTCTTTAGCACCTGCAACCTAGCGTCTTTTTTTATATGTAGGCTACGAGTTAATAGAACAGCTTCAATTATATTAATTCATCATCTTTACTATTCCAACAGAATATCAAAAAACCAGCGTCAATTTACAAAAGTAAATTAATATGACTCAGCTACCGATAAATGTATTTACTTCTGAATTGATAACTCAGCGACTAATGTTGTAAGTGAGCTACTTTATATATTCTAGAGATTCAACATCTGTCTGCTAATAAAATCAAATTCCAGCCTCAAAATTAGCAATCAAAGTTTTTTATTCAACAACTAAATTAATAAATCATATTCTTTTTTCGTGAAAATTAGCAACACAAGCGAAAGAATATACTGTGCACACGCTAAAGTTATAAAATTTAAAAAGAAATTACGTAAGGCGACAACCTCATTATACACCGGCTTGTAGTTAATAGGTTGAATCTGTTCCAAAACCGAATCGGGGCACCCCGACTTTACGTAGTCTTTTGGCTCCTACCCCTAGAGTGTATATAAAAACCGGAGGCGCGGAGGGAGAGCAACCCCCGCCCGCTGTAACAAAGCATAGGCACCCGTGCGAGCCGTAGCGGCTGAGGCTGGTCGCCGGCGGCGACCAGCAAGCCGAAGCTGCGGAGGTGAGCATGGGTGCCTATCCTTCGTTACGTAAGGGCGAAGGGGTTGCACTTCCCGCAGCGCCGGAGACGATGCAGAAGCAACTTACTGTTTTGAGGTTAGGTTAGGTAGGTAAACCTACGCTACTGCCATTTAAAATTATCTGATTTATAAATAAAATGGTTGTTTAGTTTTAATTTTCCCTAAGGTGTGTCCAAACACAAACAAACACAGAGTTGCAGATGGTTTGTTTTTGATGACAATATAAAAATATTGTCTGACTTGACTATTGTCAAGTCATCAATTACATATGGTAACATTATAAATAGATAGGCGAATACATGAAATTAGAGCTTTCATTGACCATTATTTGATGACAATAACACGGTAATTTTATGTTCAAATATAGTAGATTCAGTCATCAATTAATTTGCTAACGTATAAAAATAAAGGTGACTTTAAGAAATTAGAGTACGTTGATATTATTTTATAGATGCAGTTGATACACTTATTAGAAGCTGGCAATGCGTAGACATATCAAAAATTTTGTTGCTTAAGAATTATCACCATGCTGCGTCATATTAACAGTAGCTTGTTTTACAATATATGGTCGCTTGAAAATCATTTATTAGACGCTAAAAGTTTGTCGCTGACCTATTAATTCATTAGACAACTAAATATATTTGAAGACGAGAATGACATTTTAAAGAAGCTGCATTAATTAGCACCCAATACAAATTATACATAATGTCAAGTTTATAAATTCGTCAAAATCGAGTTCGAGGTCAATGCATAAGTTAACAAAAATATGATTTAGTAAAAGTCAGGAGTACAGAGATGTCATATTATCAATTTAAATTCTTATCGGTCAAAAATTCGTTAATCGAGTAATAACATTTATTAATTAATAGATCTGTCAACTTCTTTTTGAAAAGTGGAAATGTCTCATTTTTTATTACATTAGGTATTTTGTTAAATATGATCGGACCCATACATATAATACTTTTCTTTAATAGATAGACCTAATATTAATTAGACTATCAAAAAAAAAAATCTCTTATACGACATAAAAAACAAACTTCTATTCGGTGTAGTCATAAAGATATGGATCAATTTAGGTTTTTTATTTTGCCTGTAAAATTAACTTTTTACACTTGCGCGTTTATTCTGCGGTGGCAGCGATATCATTACAACAGGCATGGTGGAAGTACGATATTTTATCCGAACCAGTTGAATGGTTGGTTGTATCCGCCGTAAGGTCCTACCGGGCCGCCGTAAGGTCCTACCGGGCCGCCGTATGATCCTATCGGACCGCCGTAAGGTCCTACCAGGCCGCCGTTAGGTCCTACCGGGCCACTGTAAGGTCCAACCGGGCCGCCGTAAGTTCCTACTGGGCCGCCGTGATATCCTCCCGGGCCGCCGTTAGGTCCTACTGGACCGCCGTGATATCCTCCCGGGCCGCCGTTAGGTCCTACTGGGCCGCCGTGATATCCTCCCGGGCCGCCGTTAGGTTCTACTGGGCCGCCGTAATATCCTCCCGGGCCGCCGGAAGGGTTTGTACCGTAATTGAAGTTATTATTGTGGCCACCGATGGGCTTGTTATCGTTAATGTCGCCGCGAGAGTTGCTCCCGTTGTTGTCGATGTGGCGGTTGCTGCTGTCGTTGTTGACATCACCTGCTCCATTAGCCACTTGGTGCAAGGTGCGATCTTCTTGCTTGTTAGTGATGGGGGCGTAGGTGTTGTTGTGGTGGTTGCTCTGGCTACTGAAGCTGCCATTACCAAAGGTTCCATTCACGAGTCCTACGCCGACACTACCTTGATCTGCATTCGCTATATACGTCTGTGCAGCTTTACTGTGCTCTGAAAGAGTAACTTATTTTTAGTGGTATACTAGCGACAAACCCCTCCTTCCCACGGGTGCATTGGTGACATATCAAAACATCGTGCGTGACTTCTGTGCTATATATCTAAATTAAATGTAAATCCCTACTATACATAAAGCTTCCGGAATAAGTTCTCTAAATAATGGTGAACAGTTTTCACCATTTATTTAGAGAACTTATTCCGGAAGCTTTCATCAGTATCAATTGCGTAGTTTAGAAGACTAACGCGGTTACACAGACAGACACGAAAGCTACTTTATTGTATACTTTAATAAACTGTGAGTGTGTATAATAAAATAAAACAACTAGCCGTGATCGAAATAATCATCCTAATAAAATTAAAATAAACCGGTCAAGAGGGAGTCGGACTCGCGCATCGAGGGTTCCGTAAGGAGCTTCATTCGTATAGGTACCTAAATAATTCTGTTCCCAGAAACTAGTCCTCTAAATTGTATGAACGCCCATACAACTCAGAGAACTATCTCAATTGGCGTCAACTATGTATACAGGGTGCTAGGGTAAACACCGTTATCCTTCAAACCAGTGGTTTAGTTTCGTAGAACATAAATTCAATGGAAAATCTCAACTTTTTTTTTAAAGATGTACATTTAGAATCGTCACGCAATTCCTTAGGTAGGTATTTTTGCCTGTCTTAAGCCAGAAAAAGGTTGTATTGTATTTATTCATGTGTTGTGTAGGTAGGTAGGACGAGCGGCGATCGATTACGTCACTCGGGCGGGCGCATATCCATGAATTTGCGGACGGTGTCGGACAATAACCTTTTTAATATTGTTAAAGAAAATAACGTAATTTTTTTTTACTCCGTTTTTTATGTTTATATTTAAGCCAACTACCAATAGTTTGAGTGACAACGGTGTTTACCCTTCCATCCTGTATATGTATGGGGAGACCCTTTCATTTTCAACTTTTTTAATTTTTTGGAATTTTTCCTTCTATGAGTCTGTAACCCTTTGTATTGTTGCAGTAACCTACAAATATATATTTCTTTGCCTTCGAATCCAGTTTCTTGTGATTTGAAGTCAAAGTAGAAGCCAAACAACCAAACGTACGAAGATGACTTACATTTGTCTTTTTTCTCTAGTGGTGTCTCAAAGTAATAAGTAAAGCATAGCCCGTCTATAGATTAGAGAAATGGACGCTTCGAAATTGTCAAACGGTCACAGTTGGTCTCTCAGAGTAATAACTAAAGCATAGAGGGAGCGTGAAAGGAGAAGGCGACTTCTGGGCCCAGCAGTTAACTAGTTGAAATGTGTATTAAAAAAACCGTCATATTTTTCTAAGGAAAATCACAAAATATGGTACCTGGTTTCTATCTAGGAAGCGAGAAAAGTTAAATTAATTCTCAGAATATGTATGATCGTTTCGTGGAATCGATTCATAGTGAATCGAACTCCTTTAATTTTTCTATGACAGTTAATAACATATTATAATTGTTCTGTGCTGACAGATGACAGGCAGAAAAACTCGGTACACGCCACACGGGTACTCGTTCGTTTTCTTTCGTTCTGAGTGCTCACGTATTTTCCATTTTTTATTGTATAACCCCACGACCTCGGCTTTAAATATTATAAAGGACTATTCGACGGATCTTGCTACTTTTAATTATCTGGCTCTCTATTTTGGACAACTGATTACGCCTATCGATCGGATATTGACGACATGGATTGCTGTGTGAATTGTACTATTGCGACTGGTCGCAGTAATTCTATTGGCAGAAGAGTCTTGGACGATGAGGCGATTTTATCAGTTATTCGTCAGTGGCGTGCATCTCAACCTGTAAGTACCTATTCAAATCGAGCTTTTAGCCTATCAAGCGAACAAAACCAGACTATGTATCTACTGTTTACAGTCTCCGGCGTCATGTCTGTCGGTTGTCTTTCTGTAGGATAGCATATTTTAAAACAAAACTTACTTAATAGCTAAGTAGTTGATTAATTAGCCATACGAATCTATTGAATGTGCCATTTGACCGTTTCACTCATAAACTCGTAGTGATTTGGTTGAACATGCATTAACATATAACTTACTTCATATAACTTGATTCCTGGATAGCCAAATTTCACCAAATTTTCAGTGAGGCCTTGTTATTATATCCTCTTACAAATAAGGCTAGTTTGATTGAGTTAACACCTGGGCCCAGAAATCTATGGAGTCGTTCCCTTCTCCTTTCAGTCTAGTCATACTCTTTGTACATTATGACACATTCAGTGTGAAAAAAAGAACAGGTATATAGTTATAAGGGTTGCTTATAAGGCAATGCTGTCTACTTTTTTGGTCTCGGTAGTGATGTGCCGTATTTTGCAGAGGAATCGATATTATTTTATTTTTGACAGATAATTTATATATTATATTGTATTGAATGTACGTTATTGTAATGTTCGACTTCTAATAAAAGGAGGTTATCAATTCGATACGAATGTATGTAATATTGTTGGAATTGCACAATATTCACATAAATGTGAATGGGCTTGTGTGTGATGCTTCTCAACAGGTGTGCCAAATTTCATGTGTATGTATGTATGTATGTATGTTTGTCCACGCATTACTCCGAAATTTGTAATCGGTTCGAGATAATTCTTTTTTATTAGATTAGGTATCTTTCAACTTAGGGAACAGTACAAGTTTTATCAAAATCGGTTGAGCAGTTTTCAAGATATGGAACATACAACTGAACTGCATAGCGACAAACAGCAATAATGTGTAAATTGAGTTCTTAGGGTATTTCGTCAATCCTTTAGGTACCTTACTATAGAAATTGCTCACTTTTTAGTGATGGTGTACCAAGACTAAAAAGAGGAAAATAATACGTTTTTCGCAAATAATAAACCAACTTCCAAAACAAAACACTAAAAAGCAAAAATAACTATAGTTTTGGAAATCGGTGTCGCAAAACGAAAAAAAAATAAGAGGTAAAGATACCAAACTCCCGAATAGAAAGTAATTTTTGCTTTTTAGTGTTTTGCTTTGGAAATCGGTTTATTTTTTGTGATAAAGATTTTTTTAACAAAAAATTATGAAATAAAATGGAAACAATCGGATCAAAACGGATTTTTATTTAATAATTATTGTGAATAAAAAATTAAGTAAATTGAAAATCGCACAACACCCATCCCTGCTATATGAGTGATTTATTATGAAAAATGTAAAAAAACACGACAAATTTAAAAAACCACAATAGTTGCTTAGTAAACGGTTAACCGTACAAGTATTTGATCTAGCCGTATATTACGTCGTGAATGTCAGTACGTGTGCTGGTTGAGGTGCTGGTCATTTTTTATTCAAAACTAATAGGATTATTGAATAATTTTGTAAAAACTAAAGGTGCAAAGGACAGATCAATAGGCAGCTAACGTGGCTTGTTTGGTGTTATCGTTTAAATCACATTCGTCACGGAAAGAAAACAATGAATTTGTAAGCTTTCATCGATAAGTGTTTTTTTTACATTTTTCATAAAAAATCACTCATAATATTTGGATGTGATGACTGATAACATACATATTAGATTGATAGTGATACCTTCAAACCATCTTTATTACAAATTATGTTGTGACCGCGAATTCATTTTCAAAAAAATAATTCGGGTTATGTTAAGCTATGTCTATATGTATAATTTTATGCCAATGAATTGGAGAAGATATCGTTTTCTTTTCGAGCCATTGCAAATTATACGAATTGATCACAATTCTCCTACAAAAAATCATGCTGAAAGCCAAGTACGGCATCTTTACAAGCTGTCCATTTAACATTGTGTCAAGTTCAAACTGTAGCTGATAATTGCAATATCGGAGAAAAAAACAAAAGTATATACTTTTCAGGGTTCTTCAGATGCTATGGAAATAGATGAAAATTAAATGCCATATTCGAGGTCTTTGATGAAGAATGAAGAATCGCTGTTGAAAACAAATGCACTTGACTACATTTATGATCCATGTGCTGTTTCAGAATACGCCAGAGATATTGTAAATTATAAAGCAGGGAATGTTGTGCGATTTTCAATTTATTTTAGATATTTTTTTATCCACAATTATTAAATATAAATCCGTTTTGATCCGATTATTTCTATTCCATTTCATAAATTTTAGTTAAAAAATCTTTTTCATAAAAGTTTTGGTACACCATCACTAAAAAGTGAGCAATTTCTATAGTGTCCATACTATAGAAATTGCTCACTTTTTAGTGGAAACTAAAGGATTGACGAAATACCCTAAGAACTCAATTTACACATTCGTGCTGTTTGTAGTTAAGCAGTTCAGTTGTAAGTTCCATATCTTGAAAACTGCTGAGCCTATTTTAATAAAACTTGTACTGTTCCCTAAGTTGAAAGATACCTAATCCAATAAAAAATAATGATCTGGATCCGATTACGAGTTTCGGAGAAATGCGTGGACAAACATACATGCATACAAACAAACATACATACATGATACACATGAAAGAACATCGGCCAAAACGTACCTGACGATGAGTCGGTGGAGTCCCGATATGCAATATATATGAAAAAATCCGTTATTTTTTAAGGTTTTAAAAACGTATCAAATATCTCTTTAAGAAGCCAGAAAAAAAAGATAAACATGTTTTTTGTTTCAAGTAATTTCTTCGAATTTTTTTAGATTATCATGTTCAGAACGCACCTATTGACGATTCGTTTTGCCTATGAAATTATCTAGTACTCAAAGATTATAATTATTCACATTTTTCTGAATAGTTATTTAATATAATTCAATTCTATAAATACATAAGTATCAAATCAACTAATGCTGTTTTTATTATATATTGGATTCTTGTCTTAGAAAAATAATGGTTCATAGAGTAAGATCAACGTTTTGTTCAATTGCGTACAATGGAGCGTGTTCTTATGTTGTTGTCATTGAAGTATATATTATCTATGGTTATCGATGCGCGCCTCAGAGTAATAAATGCGCGCCATTGATTGACAACCGGCGATCATTCGATTTGTCGTTGTGACTTACGCTGGAATCAGCGCCAGCAGCATTCCTTGATGATGAAGTTGTAAGAGAGAATGATGAATAAAAAGTATTTATGTAAAAACCATATTTTCTTTCGTTTACCCAGTAGTAACGCAGATTAGCAGACAGTACCTACCTAGCGACTAATGCGGGTATTACACTACATTGAATCAGGGCTTCATAAGAGTAAGGCAGTAAAGGTCCCAGAGGTCCCTAATTAGAGCGTCAGAGTGGACTCGATCCGCCGTAAGGCAGATCTAGTCCAGTCTGACGCTCTCCCTAGTGCTCCCTTTATTCAGGGCCCTGATTCAGTGTGGTGTAATACCCGTTTAACTTATGTTCAGTCAGAAATCAGTCATGATAGCGTGGCTAGAAAAAGCACCGTGGTTAGAAAAACATTTGTTTATTTTTTGAAAACAAAGAGCGAAGTTTTTGAAACATTTAAAATATTCAAAAAGCTTGTTGAAAATGAGACTGATAAGAAAATAAAATGTATCCGCAGCGACAATGGTGGTGAATATATTAATAAAAAAATTCAGGAGTTTCTGCAACAGCAAGGAATCCGTCACCAAACGACTGTCCCGCATTGTAGTCAACAGAATGGTGTGGCAGAGTGAGCTAATCGTACCAGCATGGATAAAGTTCGCTGCATGCTAGAAGATGCTGGTCTTGTAATTGGCCATCTTTATGTCAAAACTTTGTAACCATTGTGTTTGATTAGCTGTAAGTTTTCCAAAAATAATAAAATAAAATAAAATAAAATTAAGTTGACAAACGTTTTTGGGCAGAGGCCGTAAACACTTCAGTGTACTCGTATCTGAAGAACCGCTCACCTACAAAAGCTGTCATGGGCATGACACCACTAGAGAAATGAACTAATACAAAGACAAATGTAAGTCATCTTCGTACGTTTGGTTGTTTGGCTTATGCTTTGTCTTCAAATCACAAGAAACTGGATTCGAAGGCAAAGAAATATATATTTTTAGGTTACTCCAACAATACAAAGGGTTACAGACTCATTGATCCAGAGAACTCTGAGCATTGCATTAAAACATACCATGTGAAGTTTTTAGAAGGTTGTTTCTGGAAAAAGGATCTGTCTGATGATGATACTAACCAAGTAGTTCATGTTCCTTTGCATACAGAACAGACATGTAGGGCAGACGAAAACATCGGGAAGGAAAGTCCACAGGGTCTGTCTGAAAATGTTCCTTCTGATGACAGAAATAGGAACATGGACACAGTATTTAGTATCAATGACAGTAGTCATTCATCTGAAGCAGATAACTCGTCTGATGAAACGGTTATAATTGCCCTTTATGTCAACGACATAATGGTATTTTCTTCACCGATATCCAAAGAAAGAGATATGGCGAAAGAAAAACTCATGTCAGAGTTTGAGATGAAGGATTTGGGACCCGCTCATCAAATATTAGGCATGAGAGTATGCAGGAATAAAGAATCGATTACTTTAGATCAGTCACATTACATTGAAACTCTTCCACGTAAATTTAATATGACTGACTGCAAACCCTCTTTAACCCCAATGGAAGCGAGGATCGAAACTGAAGAAAAGTGAAGTTAAGGACACTCGTTTCGACTACAGAAATCTCATAGGGTGCCTAATGTATATTTCAGTTTGTTCCAGACCAGATATCTCGCATGCAGTAGGAGTTCTGAGCCAATTTAACGAATGATGATGAAACACATTGGAAAGCTGCAAAAAGGGTACTGCGATACCTCAAAGATACGAGTCATTACTTTCTTAAGTATGTTAAGAGCGGATTGGTCATAAATGGCCTAGCACAGATGCTGATTGGGCATCCAATGAAGTTGACCGTCGTTCATACACAGGGTATGTATTTAAATTAGGCAATTCTGTTATATCTTGGGAAAACCGTAAGCAGAGGACCGTGGCCCTCTCAAGTACTGAAGCAAAATACATGGCTCTTTCAGATGCTTGCAAAGAAGCGTTGTTTTTGCGTATTTATTTTAATGAATGTCTTCAAGTTCATTGTAAGGTAAATTTCTACAATGATAATCAGTCGGCACAAAAACTATGCTATAGTTCAATGTTTCATGCTCGTACCAAGCATATAGACATAAGACATTTTCTGAGCTTTAAATATAAATAATTGGTTTGAATGAAAATGATTTACGCGTACTTATCAATTAACCGGTCAGTCTAGATCGTTGCTGCAAGGCGGCGAAAATTCCCAATACCCTAAATCTAGATCGCGGCCTTGAGGCCGCAGTCAGGCTCAACGGATTACAGCGTTATTTTTATATTAAATACGGTCTGAAATGGTCTGTGGTTGGTTTTATTCTATGGATTTGGTAATATACTTGTCAAATAAATCGACCAAAACGTCAAAATATGCAGAAACAATTCTAGAAAAAAGTAAAAGTTGAACATTTTGGCACGGCAAAATGGCGTTCGCGCATGCGTTCAGCGCGCTGCACTCCGCGTTCTATTTATTTGTTTTCTATTGTTTTTTAAGTGTAAATCGACGGGAAATGGTGTTATTTCAATAATTAAGTAGTGTCGTCATCGTATATAGATAAAATTTGCACAAAATAACATCGTAATTACCTATTACGGACCCATCAAAAAATGTAAACAAACTCGGTAGTGAAAAAATGTGTTGATGTGAAATTTTGAGTTTTGTGTGTGTTTTGTGCATGTAATCGCTGGTAAGTCATTTATTTTATATTATTTAATAGTTAGTCCATAATAAAAATGCCATTTTTCAGAAAAAAATAAGAGTTCAATATTTTTTATCAACTAAGTAATGTTACGTAATGATACGGATACCTATTATTGAACTTTTTTAATTATTGGTGTTTTTATTTATTGTGTTTGTTCAAAAATAATGGTTTTGACCGATAGTATATGTATTCATAATGTATCCTGCGAAATTTCATGTGAATCGAACCAGTAGTTTTATTATAAATAATCAAAACGAATTTCTTATAAGAATCTGATAAGAATGTTTGTTTATTCCAACTAGCGTTCGCTTACAAAGATTCTAAGTATTATAAAAAATCCTTTGTCTAATCAGGAACCAAAAACCATTAACGATAAGACTATTTACGTAACAAAACGCTCTCAGTTTTTGTTTATATTAGCGAGCTCTTATCTCTGACGCGCCGCGGGCGTGCCGCGCGGCTTGAGGGGTTGTTCCGAAATCGCGCCGCGCGGACTTAAAGGTTAAACTTAAATAGGTACACAAAAATCGAGAGTCTAGTGGTAAATTATGATAAAAAAAAAAAAATACGCTAGATGATTCTTTGACATGGAGACCATGTCAAAGAATCATCTAGCGTATTTTTTTTTTTTTTTTTACATTAATACCCTAGAGTTATGGGATATAAAAAAAAACACGTTGTATACACACAGGAGACATGATAGCTGACTTGTTCACTAAACCCTTAATTAAAGAGAAGCATGTTAAGTTCTCTTTGTCTCTTTACTCTTTTATCAGTGTAATATTGTTATTCTTATGATTACTATGTACTCAACCTCTCAGGCCGGGCGACGCGATTTTGCGACATTTTGCGACACCCGTCAAGCCGCGCGACACGATCGCGGCGCGTCAGAGATAAGAGCTCCCTAATATAAACAAAAACTGAGAGCTTTTTGTTAAGTAAATAGTCTTATCGTTAATGGTTTTGGGTTCCTGATTAGACAAAGGATTTTTTATAATACTTAGAATCTTTGTAAGCGAACGCTAGTATTGATAAATAAACATTCTTATAAGATTCTTATAAGAAATTCCTTTGTTCATTGTTTTGATTATTTATAATAAAACTACTGGTTCGATTCACATGAAACTTCGCAGGATACATTATGAATACATATACTATCGGTCAAAACCATTATTTACGGACAATAATAATAAATAAAAACACATATAAATAAAAAAGTTCAATAAATCGTTAACCGTATCATTACGTAACATTATTTAGTTGACAAAAAAATATTGAACTCTTTTTCTTTCTGTATTATGCATTTTTATTATTTATTAGTTATTCAAGAATATAAAATAAATGACTTACCAGCGATTACATACACAAAACACACACAAAACTCAAAATTCCACATCAACACGTTTTTTCACTACCGAGTTTGTTTACATTTTTTGATGGGTCCGTAATAGGTAATTACGATGTTATTTTGTGCAAATTTTATCTATATACGATGACGACACTACTTAATTATTGAAATAACACCATTTCCCGTCGATTTACACTTAAAAAACAATAGAAAACAAATAAATAGAACGCGGAGTGCAGCGCGCTGAACGCATGCGCAGACGCCATTTTGCCGTGCCAAAAATGTCCAATTTTTACTTTTTTCTAGAATTGTTTCTGCATATTTTGACGTTATGGTCGATTTATTCGACAGGTATATTATCCTACCATAAATCAAAACCAACCACAGACCATATCAGCCCGTATATTACATATAAATAGAGCTGCAATCTGCATGAACGTACTGTGTTCCCGGGGACGCAACGAGGCTTGACGGTTCTCGTGCGCCTGGGGACGACCTCCGGACCGACCGATGTAATATTTCTTAAAATATTGTAATAATAATTAACGATGTTCTTTGCGTTACATTAGTGTTTGTTTTTAATTAAAACAATAGTTAAGGGGTAGTGTTGTGATTTAATTAAAATAGATGTGCATAGTTAACATAGTTTCGTTCAAGGGGTAGTGTTGAACTTAGTGAACAAAACCTCTTAGGTTGATGTGTCATTGTGTCTAGGATAAAAGTGTCAAGAAGCAATTCTTGAATCTGTCTGTGCTAATTTCATACCGTGTCATTGTGTCCGTTTATAATGAATTATATTCTTATTTAAACTATACCAGTATTTATCCATTGTTTACCCCCAAACTAACAAGGTTAGGTTAGGGATGAAACTCATGCCATGTGAAAGCTTTTGGCGTATCATTTAATTTATATTATGGCAGCTAAGTTAAAATCGGGCGCATACATGGTGTTTTTGAACATTCAAGAAAAGTTAGGTTAGGTTAGGTATGAAACTCATGCCATGTGAAAGCTTTTGGGGTACCATTTAATTTATACTATGGCAGCTAAGTCGAAATCAAGCGCGAATATGGTGTTTTTGAACATTAAAAAAAGTTAGGTTAGGTTAGGGATGAAACTCATGCCATGTCGAAGCGACGCGCTTCGAAGTCTCAGTGTGTATCAGTAAGGAACAGTCTCGGCAGTGCGCGGTTATGCCCGGACGCGGAAGGTTTATCTACTGAGCGGCCGTAGGTAATTATTTCAAGGTCTTTGCAGGTTGTGTTTAATAACACACTAAGTATTTGGCATCGTTGCTGGCAAAGGATCGATGCTGCTGCTGCTCAGAACGTCGAAGAGGAACGTAGCATCTTAGAAATACACGACGTCCAAGAACCTGCGGCTGAAAACATTCCTGTTGGAGTTGAACCACATTTTTTTTTTATTGTCGTTTCGTTTCTATGCTCCCTTGGTAATTATTTCAAGGTCACTGTCGAGACTTATTAGGTATTACTTTTATATACTGTGCCTGCGTGCACAGCGCACGCGTATGTACATAAAAAAACAAGAAAAAACTTTACTATTTACTATGAATTTTATTTTCTAGTTTCTCAGTATTGAAAATGTTCCAAAACACCATATTCGCGCTCGATTTCGACTTAGCTGCCATAGAATAAATTAAATAATACCCCAAAAGCTTTCACATGGCATGAGTTTCATCACTGTTGAGAGTTGGTACCAAAATGACGCATGGTCCTTTTGGTACTTACAAGGTTTCACGAAAATTTTAATTTGCCCATATCTTTTTACCGAGTTGACTTAGGACCTTGATTTTTATACACCTTAATAGGGACTATAGATCTCAGTATCTGGTATTAATTTCAACTTGCTAGGTCGACCGGGTCGCGTAAATACAAAAGCGGATGCAACACAGACACCCATAGTCTGTGCTGCATGCCATCTATCTCCTTGCCAAATTTTAAAATCTCTTAATAAGCCATAAAAAAAATTATGGAAATTTTTAATTCAACCCCTATTTTACCACTTCGGATCGGTACACTCAGAACCGCATGTTCCAGAGCGATGAAAGGTGGGTATACAGAGCATGGGAGCGACCCATTCCCACTCAAGGTGTGACTGACGCACGTCAACCGGATAATGATGCCATGAGTGCTTTTTGGCGAAGTATCTGGTCGGTGCCGTCAGTCACACTGAAGGTGTTGAGCAGGCGTGTGATTCAATGCCCGTGCAGTCCGTCTGTTGCCTAACTGGAAATCTCCAGGACCGGACGGACTGCACAATTTCTGGCTAAAATGGCTACAAAGGTCACACGCCTGCTTAGCCTCGCAATTCCTGTCATCTCTAGAGACTGGGTCGCTACCAGTGTTTTTTACGACAGGTGTTACCCACCTGCTCCATAAATCGGGTAGTACTGCGGAACCTAAAAACTATAGACCAATCACATGTTTACCGACGGTCTATAAATTTCTTACATCCATTCTTAGAGCAAAAATTGCACATCATATTAACATCAACTCCATTATGTCTGTGTCTCAGAATGGATGTAGGAATGGGTCCCGCGGTACTAAGGAGCTGCTCCTTATAGACATGACCATAAGCCAACAGGTTCGTAGATCCCGGAAGGATTTGTCGACATGTTGGATAGACTATAAGAAGGCCTATGATTCGGTGCCACATACATGGCTCATGGAGCTATACAAAATAGATTCAACTCTGCGCACCTTCCTGATGTCATGTATGAGGCAATGGAGGACGGTCCTTCTCTATCCAGGATGTCGACAAACCCGGAGGATCGATGAACCGATCAGGATTGAGTGGGGAATATTTCAGGGCGATAGTCTGAGTCCGCTTTGGTTTTGCTTAGTCTTGAATCCTCTAAGCACCCTGCTGGAGGATTCAGGACTAGGCTATCGGTTGAGAAGAGGTGGTCAGGTAATATCTCACCTCCTTTACATGGATGACTTGAAACTCTTTGCCCCCAACAATTTACGACTGATGGAGCTACTGAAGGTAACAGAAACGTTCAGTAGCGCCATCAGGATGGAATTTGGTGTGGACAAATGTGCAGTCATGCATGTAAAGCGAGGAGGGATTATGGAATCCGTGGGAACCCAACTCTCGGATTCCATACACCCTAGATCCCTCTCCTCAACTGAAACCTACAAGTATTTGGGTATGTCGGAAGCATTAGGCATCAATGTTGCCGACATGAAACAATCGTTAAAGGAGCGCTTCTTTGACCGCCTGAATAAAGTGCTAAATAGTCATTAATCAGGCGTTTTGTCTAAACTAGCCAGTACTTTCAACGCGTGTTGCCGTCGCGAAGTGAAAGTTCCGGCTAGTTTAGACAAAACGCACATGAGATTGCAATAGCGCGATGATTTGTGATGAGATGAGCGGCAAACTAGTCGCGCGCGGACTATAGTAGTGCCAGTATTTTAATTTTTTGTTGTATGGTAGTCTCCACATTGTATATGTATAATGTATATGCCTCTTTTTAGGGTTCCGTAGTCAACAAGTAACACTTATAGTTTCGTCATGTCTGTCTGTCTGTCTGGCCGCGGCTTAGCTCAGAGAAAGAAACCTGTAATTTTTTATTCCTAAGTCACAGGAACCTACACCTAGTTTAGAAGTAAATAGTATTTAAATATTGACTTTTGTATTAAGCCTTTTTATGTTTTAGTTAAGGATATTGTTAAGAGCTTTTTGGTGAAATAGAGAATAATTATTAAAAAAAAAAAACAAAATTGGCATGCGTGTCTATATTATTATTAATCACTTCGACAAAGTGTTAAAATACATACATGATTTTATTTTAATTTTAAACATATTCTCACACAAGTTTACTATTATGAAGTAAAACTGGTTTACCTTGTCCACTTTCAATTAACTTCTTATCAACATCATCACTCGGAACTAGAACTAGCCAATGCATCTATTATTCTTTTTTTAAATAAAATAATTTTATTTTACTATGAAATCAACGGGAATAAATATCGTAAAATCTTTTTATTTTAGATAATAATATGTTTTATACCATTCCCCCTCTAAAAAGCTTATTTTATTCACTGAAAACAGTGAATAAAAAGCTCTTTTAATCACTATTTTGGTGTTTGAATTTAGAACACACCAATGTATTCGACCTCTATCTCAATGCTATACAACCTCCTTAACACTTTCGACTCCACCCATTTTCATAGAACTCATAACTCATCATTCCGCCATAAAAGTCTATGACTTTTATTATTCGTAGTTGGAAGTGAAACCTCCGGGAGGTTTCACTACCAACGTCCACGAGGGCTCCTGGCATCCCATACCCAAGTAGGTGAACCCTCCAGGAGGGCTCCCGACACTGAACGTCTACATTTAAAATGAGCCCTCCGCGAGGGTTCCCGGCATTCCATATCCAAGTAGGTGAACCCTCCAGGAGGGCTCCCGACACTGAATGTCTACATTTAAAATGAGCCCTCCGCGAGGGCTCCCGACATCCCATATCCAAGTAGGTGAACCCTCCAGGAGGGCTCCCGACACTGAATGTCTACATTTAAAATGAGCCCTCCGCGAGGGCTCCCGGCATCCCATATCCAAGTAGGTGAACCCTCCAGGAGGGCTCCCGACCCTGAACGTCTACATTTAAAATGAGCCCTCCGCGAGGGCTCCCGGCATCCCATATCCAAGTAGGTGAACCCTCCAGGAGGGCTCCCGACACTGAACGTTTTAACCTTTTATTAAATGTCATTTTCGCTTAAATCTTTCTTTTTCTCGTAGTCATGGTATAAAGTATAGTATGCAACTCTTGAATAAAACGGATTTATATCGAGGGCCATGAATCACTCGCGTCGCTCAGGATTCTAACACTTGAATCACTCGCTGCGCTCGTGATTCAATCATCATGAATCACTCCCTACGGTCGTGATTCAGTCGTTAGAATCCTTCACTTGATCGTGATTCATCTATGCCCTCGCTTTAAATCCGTCCTTTATTCATTAGTTGCATAATATACTATTATTTTTCAAATGACTTAGACTTGACAATAATAATGCATGAAGTGGCCAATCAAACCTCTTTAGATTTGAAGGATGTTTCCTCTTTACAGTTCTTTCAACCGCAAGGTTTACACTTTTTGTTTTACACGAGTCGTACGGGTACGAACGGTTTTTTGGTAGGAATACATAGTGTACCTACCTAAAACTTGTGTAGGTTACTGTATTAGATTAGCGTTAGCCCATATGCGAATGTGCCATTATAAGAATTTGCCGTTTTGAGAATTTGCCCTTTAGCGAACAAAGGTATAATGTGTATTATTCCGAATGTTCATTTATAAGTAATAAAATGGTTAGTCATAATTATAACATTTGCTAAAAAAGGGGTTTGAAGATTTTTGTATGGAGGTTGGCCCTAACGTGAGGCCGCCATTTTGTTCTTTTTTCAGAATCGCGGTGAAAATCGAAAGTAATATATTTAGATAGAAGACACTTATAAATACAAACAAAAAATAACATATTATCATATAACGTAATTATCCTAAAGTGTCAGGTTTCGGAGTTATTCACCGAAATATAGTCAATTTTTCCCTAAAATTCCCTAAATCCCTGTCAAAATAAAATATCGCTATTCCATGCTTACTATTGGCCATTTTTCCCTAAAAAAGGGAGAAATCTCTAAAAGTGGAAAAACTGCCGCCGCGAGCCGTCCCGCTTAATAGGTTCTTTTTTTAAATTTGCACTGGCTGTTTATACACTCACAAGACCACAGTTCTTTTTTTTTTCTATTCGATATTTTTCATGTAAAAAGTTTCGTAGCCGACTAGTTACCTAACCAAAAGTTCTATTTTTAAAATTCATTCCCACCCTAGGGAGGGAAGCAATTACTATGAGTCTTTCCCGCCCTAGAGAGGGAAGCAGCGTTTTCCACCCGCTACTCGCATCAAACAAACACTACTTTCCGGGCATGAGAAATTAAAACATAATTGCATCATGTATAGGTAATATTTTAGTTAAGAGCGAAAGAGACAAAAATAAATGCCCCCGCCGAATGTGGACGTGTGTTTTAAGGTATAATATGTATTATTATGGTGCATGGCATGGGCGCGATACCAAGAAAATCCTATTTAGCTTCCCGCTGCCTTCTTGGATGATATTAGTCATATTATATTATGTGACATTAAGTTCGGGCAAGTTATTATTCAGACAAATGATGATTACCTACACACTTTAGATTATGGATAAAAAAGTTAGGTACCTAACACAATAGAGATCCATGAAAAAGAAGTATAGTTACCTGGAGCTGCGTGTACGCAAGCAAGGAACAACAAAGCCACGGTCACTGCTAGATGAGCCATTGTGTGTTCTCAACGGATACTACTCCAACTGGTTGCCGATAGAAAACGCTTACGTTTAAATACAAAACCAATTCGCCCGATGTGTCATTCTGCATTCCCTCATTAAGTATAGGTAGGTATTTTATCTGAGGAAAATAATAATTTGAATCAAGTAAAAAAAGAAGACAGCGTTTCTTAAGAAATCGGATTCTTAATCGTAAAGAGAGTTTTCTTTTTTTTTATGTAAATGTGAATCCAGAGGTATTGGTAAACCGATTTTTAGTATTCACTGATTTTTTTACTTGATTTTCTCTCTTCAATATCATCCTTTTTATAATTTAGGTGTTCACTTCTTTCATATCGACTCCTTGTCATTGTAATGCTAACTTTTAGTGCTTCAGTAGGGGAATGTTACCTATAAAGCCGGATTTACATTACGAATCTAGTTGCGCGAAATTAGTTATTCATTGATAGTTTTACGTGTAAATAATTATCTATTGACTCGTGAAACTATCAATGGATAACTAATTTTAAAAATGCAACTAGTTTCGTAATGTAAATCCCGCTTAAATCACCAATTACATGAATACTTAAACATAAGACAACATGTAATCCCCGAAGGGTTAGGCAGAGGTGTACCTACCTGTAGTACGCTCACATTTCGTCATTCAGTCCCATGTAATAGGAGGCGAGCCTATTGTCATCCATCGGGAACAAATCTAGACTCCGGGCTGCTCCTGAGAAATTCCTGATGGAAAAACTCAATCAGACTTCGCCCGTCCTGGACATAGGACCCAGAACTTCATTCTCGGCAATATATACCGCTTACGACCACTAAACCAACGTAGCAATGAATACTCATTTATAGAAAATAAATACAATCTTTATTAAAGACATGAATAATTTCACACAGAAGTCACTTTAAAGTCACACAGGATTATTTTTATAGTCAATATAGTTTCGGGCTTCTGACTTTCCGTAACGACTGTCAAAGATCCACGAATGACAGCCGGGACCAAACAGCTTAACGTGCTTTTCGATTCACGGACGGGTCTCTGTATGTAAAGATGGTCACCCATCCACAGACCAACCGTGGCAAGTGTAGCTTAACCCTGATCGATCGACGGCTGTTATTATTTAGTAATGGGTGGTATGACGGTGTTGCTGGCGGAGATTTTCGCCAGACTTTACCGATAGTGCCCAAAGAAACGCACGCAGATGAGATCAAAGCATGCATCTCAGAGGTGAAGTTTCTGTCGGCAGATTTGCAAATCTTCTTCTTCAAATCGAAAACGGAAGCTTTCACAAATAGATACAAGCCGAAAACGACCAAGCCGCTGCGATCAACGAAATGTTGATAAATAAATTCGAAGGTGAAGAAATAATTTGTAATTCTGTTGACACCATGGTCGATATGGACGAGTCGGCTAATTATCCTGTAGAATTTTTAAACTCTCTTAATCCGGGTCTTCCGTGTCACAGACTTATGTTGCGTGTAGGTGCTCCTGCCATGTTGCTTCGAAATATACGGCCAAAATTTTGTAATAGAACTAGACTCCAAGTAACAGCGAGAGCTGCTAAGCTGCTAAACAACATTGCTGCGGCGTCTCCGCCGCAATGTTATTGAGGCCAAAATACTAACTGGATCTGCCAGAGGCGAAACAGTCTTCGTACCGCGTATACCATTGATACCAAATGACCTTCCGTTTGAATTTAAAAGATTGCAGTTCCTAATCAAGGTTTGGTTCGCGATGACTTAATAAGTCACAGGGACAAGCTCTGAAATTTGCTGGAGTTGATTTAGGGCAAGACTTTCTCCCACGGATAATTTTATGTGGCTTGCTCATGTGTTAGCTCTCCAACTAGCCTGGTTGTTTTAGTGCCCGCTTCTGAATTAGTGAAAAAAATTGTACCTATATAGAAAAATACTGTGAAGGCTTTAGGTAGATACCGGTCCTTTACAGTAGGTACTTCTTAACAGTATAATTCCTCAAATATCACACGTAGTGGAGGACAAAGCCATGAACAAAGCTCTATATTGTTATTGTTATAATGATTCATAATTATCTTGAAAGAAGAATGTATACTCAACGCATTCAAAGTAAAATAAAAAACAAACCTTACATTGAATATTCGAGTCTGATGCCGAAAATATAGTTTTTAGATTTTTTTTCTGTTTTTTTTTTGTTTTTGCTGAATGGGCCTGCTCTTGACCTCGATCTCGCCTGATGGAAAACGATGGATGGGGTATATGATGGATCGAGCGTGCCCAGAAAATGCCTGTTCAATCTTGCTTTGAAGGCAGACGGGTTATATGTGGTAGAGAACACAGACGCTGGCAGAGAGTTCCACACTTTGGCTGTGCGCATTATAAATGTGGAGGAGAAGCGCTGAGTACGACTGGACGGGATAACAACCATGTGCGGATGGAACCCTGCAGTACGCCTGGTAGTCCGGTGATAAAAAGGCGACGGTGGGATCAGATCGTGGAGCTCTTGCGCACACTCTCCGAAGTACAGTCTGTAGAAGACCGACAGGCAAGCAACATACGCCAATGAGCCAGGCTGTGAAGCCTAGCCACCAACGTTTCGTCACCTATAAGCCTTTTAGCTTTGTGTTCCACCGAGTCAAGTGCAGCAAGTTGATATTTTGCTGAGCCATCCCACAAGTGACTGCAATACTGCATGCAGGACCGAATCTGTACTTTAAAAAGCGGTCCAGATGTGAAGTATCGCCTCACCTTATTTAGGATGGCCAGCTTCTTGGCCGCAGTCTGTACTTTTGACTCGATAGTTGAACCGAAGTAGAGGTCAGACCTCAACTCCATCCCCAAAAGCTCTAGGCGGTCGGTAACTGATACAGATGTACCTCGGAAAGTAGGAGATAACTGAAACTGGCTCTTTTTAACAGTGAAAACACCACTGTGTTTTCAGAGCAGATTGTGATGTTAATTTGACCAGATTGTCATCGTCCCACTGGGAAACAAGATTGAAGGTCAAATTCATTCGCTCCACCATGGCCTCTCTTAGAGTAGCTGTTTCATCTCTGCTGGCTTGCACTGAACAGGTCTTTCTGAGACTGTGCTGTCATCCGCGAACCCAATAGTACCCAATATTGTTTGTATGTATGTTCCGGTTTGCACGAAAACGGATGAACGAATTTGCATGATATTTGGCACACAGATAGTTTATACTAACGGGATTAAAAAATAACCTATAGGTTATATATAGCTAATTTTTTAATCCCGGTAGTACGTTCCCGTTAGATATTTTTCGACATCCACGCGGGCGAAGCCGCGGGCAAAAGCTAGTAACCAATATAAACTGAAATAAAGCGGTCAAGTGCGACTCGGACTCGCACACGAATGGTTCCATACCATGTCGTATAAGATTTAACACTATGAATTTTTGAAATACTTACGTAAAGGTAACAACAGAGGCGGTATAAAAAAACATAAAGATTTGTTAACATTATCCGGTAATACCTATGCAACTAAAGTCAAAGTCAAAGTTATTTATTTGCTACTAACATAGTATTACTTAGTAGGTATAAATAGGTATATAGGGTAGGTAAGCAGGTAGATATGTATGTAGGGTAGGGTAGAAATAGGTATTTAGGAAAGGTAGGTGCGCCGTAGATAAGTATTTAGTGTTAACCGTGCGAAGCCGGGCCGGGTAAAGCTAGTTACTTATAAATAAATACAAGGATTTCGCTTGCTACATCAGACTATATTGTACAAAATAAAATGTAAGTAGTACGCCAAATTTTAATTATAACATTCCGTCAATACAGGTATTTATTAACATTATTTTTGATAGTCATACAGAAATCTATTATTTCTTACTTATTATTTTTACACATCCCATCGGACTATGAGAGTGAGGGAAGAGAGAGTGCACTCGTGTCTGCGCACACACGCCTGCACTATAATATATCCCGCGCCGAAGGCTAGTCTCCGTTGAGATTGGCCGCCGTGGCCGAATATTTTTACACAAATAAGTTTTCTCAATATGAAATTGTATCCACAACGGTTTAAAGTAACTGAATAGTGCATTGTATGTGCCAGTCTCAGAGTAATAATTATTACTCTGAGGTGCCAGCATTCATTTTAATGTTACTGAATATATTGTCTATTGGAGTGTAACCCGTTCTGGTTGTAACATGAGGTACACACATCAACACCGTCTAGGGATACTTTGGAAAAAGTCGATTAAGTTCTTAAAACTCAAGAAATACTGGCCGGTTTTAAAATTTTTTGAAGAAAGCTTATTTTGTAGACCTTTTTGGATGATTCAAACTTGAAAAAAATTAAATTACATGTATAGTACATGCTGTTATGATAGTACTTACTAATTCCATGTCATTACTCCGACTAGTAAATAGTTATCTGTGGAATTTGTATTGCATAATAATAGTATGAATAACAAAATATTTTTTTTATATTGCAGAAAATCGCCCATTTTTAAATAAAATACCTATTGAATCGGCGTTTTTAGTATTTGTTGATTATAAACAGTATATGGTACTTGATATACAGGAGTTTTAAATTCCTAACTTGTTTAGTTGTTGAGATAGAGCTCGTACAAAAATGGTCTAAAACTGACAACCATGTAAAAATTATATTTATTATCTACTCAATGAGCTCTAAATAATGATACCCCACATGCTAGGGTCAGATTATTATTTTTTCAAAATTTTATTTTTTTGTATGGAGACCTCCCTTTAATTTATAATTTTATTATTTGTTGCTCTTGCGGCAACAGAAATGCTCAATCTGTGAAATTTTCAACTGCCTACCTATTACGGTTCACGAGATAGAGCTCGCTGACAGACAGACGTACAGCGGAGGCTTATGAATAGGGTTCCGTTTGTCACCCTTCGGGTACGGAACCCTAATAAAAATGATATCTTAAAGGTCACACCACGCCGGAAAATTCAAGGTGGCTCCGAACTAAGGCATAATAACACAATTGTAGTTCTAGCCAGCTTGAAGCCTATAGTGCTTCTCTTAAGATCCAAGTAATCTTGTTGATTTCGTGACGATGCTGTCAATATGACTTCTAACTTTGTCATCCATGATGACATGAAGATCTCGAACTTCATTTACAGGCTCTAATAATGCTCCTTTTATATTATAAGAGACAGCACTGGATTGTTTTTAGGGTTCCGTACCTCAAAGGCAAAAACGGAACCCTTATAGGATCACTCGTGTGTCTGTCTGTCCGTCTATCACAGCCAATTTGCTCCGAATCGAATGGACCGATTAAGTTTTTAGAGGTATGAGGAACAGGGTGTAAAGTTCACTCATCCTCATTTGAAAAGGGAGGATCCTCTAACCAGACGGGTGTTATGTCTGGCGGGCAACTGCCCGTAAGTTGATTTCGGATAGTCTTATCTATGTTTTTCACTCGGCAAACTCTAACTGCACGATGCAGGAATTGTGTGACGTCATGTCTTTGCTGCGTAGTTCGTATGTCGCGGTGTAACCGCTACAAGTTGTTTGGTGCACATATATATTGCTGTGACCCAAACACAGGTGTGTAATGTAAATAAACATTTTTTTTAATATGGGGGTCACTTTTGGCGGCCAAATAACAAAATTTAAAAAAAAAGTTTTGCTAACTATACCATGTGATAATTATATCCAATTAAAGGGCTCGTTGCGAGGATATCAAATATATTTTATTTATAATTTTAAAATAAATACCTTCAAAGATATTTAAGAAAATAGAAGAATTCCCCCCATTCCCCCCATTATCTCCGAAACTACTGAGCCTATTTTTTTTTTTTTTAATACTGCGAATCTAAATCTATACCCATATAGATTCCATAAAGACCATAGGTCTTAAAATAACATGGTAAATCTTTCATATTGTGCTTACAAATTTACATTTGCAGTTGGTATGTATGGGAGAACATGTTTTGCAACTACAATGTTAAGTTTGTATTTCGGATAAATTCATCCCAACTACGGAACCCTTCATTGTGTGTGGTCCGACATGTACCTGGCCGGTTTTTTTCCGACTAAATCGTATGTGGCTACATTTTTGTACGTTAAGCTTCATGCGATTCTAATGGCACCATTGCTCAATCCATCTATATTTGAATTGATAGTCCTATAAATTTTAAGATCATCGGCAAACATTCAATATTTACAGTGATGGATTTCATTTATAATGTCGTTAATGAAGAGCGAAAACAGAACTGGTGCGAGATGAGAACCCTGAGGAACTCCTGAGTCAGCGTAGTATGGGTAAAAATCATAACCATTTACGACAAGAATTTGCAATCTACGGGATAGATAGGACGAAAACCAGTTTAATAATGAGCCATGTATAATTCTGCATGCCATGTGTAATTCTGCATCGCGCAAGCAAAGTTTATCACGCGATCAGCATAATTATAATTATACAAGATCCCGGCATCAATCGTTGGGCAGTTACCCGCCAGACACGACACCCGTCTGGTCGGAGGATCCTGTCTTTTCTATAGAGCCTGAGTGAACTTTACACCCTGTTCTTCATACCTCTAAATTGGTGACCCCTAGTATTAACGTCAACGCAACCTTCG
Source organism: Conistra vaccinii (assembly GCA_948150665.1). Taxonomy (NCBI): domain Eukaryota; kingdom Metazoa; phylum Arthropoda; class Insecta; order Lepidoptera; family Noctuidae; genus Conistra; species Conistra vaccinii. Next base: position 24,275,386 of record OX411316.1, read on the forward strand.
CGCACAACTACTTCAGCGTGAAGTCATCATAATCACTCCTGCAAGCTTTCGTGAGGCGAGTCACACAACCAGCCGGCATCCACGGCTTCAACGGGTATCCTGACCACCAGCATGCAGCGGACGAGCATTCCTGGTCATCACCTTCAGCTTCAGCAGCAACTTTGGCACAGCACACTGCTCTTTCGGCACGTCCACAACAAAGCCCTTTCTACCTTCTCCTCGTCGACGCCAGCAGTCAGACACAACCTGGCGCTGTACCACATTCGACTCACTGGATAATAACGCGCCATCTATTTAGGTCCGCTTGTTAAAACATGGAGTGATAAATTATTAACAGTACACCTGGAAATTAGTTTTCAAGATTATAATTATCTTGATATTATTATCCGTCTCAGACATACAAAGGAATTAGAACATTAAGTGCCAAGAAATAAGACTACTTTTTCTTTGGAGCTAGTTTATTTTATGCAACAAACAACCTTACAGCCTTTAAAATAGAAAATAATAAGCGTAACGTTAAGCAAATGTCGCATATATTATTAATTTTCTTGTTTTTAGGAATTTGCTGTCGCCATTTGCATATGGCGGGCGTTGGAGGTCGAATAGTGTCGCTGACTATTTTGGATTATAATATTATTGAATAATCACTATCACTACATAGTATAAAACAAATTCGCTTCCCGCTGTTTGTCCCTATGTATGCTTAGATCTTTAAAACTACGCAACGGATTGTGATGCGGTTTTTTTAATAGATAGAGTGATTCAAGAGAAAGGTTTATATATATAAGGTAGGTCTGTCGAATTACGCCTACTTAAGGATGAACGCAAATTTCTCTAATATCTATATATATAAAAATGAAACCCGTTTTCCGTTGTCACGACATAACATGAAAACGGCTTGACCGATTGGGCTTATTTTTTTTTTGTTGTGTTTGTTATAGTATGGAGATGGTTCTTATGATAGGTAGTTGAAGGTAGGGTAGGTAGGTAGGTAGGTATGCAAGTAGGTAGGTATGTATGTTGGTAAAGTATGTAGGTAGGTTTGTATGTATGTATGTAGGTAAGTAGGTAGGGTAGGTAGGGTAGGTAGGGTAGGTAGGGTAGGTAGGGTAGGTAGGGTAGGTAGGGTAGGTAGGGTAGGTAGGGTAGGTAGGGTAGGTAGGGTAGGTAGGGTAGGTAGGGTAGGTAGGGTAGGTAGGGTAGGTAGGGTAGGTAGGGTAGGTAGGGTAGGTAGGGTAGGTAGGGTAGGTAGGGTAGGTAGGGTAGGTAGGGTAGGTAGGGTAGGTAGGGTAGGTAGGGTAGGTAGGGTAGGTAGGGTAGGTAGGGTAGGTAGGGTAGGTAGGGTAGGTAGGGTAGGTAGGGTAGGTAGGGTAGGTAGGGTAGGTAGGGTAGGTAGGGTAGGTAGGGTAGGTAGGGTAGGTAGGGTAGGTAGGGTAGGTAGGGTAGGTAGGGTAGGTAGGGTAGGTAGGGTAGGTAGGGTAGGTAGGGTAGGTAGGGTAGGTAGGGTAGGTAGGGTAGGTAGGGTAGGTAGGGTAGGTAGGGTAGGTAGGGTAGGTAGGGTAGGTAGGGTAGGTAGGGTAGGTAGGGTAGGTAGGGTAGGTAGGGTAGGTAGGGAGGTAGGGTAGGTAGGGCAGGTAGGGCAGGTAGGGCAGGTAGGGCAGGTAGGGCAGGTAGGGCAGGTAGGGCAGGTAGGGCAGGTAGGGCAGGTAGGGCAGGTAGGGCAGGTAGGGCAGGTAGGGTAGGTAGGTAAGTAGGTAGGTAAGTAGGTAGGGTAGGGTAGGGTAGGTAGGTAGGTATGTATGTATGTAGGTATGTAGTTAGGGTAGGTAGACGCCCGTGAATAAGTGCTTACCCGTGCGAAGCCGGGACGGGCAGCTAGTAATAAATAAAGATGAAGAACGGAATGTGTTAATGAGATGTATGTTTATTATTGTATAAATGAAACACAAAATATTATTGATCTGTTTATAAAAACAATGAAAAACGATCAGAATTCAAACACAATCGTTTTGGCGCAATCAAACTACTGAAGTTAAATTTCGCCTACGATAGTTTTCTTAAAATTACTTTTTATTAAGGCATTATCAGAGCTTTCTGGAATAAGGAACATAATTAGTCTAAACAGGACTATCTTAATCATAAGTTCTTTTTAATTTTACAACATGTTTTCACAGTTATAGAAAAACTAAAATTACTAAGGTAATAACATAAATGAATTTTGTTTTTCATTGGCATATAGTTTAAATATAGTCAAATAGTCTGTATACAGATTATCAAATAAAAATTATAAAAATAAAATAAAACATTCATAGGCGATAATATAGGTACCCAGTTGAGGTAGTAACGCCTATCAAAATCTATGTAGCTAAAATTAATCACAACCATCTAAACATCTTTTTAACTACTTGTTTATAATTGTTATTAATGTTATATCATATACATAGGTCTTGCAAAACACAAATACTTGTTTGCGTATCGTCTTTCTGCAAATTTTATCATTCTTTTCACAAAATCATGTTCCTGTTCAATATTGATCTTCTACCTGAATTTTGTTTGGACATTCCACTCTTTAAATACTTAATCTGGTAATGTTCTTCTGAGGATGTTATAACTACAAGCTGCTTCATAACTGGATAACGCTTTTAAATCACTTCATGTCCATGAGGCACGCTTTTTCTTTGTTGTTGACATATTTTGTAACCTAAAACCATGAACATATTATATTTATTTATTTTACTTTTACACAAAAAGTACATAGGTAACTTATTTCTATATTATAAACTTTATTAAACAATGAATTACATTTCGCGGATCAATCAAGTCATTTTCATAATGTGCAAATAAAGTCCTTTTATGACAAGCTCACGAGATGTTAAAAGCGCCTATGGTAACATTTGGTATGGGTAATAACGTCTAGGCGTAATTACCGTCGAGGACACTTCTAATAAGTTTGAAATATAATGAAAAATCGACTGCTTAATACTATAGAAAAACTGGTTTTGAATGGTAGAATAATCATACTAACAAATAAGCCTTATAGTTTACTACTAAACTTACAAATTTCATTAAAACTTACCGCGATTTTCCCGCGCTCTGTTGTTAAAAATGGCACAGTGACTACTCACCACGTATGTCAATCGACTACTAGCTTGCGGAGTGGGGAGCGCCGCGGGCGCGGCTCGGGGTGATTTCGGGATGTATGAACCTTGATGCGTGGGTATTAAGTGTGATTTTATCTAGTACGTAACCTGAGATATTTAGCTTAGGCGTAATTAGCCTCTAGGCGTAATTCGGCAGACCTACCTTAATACATGCATAATATAGTAGAGAAACACTGATAATTTTAGAGGTTTCTAATGTGATGTCGTAATATAAACACATTTTTGCGCTACATTGCAAACGCTGGCTGAACCCTACAAGATGGGTCAAAATAATGTAGTACACATTCAAGAGTTCAAAAACGTCCGCAATAGCATATGTCTATCTTTTAAAGATGACCTACAGCAACCATTTTTATCTTTCAGAATTTAATAAAAAATTCATTGTTTTTTCCGAAGCTATTAGGGAGCCCGCAGACATACAATTTTGTCGTTGGCCGACTATCGAACGACTAATTGCGTACTTTTATACTTTAATCGGCCAACTTTTTTTATTGTTTCTCAGCCGCAGACTTATTTGATTTAGTCGGTGACAGAGTTGCTAGCGCGATGCGTGTGCGTGAAAATGCGGAAAAATAACGCTCTAATTGCTTCACTACATAGTATAATAAAACAAAGTTGCTTCCCGCCATCTGTCCCTATTAAAAAAAAATAAAAATTAAAATATTTATTTCAATATCTATAATTCGCTATCTGTCCCTATGTATGCTTAGATCTTTAAAACTACGCAACGGATTTTGATGCAGTTTTCACCAATGGACGGAATGATTCATGCGGATTTTTTTTGTGTTCATTATGGTTTTGTGTAAATTAGCTGAAATTATAACGATTATTGTCGAAGATATCGGAAAAAATGTATCTCATATGTCTATTTTCTAAGGATGACCTACAGTACTTAACCATTTTTATCTTTAAGTATTTAATAAAAATTTCATTGTTATTTCTGAAGCTATTTTAACCGGTATTATATTTATCCTATCCAATAAAATATGTTATTTAAATTGGGCATTTAATTTAGATTAAAATATGCCTTGACATCATATCATTAAAAATAATACTTTAGAAGATATCGCAGATTTACAATTACGCGTAACAAAATAATTATGGTTGACGACAACGCGGGCGCAGCGGTAGGAAACAATGACCTTTTCCTCGGCTATTAGGTATCTTATCCCGGTAGTATGTTCCCGTGGGATATTTTCCGACATCCTTCGGGCGAAGCCGCGGGCAAAAGCTAGTTATTAATAAAAAGAAGACGATAGCAAAAAATATCATTTTGGGTGAATCCTATATTAAGTGACAGAATTAGAATATGGGAAACACCATACCTTGCACTCTAAACTCAGATGTAACCAAATTTTTTTTTTTTCATTCTATGTGTGTATTTCGTCTTTTGATGAGCTCGTATATCTAAGCTATCTAATACTTGTGCCAAAGTATTGTTTCAAGTCTTTTTTGTACAACGCAGGCCTTTTTTGCACACCATCTATGAGCTCTTCAACTTTTTGGATTGTAACAAGTGATCGGGAGGCAGAACGAACCGTCAACGAAAGTCCGAGCGGAGCGTAGGGAAATCACGCGCGCGCGACTGGTCATCTTGCATCTTGCCTTACGCCTGACCAAACAAAGTTGGATAATCCGCGACCCGTGCTAACGAGCAGTTGGCCGATAGTTGGACGACTTTTTAATTGTGCGTAATCTTGACGCCCGCTGTCCAATTATTTAATTGGACGATTTAGTTGGACAAGATGTGCGGGCTAGCATAATGTCGCTATACCTATTGGTATACTCTGTGATTTAGTCGGCCAACGACTAAATTGTATGTCTGCGGGCTCTCTAATGACCGGTATTATATTAATCCATATCCAATAAAATAATTATGTTATTTAAATCGGGCATTTAATTTAAATTAAATTATGTCTGGTCATCATATCATTAAAATGAATACTTACTTTAAAAGATATCGCAGATTCAAAATTACGCGTAAAAAAATCATTATGGTTGACGACAACGCGGGCGCAGCGGTAGGAGTCAATGACGTTTTCCTCGCCTAATATGTATCTAGTCCCGGTAGTACGTTCCCATTGGATATTTTCCGACATCCACGCGGGTGAAGCCGCGGGCAAAAGCTAGTTAATTATTAAACTAATAACTTCGAACATGTTTAATATTATTATAGATGTGTGGGAAAAACTCGAAATAAAACAAATAGTTGATCTAGACATTTTAAATTATTGCTTTCCACTACAGATATTAAATTAAAATAGCTTATTATTCCTGTACCTACTGATATTTTAATACCGATGATGTCGGCACCGGTCATCGACTCACTGGAACCTCAACTGGCACTGTGAAGCCACATGCCAACTACGCATCAAAGACATGACATATATTTAGTAACCCAATATAAACGCTTAGCCGAATGCAAATACCACGACGTGTCTTTGCATTGGACTGTTGTCATGGCAACACGTTGTGTCCGGGTTCGCAACAAGTCAATCGTCATCCTTAGGATGCCTCGTTGAGAGGTGAAACACGTGTTGATTTCTTACAGGGTTCTTTATGACTCTTTAAGAACAGTTAAGCGGATTAGGTTACTAAATATACGTCGTCTATTGTATTTTATAACGGTTTTCCTCAAAGTCACGCCTGAGACAATTAACTAATTAAACTATTTTTTATATCGACGACTGAATAATAAAACTGACAATTTATGTTTGCCAGTAAGGATCACGATCATAACCGGTTATTATTTTATTCTTTACTAGAGCTTCTGCCCGCGACTTCGTTCGCGTGGAATAGTTACTTTGGGCTAACGCTAAAAAAAAAACCCGATTTTGAAACATTCTTCATTGGTACTCCGCTCCTATTGGTCTTAGCGTGATGATATATAGCCTATAGCCTTACTCGATAAATGGGCTATCTAACACTGAAATAATTCTTCAAATCGGACCAGTAGTTTTCAGAGCCTATTCGGTACAAACAAACAAAAAAATCTTTCCTCTTTATAATTGACCGAGCGAGCGTAGCGAGCGAAGCGTCTCTGCATCAACTGGCAAAATTTTCTTTCGTGTGTCAGTTTGTACGTACTCGTGTACAGGTCGTATTTTACAACCGATCTGGATGAAACTTGGCATATATACCTATATGCTTATGAATTTTTTGCAATTTTTTGTCGTCGGGGATTTTTGATTGGAGGGGTACTTCCTCCAAAATGGGGCAAAAAGGGGGCTACTGGATATCTCCGCCTTATGAGATCCGATTTCGATGGTTCTTTTTTCATTTGAAAGAAAGTAACTTTAAGATAGTCTCAAAAAAAATTGGTAAAGATCTGATGAGGATCTTCGGCATGATGAGCAGAATACCTCCTCAAATGCAGTAAATTGCTCGCTATTTATTCAAACCTATTTGTTAATTTTTCTAGCTGGCCTACAAATTTTTTACTCATAATTTGTCTGGTTTTTAGGGTTCTGTAGTACACAATAAACTGATTTAGTTTTGCCATGTCCGTCTGCCGGTCTTGCTATCTATCAGCGGCTTAGCTCAGAGAATCTTAGTACTAGAAAGCTGTAATTTGGTATAGGTCTATACTATCAATCACGCCGACAAAGTCGTAAAATAAAATCATGATTGTTTTTTAGGGTACCTCCCCTCCCTACACGAAATTTTTTTTTCTCGTTTGTCCTGTGTAATGGGGTAGCGTGTGTGTGTGTGAAAACGTTTTTTCGATTCATGGATACATTTGCTAAATTAAAAAGAAAACTTGCACAGCTAAGTATGCTTTACAAGTTAACGAGTAATAATCGACTAACTTACATTTGCGGTTGGAATGTATGGGAGAAGATGTTTTTTAACTACAATGTTAAAGTTTGTACTTGGGATAATTATTCATTCCAACTACGGAACCCTTATTTGTGCGTGGTCCACGCACTTGGCCAGTTTTTCAATTTATTTGACGTATTGATGTCATATTTTTTTATAGGAAAAAAATATGTCATCGCGGTCAATTCAAAGTGCGTTGGTAGCATAAAATATTTTCGAACGCTAAATCTACAAGCTATCGTTCATGGTTTGTTTCCTGCAGGTCGAAACCCTAAATACGAAGATTCGGCCGAAGTTACGTGTGATTTCTACTTCTTATCAGCTACAGAGATAAGATTAGTTTGGGGCCCGATCTAAGAATGAATGGTAGTGTTCAGGTTTCTGATAATGGAGCCAAAAGGTGGCCATAGTGTAACGTTGTAACGTTCCCTTTTCTTTTTAATTATTCATAAATCACATATTTAAACGTTAAACTAAGGCATCTAGGCATTTTTATATTTGTTTACATATTTAAAACCAAATTATCAAGTTCCAACATATTCACAACAATAAAACGTCAAGTCAAACCACAGACGTAATAATATTAGGGATGTCTTAAGTCACTAAACGTAATTAGTTAGCTGATAACGCAATAGTGATGTGCGCGGTCGGCGTATCCGAACGCGTGAGTGAGGATTGCTGACCTTGGCTTAACCTTAGCGACACCGCAGTGATTTTCACTCAGGATGACCAGCACATTCGAATTCCTGCTACGGGCGAAGACACACGTTCACTTGATCCTAGATCACATGTGACCATACGTGTTTTTCGCAATTTTTCAAAGCCTAAAGCAGGCAACAGTTTTAATTGACTCATAGTAGTCAACCCTATTAAATTCTGTGTTTTCGTAACCCCATACTGGGTAAGTGTTGAACAGCTAACTATGTTTTATATTGTGTGTACCTACCTATTTAGGTCAACTTAAGACGTGTGCCTTTTTGCTCATTTCATTATGTATTAAATTAATTGCCTTCAGCTTATCATGCAAACTATTTGCCATTAACTCTGCACATTTTTTATAAGTACTATGTTCATTCACTCAAAATGTGCAAGTCATGTCATGTATTTTCACTTCCATCTTTGTGACTCCGCACTGATTTGTGACATCCACACACCACCTTCATTAAGCGCACTAGTACATCTCGCTTTGCTTATGCTTTGGTGTCACAATCAGCGGAGATGACAATTTTAGTCATTTTGTGACACGCTGGACGTTACGTTCCAGGGTCCAAAATTCCGGCTAGCAAGTCCGACTTCCGGCTACGCTTCCGGTACCTCATATACTGCACAAGTTCCGCGCCGGGTTCATATTTACCCGCGTGGCCGTCGAGCTGTCCACGGGTCAGGCACGACCATCTGCCGACCTACACCGTTCCTGGCGTCTGCAGCGTGGCACACCCGCTGGGGTCATCGTCGCGCCAGGCTGAGCCAGGAGAGTACTGCGCTACTCCCAGGGGAGTTGAAGGAATCTTGTGACCATAGACCTACCTACCCCATTTATTAATATACTTTTATGCTGACAAGGTTACGTGGTCTTATTTCTACCCCACGTAAACCCATTCCGTCACAATAGGAACTCCTCAACTTAACAAGGTAGAACCATCGCCATCGTTTTTGGACTCACTTGACAAGTGTTCTTACACTAGGTACTGTCCAGCAGCCTGATTACGAAACACCTTTTGTTTCTGATTACGATTCTGAAAATAAAGCAATTGCCTTCTTAATCGCATTCCCTAATTGGTATTACGTATTGCATTTTTTACCATTCGACGGAAATTGGATAGGGTTGTACATAGCAATAGGCTATAATCTGCTTCATTGATGTGTTTTGTTACACCATTTAGGAATGATTAATTTCCAAAATATTTAATTCTGTTTTAATTACAACTGATGCTCTACTAGTGCTTATAAATAAAAGTGTACAATGATTGCCGAAAAATAAAAAATCTATTTTTAAAACACTTTCTACCAAAAACTATCATAATTGAATTGCGTAACAAAACGTTTTTCTTTTCACGTTTTTGTTATCTGTGGCCAATGACAAAATCGTAGAAAAACAGTGTTGTCAACTTAGTGGGATTTACACTAAACCTGGGGGTTTGGACAAAACTAGCGGACTGTACTGACGGAAAAAAATTGGTTATAGTGGGTGGGGGTTTGTCTAGTGGTAACTTTAATTCAATTTTTAGAAATCAATTAGGTACTAAAACTTTGACTCGAGAAAATTAAAAAAAAAACACGTTAATGGCATATTTATATATCTAACAAACATCCAAACATCTTCGCTAACTTTTTGATTAATTATTATGTGAACCGATTTTGACTTCTATACCCTAGGCATAAGGACGGCATTAAAAGCAAAAAAAAAAAAAACTAACATACGCGTTGAACATAATTATAACCTCCTCCTTTTTGGAAGTCGGTTAAAAAAGTGGTTACAATACCAAATGTTTACTGCAGCTGCCATTAGTCATGTTAGCAACGCAATGGAAGTCAAAATCGGTTGAACGGACTGTAAAGGTTTATTTAAATGTCTAATCTTATTTTATTAAGGAGTACCTATATAGTTTATTTTAGGAGTACCGCTAGTGGACTAACATGGGCGGTTTTGGATTTTGACGCAAACGGTTAAATATCCTATTTCAGATATTAAAATCGTTTTCAAAAATTGTTTTTAGAAATCGATTTCAGGAGAAGTTCCGGCTCACAATTTCGATCGTGTCTAGAAAACAAATACTTGCACAAAGCTACTCTCGTCGTTTGATCGATCATTTTGATGTATATGTTAACGCACGTCTATATTGGACTCGGGGAAAAAATTGGCAGCACTGGGTAAAAGTTGAAATAACCATGTTCAGAGTCGAATTTAATGCAAAATATTGCTTGACTAAAGTATACCTTTACTGCTCTAACTTCATCAATGTGTAGGTAAAAGAACAGGAAAGGTATATAACATCACATGTTAAACATCGGACAATAATCCGCGCTGGAATGATCATTCTTTGTAGTCTGTGGAGAGAACATTGAGAAAAAATTGTTTTGCAAATTTGCAATTTTGCATTGAATGTTAAAATTTTCAACAAACAAAATTAATTATATTCGCACTATTCTCATAAAGAAACATGGGCCTATGTTAAGCAGTTTTGGAACATTTTTCTTGTGGCTTGTGGAAGTCGGAAGAACTTTGAAAAATTCTCTCGTTCAAGATCAAGACAGTCCACTGTTTTAGTATTCTACTGGCTGCACTAAAACTTACTTACTTAGGCTGTTTTGCTCAATAGCGAAAAGTACCTAATTCGATATTATCACTACAAGTAAGTTTTAGTCTAGTTACTATGTCCATCAACCTCACATTCTAACTAAAATTGTTAATTGATATTTTTGTACTTAAATGCTGAAAAAACGATTAAAAACCACTAACCAAATAACAACCAACTACAAAACATATTCATAATATTTCCACAGATGGTGCTAACCAACATCTATTTGCTATCAGCTGTAAATACAAGAATGGAATGCTAACCAACATCTATTTTGTTGACATCCTAACAAATAAATTGGTGAAATGGTGTTAAACATGAATTGGATAAGCAATACCCACCGACCTAATCTTCTGTATTAATCATTGAAGGTAAGCTTTACGACACATAGTTAAGAATCAAGTGTAGCAACTCACCTAATAATAAAATTATGAATATATTCCCTTGGCCTAACTATCTACATAGACACAGCATATATTTTATGTATACCTAACTAATGTTTATTATTATAAAAAATCTGGAGACTGAAAAATCTGCCGTAAATAAAGAAAAAGAATAAATTATACAACCGCAGCAGTGATGAAGGCCTATAATATGTCTACTTTACTTTGCCACATAATATTTAAGTACAGAGCAGAAAATAATATGTTTTTGTTTTAAAACTTTACAGTTCCTGGGACGCATGAATGATGTCTAGAAACTGAAGATTGTTCATGAAAGAAAAACATTTTCTTTAGAAAACTGTTCAGTCTTGTACGACTACAATAAAAATGTGTGTTCCTTTTTATTTAATAGATGTGTAAAATTTAATAAAGTGTTTTAATTATGAACTATAGAGATTAGAGTTACAAAATAAATAAAAATAACTTGATTGTAATAATTGAATACTGTTTTTTATAAATACAGACAATTGATTATTATAATGATACTATTTAGAGGTATTTACCTAAATTAACTGTCATTCATTAGGTTTCAGTAAATAGAGAGAAATAAATTATGGTAAACAAAACAGCTGTTTTATTATATCAATACATATAACTCACAGTAGCATTTATTCACTTTTATTATGAAATATTTGGACATGGGGCAAAAAGAAATTCGAACAAATATTTTGTAAGAATTAGTGGAATTTGGGATATAATTTCTTCCTGTGGAAGTCATCATGGATTATGTATGTACTGCTTGCAAATTCTTGCTGTAAGTGCCCGACACCTGAAATATAAAAATAATAATTTAAGTAAATCCTCATATATTCCATGATCTATTACATCCGTCCACAAAGTCTAATAGGCCTCTCCTTTAAACACTGATGCACAATCTATCTACTTTATAGAACAGAATGTAAACTTAAACATCCGTCCACAAACTCAAATGTAAACTTACTACCTATACATTTGCAGGTGCATTTCACATTCACCAATAAACAGTATGTTAGTGTGTAACGTTGTTGCTGTGCTAAACACACATTCAAGGTTTAACACTAAGAAAGAAAATAATATTGATAGTAGGTACCTTAAACAGACAATGATGTGGAAATAGATCTATGTATGGTAGTGTGATGGGTATGTTCATTGTGTCCTTACATAATCCATTGACATAAAATGCTTCAAACTATGTTTGTTTGTGATCTTCCTCTATAACATTGGCTTTTCCAATGAAGTACAAGCTCGATTGCTTGTGGCTCGTGATAAGTTTGATACGGTATGATGAATTCCACCAAAATACCTCGTTTCTGAAATATCATAATAATATTATATATCTTTAGTTTAGGTTGCACTTGTAACAGAAGAACTTTCACAATTATTATAGAAAATCGACCTCGCTGCTTCGATATTTAACATATCACTATTATTGATTTATTACGGAGGTTTTACACAAAAACACATTCCCAATTCATCAAGACGATGTTCACTTACATAATTTCGTAATAATTAAGGAGATTATACGAGTAAATCCCAAAAATATTCCAAACAAAATCGATTGCGACGAGTATGCTGCCTTCTGTTTGACGAAACAAATGACTCGATGATTTGAATACATTTGAAAGCAACTTAAACAAATTAACAACTGTCAAACCGGTTACGTAATTCGAATAATAGCCTTTTTAGACGCTTATCGTTCACTCTTTAGCGTCTGAAGCAGAGTGCAGTTTGTTTGACAGATTTTGAAGTTACATAATTCGAAAGTCGTAAAATTCAACCAAATGCAAACAAATTCATACCAATTCCACTAAATCGCCTTGAGAAAATGTGTTTCATAATTAAATAGCAGGTCCATAAAAACTGTTGTTTTTGCGGTCGTCGGTTTTGTCAGGCTAGGTAGTCCAAGGTGTAGTCCAGGGCCTCATAATGGATCTGGAAGGTCACTATACTGAACTCCTTATTAGACAAGGTAGCACCGTTGTGTTTAGACCATTTCGATTTGTTTTGACAAGTAGGTACGTTAGCCCAAGGTGTCGTCTAGGGTCTGATAAAAGTGCCGGAAGGTGGCCAAAGGAAACTTTACACAGTGGCATAAGGTGATAAGATGATATAATTTAGTAAAATAATACCCCAATGGATAGAACACATATTTGATCAAATTCTAATGTTAGAATAAAATAAAGTAAAATAGTTTTTTAAACAAGCTTTTATTGAACTAAAAAGTACTAAATAAAACCTACGCAGGTAAACATAGAACTTTAATATTTTCTTAAAAGCTTGAAATGTGTGAGCGTCGTTCTTTCACTTTAAGATAAAGTGCCTGCTACACGGTTGCCAACCGCGTCCTCGACCGAGATGGCCTTGGTTGGCGACCGGCGAAGTTGTTTCAACGTTTCGTCGTAAACCTAAGGTCACCTCTGTCGGGATGCGGTTGGCGACCGTGTAGCAGGCACTTAAGCCTCAAGCTAAGCGGTTAATTTTTCCCAATAAGTTTGTGCTCGCGAGGTCTACTGTTCGCAGAACTACTAGTAATATTAGTATAGATTATAATTATTGATGATTTGAGATACATCGCTTTACCCCCGGAGCTAGGTTTCTTTTCTATGGAGCTTGAGCATTCTCCTTTGTTCTTATGGAACAAATCTAACTTAGAGAGATGTATTAATGATTCCAATGATTGTAATACGTGAGTCCATCAATGCCAGGGTTCCGGCCAAGGCTTGAGTAATACTTTTCTCAAACAATGCGCGGAAATTCAAACCAAGTAAATTCATTGTAAATTACAGACTCAATAACAAAAAAAAAAAATTTCACCTGCCTATATGTTCATTTGTTTCTTGATGACTTTAAGGCCCTTTCCTCACTGGTAAGTGTACCGTGCGGGGTAGTTTTGGTACTGCGTGACGTCATGCATTTTACTGCATCGGTGCTGGAAGCTTACCGAACAGTGTTTCCACTTTTAGGGATTTCTTACCACTATTAAGCATGGGCCAATATTAAGCATGGTTTAGGGATAATTATTTTATTTTGACAGGGATTTAGGGAATTTGGGGGTAAATATGAATTTAAGTTGGTAACCTTATTGTCTATAGAAAGCAGCACCCAATGTATTACTTTACGCTATGGCACCACCGATTTATTAAAGGGGATTCCCTCAACTCAAACTAGTAATGAATGCAATTCATCTAATTTTAGTTTAGGTACCATGTCAATTGTGAGATTAACTTAATATTACCAGCTTTTTTTTAACTTGCCGTGTTAGTTAGTTAGTTAAGCTAGCCACACACGTAACGATTTGCTTGCGCAAATTTAGACTTGCTCAAATCTAACTTGACGTGTTTTCAAAGAAAAGACATCGACCAAACCTGGTATCGCTATTTACTCTGCTGTGACTTACTTAAGTTTATAATGTTGATAAATCTTGTTTTTAATTATAATAATTTTATCTGGTAATGCGAATCCTTAAATTCTCCAGATAAAAAAACACCATAAAAGTATTAGTTTTTATTTCGATTTCCTATTTTATATTTTACCCATACATAGTTTTTTTTTCACGTAAGTATTGTCACATGTCATTGGCTTCAAAGAGTATGTAAACAATAAAACCTTCTTGACTTACACAAAATAATTTATTTACGCATCGAACTATTGAAATTATAGTTCAATAATTAGTAACAAAAGATATTAATAACAAAACAACTAATTATTATTATGACATTGTAATAATAATCTGTAGGTGTTAAAAGTACCTTATGGTTATGACAAAGGCAGAATGTATTGAGAGACCTTTGCCTGTTTCATTCATCAATAGAAACTCTTTCAAAATAGAACAAACGCGCGCCATAAGATTCTATGCGCGTGCATCCTGAGCAAAACATGCTGGCGTCCGGCGAGTTTTCTCTTTCTAGCATGTATGCACGTCCCATTCGTTTAGTTTTAAGTACAGTCTCGAACGGTAGGTCTTTAATAATAGTTTATTATTATTGTATAATTAATTTAATGATTTCATTTTATGTTTTGAATGACATAGGCCATTATTATTTTGTTTATATATACATTACATAAAATAGAAAAATAAAAAAATAGGTAGGTACACAACAGTGGGACACTGAACGCATCATGACTGAGGGGGCCTGTATTGAAGAAATGATTTGTCTAATAAGAAGTCTTTTATAGAGTAGTAGCACTTGATTACTAACAGATCATGAAGATCCTTTTTAATTTCTTTAATTTCCGTACCTAATTATTCTAATAGGTCCTGGAATATTATTAAAGATGCGTGAAGCTGTACAAAAGATACTTTCATGCATTAAATGAGTCTTGCTAGCTACTGTATGCAATTAGTCCTTACGCCGTATACGCGTGTAGTAATTAAACATGTCAATATTATTTTTGACAAATACTGCGTTAATACATTCGTCTTTAAAAAAAATGGTTTACAGGAGTCAGTTTCACGTAAGTTAAATATAGCCCTGATGCAACGTTTTTGAGCAATGAAAGCGCGCTCCTTGTCTGTACTGTTGCCCCAGAATATTACACCATATCTGAGGATAGAGCAAACGTAACCGTGGTAAGCTGTTAGTAAAGTAATCTGATTAGCTATTTTTCTCAATCTGTGAAGTGCATATGAGAGTCCGAGCTTTTTGCATACATGGTCATTATGTAGTTTCCAATTAAGTTTGTTGTCAATATGTAACCCCAGAAATATTGTTTCTTCAATTTCTTCAATGTCGCTATCTAGGTAATGGATTTTTAAAGAACCCGTACGACGGGTTCGTATTTTAAAGTTCATTATTTTAGTTTTTTCAACGTTAATCATTAAGTTATCGAAGTGTATAGAGTGCCGCGAGTTTCTTGTGGCACTCTAGTGTCACTGCCTCGGCCCGGCTAGGGTGCCGTGAGCGTTGCATTGTCGCTGTCACTTGTTATTTAGGTTAGGTTAGGTTAGAACTGTGACCAACCAACGCACGAGCCGAGCGAGCGTAGCGAGCGGTGCCGCGGTAGCGGCCGGCGAAATGCCAGGGTCCGTTTAGGCACAAGAGAATGTAATGTTTTGGGAATGTGGTGTTTTACAGCGATTTAACCTCGACAATCAAACAAAATACCAAGTGACGACAGTGACAATGACAATCCAATGCTTGCGGCACTTTGGCCGGGCCGAGGCGGTGTTACTAGGGTGCCTGTAGTGGCACTTTATCCGATAGGGATAGAGTGCCACCAGTGGCACTCTATCCCTATATACACTGCCTTAAGTTATTGGTTTTTAGCCAATCTATAATTAATAATATTGTTTGGTTGATGTCAGATTCTAGATCAATTGTATTAATTGTATTATCATTAACGAATAAAACAGTGCTATCATCAGCAAATAGTGTAATGTCATGATTTGTTACCGAAGGCATGTCATTTATATAAACAAGGAAGAATAAAGGACCTACGATACTCCCTTGAGGAACGCCAAATTGAACTGTTCCGGTTTCAGAAGCATATACCTATTTCTTCGGTTTTAGTAATGGAATTTAACCGCCTCACTTCTGTGAATTGTTGTTGTTAAGGTATGATTCTATACGCTTGTACACATTACCTCTCACACCATATGCATACATCTTTCTTAAGAGGATCTTATGGTCGTTCCGGTCGAAAGCCTTCGACATGTCCATGTATAGCGCGACAGCCGGCAGCCCTTTATCCAAGTTATTTTTCCTGAAACCATATTGATTAGACGTTAAGATGTTGTGTGTTTCAAAGAAAGTATAAAGGCAATTAAAAATCACCTTACAATAATTTTTCCAAAAGTCCAGTTTTGTTAAGAGTGAAAATATATGTTCTATGGCTGTCAATTGATAATGTGTAATTTGTCATTAAAATCGTCATGGTATCGTCATCAGGGCTCGGATAACTGTATATTTTTCGAAACGGTTTCATCTTAAAAACATAAAGAACAATTTGTTTCGTTTACGTTTGAACGGAACGTTATTAAAATGTTTTTGAAGAAAAACAAAATTTAAATCGCTCTCGGTTAAGAAAACGTTTTTAACCATTTTTTACAAAATGTTGTGCTAAGAAGAATGAGAACTGTGAAAAACGTTTTAAAAACGTTATTTTAAATTGATCTAAATTTTGATATTAATTATAACAGTCTAAGCAATATTTGTGTCCTATTTTCGGGAAATGAGATCTGATGTCCTAGCTAGGTTACTTAGTAGCCTGTATTAAGGACAATCAGCCCTCATTTCCCGAAAATAGGACACAAATATTGCTTAGACTGTTATAATTAATATCAAAATATAGAGCAAATTATAAAAATTATAAAACTGAATAAAGGTTAATAAAACATCTATCATTTCACTTTATTGAATTACTTAATAAAACAACATTATAAAAAAGAGACAAAATATATACAGGGTGACAGGGAAATTCGACCTATTCCTTGAAAGGGGTTATACTAGAGGTCATTAGCAACAAATTAAGTCCAGTTAACTAGGGGTCAAAACTGGATGGTTCTTGAGCTGTGACGGTTCTTCGATTTTGTAGAAATTTTCTGACTTGTTACCTTAAACAATTAATTATGAAAAAAATACTCCACTTACTCTTACTCTTTACTCCACAAAGACTTGTTACCAAAAACAATTAATTATGAAAAAAATACTGCACTCAAAACATTTAATTGATACTTTTTTGAAAGCTGAAAAACGAGAAAAAAAAATGCTTGCCCAAAAGTTACAAATCTCAGAAAGGTCTTTAGTAGCAATAACTTTTAATGATTGTATTATTCCCGAAAATTGAAGAAAGCTATTGAAAAAAAATTGTATGACAGTAGGCGTACAAATGTGTAAAATGACTAACTGGTTTCATAAGCTTTCCAAAAAGGTACAATTGCAACAAGCTTTTTTTTTTCTCGTTTTTCAGCTTTCAGTAAAGTATCAATTAAATGTTTTGAGTGCAGTATTTTTTTCATAATTAATTGTTTTTGGTAACAAATCAGAAAATTTCTACAAAATCGAAGAACCGTCACAGCTCAAGAACCATCCAGTTTTGACCCCCAGTTAACTGGACCCAATTTGTTGCTAATGACCTCTAGTATAACCCCTTTCAAGGAATAGGTCGAATTTCCCTATCACCCTGTATAGTCCTAGTATTCGTCGCCAGTATCAGTTTATTTGCATAACTCACTGACGCATATTAAACACTAGCTTCTGCCCGCGGCTTCGCTCGCGTGGATGTCGGAAATTATCCCACGTGCTTCCGTGGGATATTACCGGGATAAAAAGTTTCTTATGTCCTAAATCAGATAATGACCTATTAGTAGAGTCTGGCTAACGAAAGTTGGCCCTGGAATTATTTGCGAACTTTTTATATAGCAACTCTGTATGAACGTGAACGTCAATTTGACAAGGTTGTCGTTCGGTATCTCTGGTGTATTTAGTGACAACACTAAATGCATGTATTTTTTAAATTTGCCGCCAATATTCTGGGGCCAACTTTCGTTAGCCAGACTCTAGGTAACAGACAGACAAACAGATAATAAATGCATATAATCTTTTTGATGTGTAACATCTTTCCTCTCTGTGCGCAGTGAGCAGTGGCCCAGTGGTAACAGCCCCGACTTACGGGTTGTAGGTCGTGGGTCGTGGGACTTTGTGTAAATAATTTCATCACCACTGCTCTCAAAACGGTGAAGGAAATAATGACCCGTTTAAAAAAAAATAACTTTTTTTTTAATGATTCTAAATATTTAATTAAAAAATAATAATAGTTTAGAAAATCCAAAAATACACGCCTCATAGCACTCATTCAAAAACAGAAAAAGAAAACATTAGTTAAAAAAATGAGACAAGGACATTATTATTAGGTCCAGACACTTCTGTCCTATGTGGACCCAGTATAGTAAATAAAGAGTAAACGAGATAAAAATTATTATATTTTCTCCATCTCCTTTGCGTATGCGAACTTTTTGTAAAAAACCACATTGGTTAGCCATAGACTGTGGGTCCAACAGACAACGGCTGTCAATGGCAGGGATGTCCGCCATTGCTCCCGCTAGGTGGCGCTAATGAGTTTGGCGGTCATAAAACGGTGACCTTGGTATCCTCCATTGCTTCTCTAATGTCACCAGTCACTTTAAGGAGTGCGGAGGCTGTACTGTGCCCAGGCATGAAACCAGATTAAAAAGAGCTAACAAGGTTGTTCCGGTGAACAAACCCTGTAAACTGCTTGTGCACGCAGGCCTCAAGCACTTTAGACAGGAGTGGGAGAATGGAAATAGGTCGAAAATGGCTGGGTAGGGAGGGATTTGAAATTTTAGGGAGTGGGCGTACGTAAGCCTTACGCCACTGGGATGGGAATTGTCCGGAATCAAGAGAAAAGTTGATGTACATCATCAACTTTTCTCTTGATTCCGGACAATTACGGAAAAGTAATCGGAGGGAGAAGGATATCTAGGATCCAAACGACCATACTACGACTGATACCGTCACAGCCTTGAATTTTATGGAAAGGACTATCTTTTCGTCCAAGGTTACCGGAGAGAACTGAAATGGCTCTATGATGGGACTATGTAGGCCAGAAATGAAATCGACCGTCTGGGACAACATTTGGGAGTCCAAATGACTAGTGGTTGACGGTTGATATCATCAAGGCCAATCGTATTAAGAAAATCCACATGACGTGATCTACCGATACCAAGAGTACCAAGGAACTTCCAGATATCAGCAGGTGAAGAAATAGATATGTTTCGAGAATAGATATGTTTCGAGAATATGGCGGCGAGATATTGTAAATAAAAAAAAGTGTTGTTGCCTTTAGGACA
Source organism: Conistra vaccinii (assembly GCA_948150665.1). Lineage (NCBI taxonomy): Eukaryota > Metazoa > Arthropoda > Insecta > Lepidoptera > Noctuidae > Conistra > Conistra vaccinii. Next base: position 24,294,896 of record OX411316.1, read on the forward strand.
TTTTTTTTTTGTAGTAGATTTATTTATTTTCAAAACATAGTTTCTAACAAAAATGAACAATTTTTTAAACACTTTTCATGAAGTATGTTGTGACTGCTTTTTTGCCTATCAATATGGGAAACATTTCTCACCTCGCAATCCTTACGTTATGTCAAAGATTATTTTATTTAGATATTAACTGGTAATTACTTTGTCGGTTGCTAGCCCACGGAAGACTGTCGAAGTTGGAAATAAATAGTTATAGATATAATATTAGATCGTTTTTTATATCATAATAACTGAACTACTTTGAATAAAAAAGTCATTTTCACTCCTATAGCTAAAACGAATCTGTTAAAAAAAGTTACTCAACTATTTGATTTTATCGCAAGCTACAATGTTTTCAGGTTTCATACATTGACGGCCAAGATTTTTTTTTTTTTTTTTGATTTTTTTTTCGGTTCTGCTGCATTAAATCAATTTTTGAATAGTACCTACAGTATTAATCTCCATCAAATTATCTATACAAGGGTATATACGTATAAATTAAGTTGGTTCTGTGTACCAGCAGGAGTATAACAATAAAAACAGTTGCAGCGGCTGCACTATAATACTTCGCATTATGAGTCGTGCAATAATTTATTTCACCATTAATTTAGAATCTCGAAACTCTAGCGCCTAAATTGACCACGTAATCTATTTACAGGGTGGGCCAAAAATATTCGTCAAAAAAAAAAAGATTGCTCATGGCTAGGGGTATCCGCCATGTGCATGCATACCGCGCGCATGCCATGATCGAGGTGCGTAGATATAGCTCGCGCTTCGTCCGTTTGTATGAAGTTGGAATACTGTATGATAATATTACCGTGGCCACCAGAGGCTAAGCATTGCCATACAACGTGGCAATGCCGCCAGTCTCTTGGGTTACATTACCAGTCGACGAGGAATTTTTCGATGCCATATTGTTTGTTAATAGTTTTAGATAAGTTAGGTTAGTTATTTTTAGTTTTGGAAGAACTGTTAATTGATATTTTACAAGAAAATAAAATAAATAAACTTTACTAACAACATTTAGATATTAACCCTTAACCGCCTACCATACGTCTCACAGATCTTCACGAATTAAAAATAGTGATTATTTTGGCACCCGATCTTCGTATAAACTTGTTAGTTCCTGTACCTTTTCCCTACGTCTCTGAGAGCCACGCATACCCTCGTCAAGTTTGTAGGTACGTGTGTTTGACTCTGGTAAGTGGAAAACTATCGTCGTAGGTCTGAGAGACCCCTGGCAGGTGGTTACGTTACTTTTTAAAAATTGTGTATTTATTATCGTCTTAGTTTAAAACGGATTCTAATGACGTCATTATCGAGAGATGGTTGGAACTAGTCCGCCAGACGAAGAAAATATACAATACGATGAATGTAGGTAGCGATGTGGAGCCTGATGTAGGACTACAACGTGTTCTAGAAGAAAGTTGTGGGTCTGATTCCGAATGCGAAGAGCTAACTGTCAAGAAACCGCAGATAATACTTTTTTTATAACCAAATTCAAATTCAAATTCAAATTCAAAATATTTTAATTCACATAAACCTACATGGGCACAGTAGGATGTTATTGGGCACTCTAAGCCACCTTACGTTCCATCGGTTCACTTCGTTCACCTCGTCACTTCAGGTGGCTTAGATTGCCCAATAACATATATGAAATCCATTCTATTCCACCTGATGAACAGAAGGTGGAGTACGAATTTTTGCATAGTGCAGTAAAACAGGTGGCTTAGATTGCCCAATAACATATATGAAATCCATTCTATTCCACCTGATGAACGGAAGGTGGAGTACGAATTCTTCATATCAACCACTTACCTCGATTAACAAAAGCAGATCTACGGTTTAAACTTTGTTTCACTACACTACTTTACTGTCATTCTTTCATAGTTTCACTACACATTTCACCACTACTGAATTTATTCCTAATTTTAATCTATATGAAACGTGGTAAGCTAAACTTCAGGACAGATTGCCTCATGCCTCTCCGCAAAGTTAGAGATAGCGCATTACCACAAAGGTTCAACGCACACTCAGTTTATGCGACCAGATTGGTACCGAGGCCATCTGAAATTTAGAATATCGTATATATTAAACTAAAACTTGGGACAGATTGTCACTATGCCTGTCCACAGAAGAAAGAAATAGCGCATACCCATAGGTGCACACACATTCTATTTCCTGCGGCTAGACATCCGAAATTTTAATTTAATTTCATTTCATATAGATGAAAATTTACATGTTTATTAAACAAGTAAATGCGTCGGCTGTCTGAACCGATGACCTAAACTTCAGGACAGATTGTCCCTAGTCTCTCCACAAAGTTAGAGATAGCGCCTTACCACAGAGGTTCAACGCGCACTCAGATTATGCGACCAGATTGGTACCGAGGACATCTGAATTTTAGGCTACCGTAAACATTAAACTAAAATTCAGGACAGATTGTCTCATGTCTCTTCACAGAGCAAGAAATAACATGCACAGGCACACGCTTATTCCAAGTCCATGACCCCAGATTGGGCACCAAGATACATCCAAATTTTAATTTAATTCGTTCATACAGCTAACACTACCAAGTTACACGCTAACAATCAACGACTGGCTACTCTGCTGTTACTCCACATTTTAAAATCTCAAAGACTGCAAAATTGCATTATGTAAATTTGCTGAATTCGAACTTTATCGTTATTACGTGAGGTGTATGTGTGAGTAACTTCCATGTATTCAGCGATAACATTGTAAGATGATCGTCGCGCATGTTGCAGTCTTTTTAATTATCAATTTAAAGTTTACTACAACATACCTGTGAACATACTTTATGACACGGGTTCGTTTACATATATTTATATGTTTATAATAAGGTGTTAGTTCTATCAATCTAGGATTGTTTGAAAGATGATTCTTAATTATCAATTTAAAGTTTACTGCAACATATCTGTGAACTTACTTTTTGACACGGATTCGTATACATGTATTGTACAGAAAAAAAAAAAAAAAAAAAAAAAAAAAAAAAAAAAAAAAAAAAAAAAAAAAATGCTTCTAGGATATTTTACTTTCGACTCATCTTAACTTGCAGATTTTTTTTATTTTTTTTTAATTTCAGATGGATTTATGTTATCATACAGAGTTTTTCTAAGACGGTTTATTAAACAAACATACATTCTTTACTATAATACATATTGTATACATTATAAGTAACAGCCCGGTGTCGGTTTCGCCTGTCGGCGAGCGTTAAAGCTGGTTTTGTATTTCGTTTCTCACGATAAAATTGCAATTTGACAGAAGCTGGTTTTGTATTTCGTTTCTCACGATAAAATTGCAATTTGACAGAAGGGTTTTCAATCAATGCGGTTTAATTTGTCGTAAGTAACATAATTTAGTTATACACCTGTGAGGACATGTAGTTAAGGTTTAATTTTGATATGAGATAAATATTGCTGAAATTGTATTTTTTATGTATATAAACCAAGCAATTTCGATCATATAATACATTCGCTCCAGTATCTTCCAGTGATTCACTTACCTTTTTCGTTACATATTACGTCATCCTACAACTATAAAATGTGAGTAAGTACTACTAAGTTTATTGAATATTTTAATGTTTAATCGGTACTCAGCTACGGACCTGGTTCTTGCCTGCCGGCTGGTGTAACTCTCGTCATTTCTTAATGTGTTTAATTGTTACCCAGCTACGGACCCGGTTTTTGTCTGCCGACTGGTGTAACTACTCGTATTATCATTTAGAGCGAGTTTTGTAACCTTCTTTTAATTCATAGTAGCATAATTATAAAATTAATCTTTCGTGTTCCATTAGGTTTGACTCCGAATCAGAATACCAGCAGTCACAGCGCTCAGCTGCTGTAGTTGAGGTTACAAAGGTGCAGCCGAAGAAAAAGGCGACGAAGCGTAAAGCTTCTGAAAGCACCACCACACCTTCAGAATATAAATCAAGGTAATTTACATTTACTGCTTATATCTTTCTATATACTACTATTTTTATGAAATGTAAGTAAGTACTCTATTAGTTTACTGAATTTGCAGTAGAACGTAATTGCTACCCAGTTACGGACCCGGTTTCTGTCTGCCGGGTGGTGTAAATATTATCATATTCGAGCGATTGATATTTCTTTAAATTTCTTCTGCAATTATTAACGTGTTCATTTTATTGCATCAGTCTTCTTTTAAGTCATAGCTGCATAAAATTTTAAATTAATGTTTTGTGTTCCATTTCAGATCTGACTCCGAGTCAGAGTACCAGCAGCCACGGCGCTCAGCTGCTGTAATTGAGGTTGCAAAGGTGCAGCCGAAGAAAAAGCCGACAAAGCTTAAAGCTTCTGAAAGCACCATCAAGCCATCAGAATATAAATCGAGGTAATTTTACTATTACTGTTTATATCTTTAGATACCTTCTTGTCGAATATGATACGTTAATTTCAGTGGTTAGTGGATTTATATATAAAAACAACTTTAGATTGTATTTAGCAAAACATACAATTAGTTCAAGAGGTATTTTTCTTTTATTTTGACAGTAAAAGATGCAGCTCGAACCTCTTTGGTTTGGAGGAATGCGATAGCGTTCCACCACCAACCTCAACCGAAGACTTCGCTTCGTCCCTCGTAAGCCGTGTCGCCAACGGGAAAGTGCGGCGAACGGCGGACTTGACTGGGGACTTTTATGTAGAGGTTAAAGTATATAATAAGAGCGAAGTTGTCTCCACTCCTAAAGAGGATCGGTGGAAGAAGGCATCGGTTGCACTTAAAGTGCAACTTAATAGAGACACTCCACAGTGGGACGGGCTACAAATATTTATGAGACGGACTCATCAGTTATTTGATAATTCTGAGCCAGTTTTTTATAGATACTGATAGATAGATAGGAATAAATAATATAATTTCTTTTTCGATATTGGGGTACCAAGATAATTTATTATTTGATATCTTTTGCGATCTTAGATAATCCATATTGCGACATCTTATAGTAAGTCTAAAATTATTTTAACGTACAGGTTAGTTGACATAAAATAAAACTAAAATGCCTTTCTGTACCGTTTGTAACACATCTCTTGAGCGCAGTCACTGGACAGGTCACTTACGTAGTACTAATCATAAAAACAAAAATATTTCGCATTTTTGTGAAGGTGTAGAAATAATACATTCTGCATTTCGTAATCGTATAGCTTCCTATAGAATTGTCGACCCGTCTGAGAATTGTTCAACAGAATCATTTTTAAATAATATTCGAAACAAAATTAAAACCTTAATCGACATGACTATTAAAGAACACATTTGTCTAAAAGTTAACTTCGAATATTTCGCTTTGTTTTTAATGGTTAAAAATGATTCTCAAGAAATGAAATCATTTGCCACAAAAAACTTTACTTTGCATCAGAATTATGAATTGGATTCATTACTGTCTCAAGTCAAAAACACCTTAACAAAAAAGATAGAAGAATTTCAGGATCGAGATAGTGGATGGACGTTCTTGAACAATTCCCATTTGGAAATTAATGTTAACAAATATCAACCTTTGCGCGGTTCAGGTTTTATCGAATTGCCTGCATCATTAAAATATAAAAAAGCATGTGTTAATATCCGCAATAATGATGAGTATTGTTTTTTATGGTCAGTTATTGCTGCTTTATATCCAGCTAAAAGTCATCCTGAAAGAGTATCGTCTTACCCTGATTTTCGAAAAGTCTTAAATGTAAAGGATATATCATTCCCAATTAATTTCTCAGATATTACGCGGTTCGAAGTGAATAACCCTGAAATTTGTATTTACATTTATGGTTTAAAAAATAATACCATCGTAGGACCTCTATACAAACCAAAAACCTTGAACGGAAAGGTGATTCATTTACTTTATTTAGAAAGTGATGATTTATCACATTACTGTCTGATTAAAGACTTGCCGCGACTTGTTAAGAACCAAATGACAAAGCATCACGGTAAACTATACTTTTGTGATGTTTGTTTAATGTTTTTTAATTCTTGCGATATTCTTAGTTCACATAATTGTGGAGGTGTCGCCACGGAACTACCTCCAAAGGGTTCTTTCATACAGTTTGAAAATTATAACAGAAAGCAAATTGTACCATTTGTTGTATACGCAGATTTTGAAACAATGTTAGAACGGTATGAATCTTGTAACCCCGATCCTACTAAGGCGGGTACTGTTACGCGGCAGCGACATGTGCCTATAGCTTACGCATATCATATTACGTGTGTGCTAGACGAAAACTACAATCGTTACGTTTCTTATCGCGGCTCGGATTGTGTATCTAATTTTGTGAAGTCTATTTATAAAGATGCCCGAAAAATTTACGATATTTTAAAAAATAATATTCCTATGATATACTCAGATGACAATGCTCGCGACTTTGAAAACGCGATGACTTGTCATATTTGTGATCACTTCTTGTTCGGCGACAGGGTTCGCGATCATTGTCACTTGACTGGTAAATATCGCGGCGCAGCTCATTGTTATTGTAACATGCAAAATAAGCTACCAAAATTTTTGCCTGTATTTTTTCATAACTTGTCTGGTTATGATTGTCACCTTTTTATAAAAGAATTAGGTGAAGCTCCTGGATCTATTAAAGTGGTACCTAAAACAAAAGAAAACTACATTTCTTTTACAAAGTTTATTCCTATTTCCACCGAGGAAAGCATGCAGGTTCGGTTTGTAGATTCTTTCAAGTTTTTAGGAACAAGCTTAGAAAAACTAGCTAGTACAATGAAAAAACAAGAGTTTAAACAATTAAAATCCTATTTTCCTAATAAAACACAATTTGACTTACTTACCCGTAAAGGTGTTTATCCGTACGACTATATGTCTCAATGGAAACATTACGAAGATACGTGTTTACCTCCTAAATCATTTTTTTTTAACTCTTTAACTAATGAGCCAATTACTGATGAAGACTATGAACACGCTCAGTCCGTTTGGTCAGTATTTAATATTCGTAACATGGGTATGTATACAGATTTATATCTCAAAACAGACGTACTGTTGTTAACAGATGTATTTGAAAATTTTAGAAAAACATGTAAACAACATTACAATCTCGATCCCGCGTTCTATCTTACAGCACCAAGCCTATCTTTTGATGCAATGCTTTTAAAAACAGGAATACAATTAGAGTTGATTAGTGATATTGAAATTTTTAGGATGATCCAAAAAGGTATTCGAGGTGGTGTTTGCATGTGTTCCAAAAGACATGTCAAAGCCAATCATAAATATTTAGATACTTACAACCCATCTCGTTCAAATTCATTTATCATTTATTTAGACTGTAACAATTTATACGGTTATAGCATGTGTCAATCCCTGCCCTATTCCGATTTCAGTTTTATGAATAGACAAGAAATAGATAATTTACAATTGAATTTGGCGGATATTAGCGATACTGCGGAAAACGGTTATATTCTAGAAGTTGATTTAATATATCCAGATAATTTACATATTGACCATAATGACTTTCCATTTTGTCCAGAAAAATGTTTGCCACCCGGTGGTAAGAATAAAAAACTAATACCGAATTTATATGATAAATATCACTATGTTATTCATTACATACATTTAAAAACGTGTTTACAACACGGTTTAATATTGAAAAGGATCCATCGCGCTATTGTATTCAAGCAAAGTTGTTTTTTAAAACAATATATTGATATTAACACTCAGTTACGTCAAAAAGCAGAGTCAACGTTTGAACAAGATTTTTTCAAATTATTAAACAATAGTATTTTTGGAAAGACTCTGGAAAATAATGAACATCGAATAGATGTTAAGTTAGTAAACAAGTGGTGTGACTTGAACAATAAAACAAAAAAGACTACTTGTGCTGAGAAATTGATCGGCAGTCCATATTTTCATAGCGCTTCTGTTTTTTCTGATGATCTAGTGGCAATCCAAATGAAGCCTTCGCGTGTTATTCTTAATAAACCAATATATATAGGATTTACCGTATTGGAATTATCTAAGAGTCACATGTATGACTTCCACTATTCAATAATAAAACCTTTTTATGGTAACCGAATAGAATTGTGTTATACTGATACGGATAGTTTAGTTTATGATGTAAATACCGACGATGTTTACGAAGATATCAATGGTCATTTTCTAAAATATTTTGATACCAGCAACTATGACATAGACAACGAATTTAACTTGCCAATTATTAATAAGAAGGTTCCAGGGCTATTTAAGGATGAAATGAGTGGCAAAATTATCAAAGAATTTGTAGGACTGCGCTCAAAGCTTTATTGTATTAAAACTAACGACAAAACAATTAAGAAAGCAAAAGGTACAAAAAAATGTGTTACGAAAAATTTAAATATGTTAGATTATAAAAACGTTTTGTACAATTGCAATGTCATTCGCAAAAAAAATGTCTTGTTTAAGTCAATAAAACATGAAATATTCACTCAGGACGTAAATAAAATAGCACTATCAAGTAATGATGATAAGCGGTTGCTATCGTTTGATAAGGTATCTACTTTAGCCTGGGGTAATGCAACTATATTTAAGTAATGCATTAACATTATTTTTAAATGTAAATAATTATAGTAGATACATTTTTAATGTATTTTAGAGGACGTCTTAAATGTAAAGATAGGAAATATTATGAACCTACTAATGCTTATTACCTATAGCAGGATCCAGACATAAGTAATGGGTAATGTAATTGTAAAACATTTATTTTCTTGGTGCCCCAAACAAATATTATTTTTAGTATTAAATAATATTAGAACTTATTTAGTACTTAATTAATTTTAAAAGGGTTTATGTGACATAGCATTTCGTAAAAATGACTAAAATATTCTCTACTAACTTTTTATATCGTATCCTGCTTAGACGTCTAAATTTTAATAAATCATATTATTCATTGCCAAAACTTTAGATTTTAAAATTTGTATGAAATGCTGTCCCATAAACGTGATAAGTTTTCTTTTATTTGTAGTACGTAAATGTAATAAATAGTATTTTATAATTATAATTATATCTGTTTCATTTCTATTCCTGATTGATGACAAAGCATACAGCGCTCGCAGCGAGTCGCGCATGAGGATACAGGCTCTAACTTGATAAAACATTGTAATGTTCATTTTTGATGACAAAGCACGAAGACGAAGCTGACATAGCTCGAAGTTCGGACGCGCGCGGTGTAGAATTCGACACCGAACAGGTGCTTATGCACGAGTTTGAACATGTTGAAACATGAAATTGAATCACAGCACAGCGTAAGGCTTTATAGAGCGTAATTAGATATTAGCCACGTTCCACATTATTATATTGGGTAGAACATCCATCATTAGACAGTCAACCACTCAGCCGGAGCGGTCATATCACGTCGAATAAAAACGAAACGAATTGTAAGTATTGTACAAGTACCCATCTACTTATAACATTATTTCATCATGTTGTTTATGTAATTATAATTAATTATTATTTCGTTTGTTTCAGATCATTGATAATGTGTGATTCTCCAGATATTATCGACTTCTCACAATACGCTCAAGGTTTTCCGACTCCGAGTCTAAGCTGGCATATCCCAGATTTCCCAGAACAAGAAAGACCTGTCAACAAGGAGCCTAGACCAAGACAAAACTGCGGACCTGCCATCAAAAAACCTAGAACAAGACGGGAGTGTCTAAAACAGAAGTCATCTCTGCATACATGTCAATCATTCGTTATAAACAATGAGAAGAAAAAAGGTTTACGGCTGATCCAGGTACAAGTGTTGGATATTAGTGAACAAGAGCCTGCAAGTGACAATCAGGACGGGGTAATGTTAAGTGCGCAGTATGTAGTGACTGAATCGGTGGATCATGTTATGGAGGAGACGCAATCGTTAATTAATAAAATATCAAAAAAACTTTGTGGGGACAGTTGTTATTATTAGCTGATAGTTGGTGTCATTATTTTGTAAGTATTTACTTTATAAGATTTTAGTAATAAGCAATAATAAATTATGTAAGTTATATTATAGTTATTAGAACATATTATTTGTTTTCGTATTTTTTACTGTTTAAACATCTTAGGTTTTTATGTTGTATAAGTTTTGAATGTAAGTATATCTAAATTATTAAAATGTTAAATATGTAAGTTTTATAGTAATTAACCTTTTGTATTTTATCCTGTACATAGTCTAAAAATTATAATAATAAAACATAAAATAATTATAATATATAATGTTAAGTTCTTTGTTTAATTTATTTGCGATAATGTTCATACATCACAAGTTTGTAAAATTAAGTATGTGGAGACAATTATTACTATTATTGGGTAGGTAGGTATAATTAGTTTGTAATACTTGTAAATAATATAAAAAATAAATAAAAATACATTATTTTACCATTTAAATTATGTTTTATTTTGTATTACTTATTTATACTCGGACTCTAAATTAGCTCTAGTGTAGTGTATTATAGGTTATTTTCTTTCAGTATATTTTATTAGAATAATTCATTTAAAATCATAGTACATTTGAAATTATATATTAAAATTTTTAAGAAATAATAATTTTGCTGCAGCTAATTTAAAGTTTGATAAGTAGGTTACCCTGATTATATTAAATGAAACACTCTTAAGTAGATAAACATTTTTTATTAACTTTTCAACACAATAATGAATTAAAATAAATTAAAAACAGACATATTATTATCAACATACCATTTTCTAATACACACCGCATTATTTAATGCACAATTCATTTTATGGTTCACACAATTAAAATCAGTTTTATTTTTACAAAACTTTTTTTTTAATATTGCAAAATTAGGACATCCCTTCTCACCTATGTCGATCACTTCACAATTTGTACATAACTCTTTAATCCACTTAATCTTTTCCAAACCCTTGGTAATAATTTTTTTATTTTCTAAATATGGTAAAATAACGCGTTGAAACTCTTTGTAGTCTATGAACCCCTCACTCCAGTAAATTCCTCGATTCCTTTCTAACCACCTCACCTGCTTTTTTTCTTCTGGTGTTAGGTAATGGAATGAATATGGTGGTTTTACCAAGAACGTCTGTGTATGATCCTGACTCGCAATGCTTAATTCTTTGATAATAAAATTATTTATAGAATCTTTAAATCCTTGGAGTTCCACTATAATGGTATCCGAGTTCATGATATCTTCTTAACAATGTTACTTAATGGTTTGTATTCAACAATGCAATCGTTCAGAATAAGACAATATGCTGAAGTTTGATCTGGTATCTCTGAATCACTTTCAATTTCTACTCTCACATCCACAACCGGACCTGTCTTTAGATTATCCGCTTGTCTAGAGCAATCGACTACAAACAGCGGTGCTAAATCTCTAAATTGTTTCTCACTTAGTATGGGCTCCGAACGACGTCCGTAATACGACTGTTGAAATCTGGTGTATTGCTCGTATAATAAAGCGATTCTGTTATCAGCAAAACTCACATTTAAGCTTTCGTATGGAAAATACGTTGAATTAAGATACACTCTAACGTCTCGAATATGACAGTGATCGAATTGAGACATGTCGGAACTTGCATTGTTTTTTCTATTTGTCTGTAGCCCAATAATAATGTATCTTGGTTTTTCTATTTGAGATGAAGTTTTGATGGACCAGGTATGTTTTGTAGTTTTAGGCAAAGCTGGATATTCGTACAGATCCCAATTTCTGTATATCATTTGAAGTGGGCGATCTTTTTCTAATACTTTTAACAAACCAATTTTTTCTTTGTCTGATACTTTAACATGCGGTACGCGCCATATGATTTTGTTAATCTGAACATCATCCACAACTTCGCCAGTATTAAGTTTTACAGCGTTCAAATTAGTATTACTACGTAACAAAATCAGTTCATGTCTACTATTTATCACGACTTTTTTAAAATCTTCAGCAAAACCGAGGAGGTTACGAAGTGGTATAGAAGCAGAAAATCTTCCTCCATTTATATTTTTTATGCCATCAATATTCCAGCCCCAGGCATTAGACATTTTTGATTCACTTTCGTTCATTGAAATGAGTGATTTCATGGTTGTTGTTATACCTGCATTTTTTATTTTATCAATCTCCACACCATTTAGCTCATACCTAATGTCTTGGAACAAGTAGAGTAGAGCATTGTTCGTGAAATTGATACTAGTAGCTTTGTCCTTCGTATCTTTTTTGCTAACGATAACAGTTCCTTCCAAATATAGGGTGCTAGCTGACGGTAATATGTACAAGTCCTGTTGGTTGATAGGTATGCGGATTTCATCGTTCCTGTTAAAACTCGTTACATAGGGCTTGTAGGAATGAAATTCGATTCCTTCTATAGTATTGTCGTATGTCGGAGCGGATAAAACATCTAAGATATTCATTTTAATAATCCGATCGCTCTAAGGAATGCTTTATTGTCTTTAGTTAATTTTATTTTCTTCTTAAAGAGAGGTCTTATTTGAGAGCTAGCTCGAGCAGAACTGATATTCTTTACTTGTTGAGACACATTTTTATTGTAGTCAATCATTGTTTTCTTCTAAGATGCAGATATACCTGCACTTCTTCACCTCGTAAATTGATTAATCGTTTGTTTATATCTAACAGCCTGATATGTATGCAGCTTATGTTGTTTTGATTGATTGGAAAGTATATTGCGTTTTTCGGGATTTCTATGATCCTGTATCCAGGTGGCACATTAAGTGCAAATTCGTGAATAATATGACTTGGTTCACCGTTTATATATGAACCGCTTACAATATCACATTCAATCCTGACTACGGTCGTAGGTAGAATGTTGACTGGAGACTGTGACACATGCCATTTATTTGCTTTCAAGATTTGTTTGTTAAATCCTAACAGTCTTCTAAAAGACTCTTCTTTAATAAAATTAATGTCTTTTGTACAGAATATTGTAGTTTTTAAAGTATTATTATTGCACCGTAGTTTGATCGCTGCATCTTTTATTTCAGATTTTAAATAATCGCCGATATCTTGCAATTCATAAGTGCCTTCCGGTATTTCAATAACTTGATTAAAACCATAATAGAACTTATTATTACTTATATCAATGTTTGGAATAGAATTAAATGTTGAAAAGTGCAATAAAGCACACTCATACTCTCCATCTAGTTGCAATGTATTAGGATAGTATGTAGTTAACACTGACGAGTCTCCAGTTATCGACAAAGTGAGCGACATCTTGCAAATGATTGAAATGAAAGAAAAGCATATATTTTATAATACATTTTTATTCCAAAAAGTCCACAAATAATTTAAACATAAATGACCACAATTAACTGCGTTAAATTTTTGATATCTTGTGTAGTTATAAAACACATTACAATTTTTAAAATATTGCATCAATTCCATTGGAGGTTTTAAATTTCCATAGCTATCAAAGTATTCACAGTGATTGTATACTTTAGCATAAGCTACCCAATGCGTTCCTTCGTTCTTAGAATCGTCTAAGTTAACGATACCACATTCAATGCATTTCGGCTTCCGAGGTAGTCGATCCTTCATGTAGACCCCACGAAAATATGGGATGTCACTTGAAAACTTTCGGATGTCTACATTTGTTAGAGGGCGTTTAGGTAGCATATTTTTCAGTTTTTTGAAGATGTTATAAACAATCCTTTACCACTTTTATACGACTTAATGTATAAACCCTTACCCAACACTAATGCCTCCATAGCTTTATTATGACGTTCTGTTTCTTGCAAATTTTGTTTGCTTGCTTTGTAATCATTGACGGTTTTTGCAATGCCAGCTGCACCACCAGCTAAAGTTCCTAAAGCTGATAAACCAGCGAAAATTGGAATTAAAGGTAAAACTCCTCCAGTCTTTGGTATGGGTATTACTCGGGGTACTCGAATTCGATGATGAATGTTTGGAAATAACTTTTTTGCGGTTAAGTAAGCTGCTTTTATTAAAGTCTTATTATCTTTGCGTTTGAGTTTCTTAATTTTTGATTTTATTTTTGAAACTAAGCTTTTAAATGTTTTAATGCCAGATCCCGACTTTAGTTTCGCTTTCATAACTTTGTTCACTACCCAAGAGCTTAGTTTTTCACCTTTCCCTGCATCTTTTGATTTAAGTCTTTGTTTAGCCATGTTAAGTAGTTGTAAATCGGCTTTGTGACGATTTGATAAGTCTGTATAGTTTGTATACGCAATGTCGTGTTGCATGCAAGCTTCGTCTAGCTTATTTACACCTCGGTCACCTCGCGCTAAACGTTTCTGAAGTTTGGTTCCTGGTCCGCAATAATTGTATCCTGGTAAATGAACTTCGAAAGGTAGATTATTAATTATGTTGTTAACTAGTCCACCCCCTTGCATTACTCAAATAATAATGATAGGATTTCAGATGAAAAATGGTTATATAATAATATTATTCCATTATTGCAGCTTTTTCAATCCAACTATTTTCTGCGCTGTTTAGACCTAACCATTTGACATACAATTTATTACCTTTCTTTCTCAAAACCTTTTCTATCAAATAAACATCAGGATAATTCGATTTTTGTAGTTCTTGTTCGTAAAAAGCTCCTAATATGTTTTGCTTTCGTTGATCTTCTATGTGATAAGTAACTGGTAAGGTTTTATTTACTTTTTTTATAATAAATAATTCAGTAGACCAATTAGGAGTGTAACCTTTCTCAAAATTATGTTTGTATTTACTTATACGAACACAATCACCAACTTTGAATTTAGGCTTCCACTGAACTAAATCATGTTTGTTAATTTTTTTTATATTTTCTTTGATTATTTGTTCATTATATTTATTCACATCAACCGGTTTAAATCGAATAGTACGATGTTTTGTGTTGTTATATCTCTTCAATGTATCTTCCAATGGTAGACCTAACCACTTATAGTTTCCATTGAGACTAAAATATTTATATAATTTATTTTTTACAGTTCTAATCAGTCTCTCTACAATTGATGCTTTTTTAGTAGAAAACGATGAGTAATGGTTAATGTTGTGCTTTTTCATAAGCGTTTGAAAAGTGATGTTATAAAATTCAGTTCCCATATCAGTTTGTAAGTTCATAGGCTTATTACGACTACTAAGCAATATATGTTCGAATGCACGAGTAACATCGAATTTATTTTTCGATTTTAACGGTTCAGCCCAGGCATACTTCGAGAAGCAGTCAATCACCACTAAGATGAAATTGTAACCTTTGTTATACTTTTTCAGGTTTTGCATGTCCATCAAGTCTGCTTGCCATAAGTCGTGGATTCCTTTCAGAATAACAGAACGTCGAAGGAAATTTCTTCGTGCCGCTTTGTGTATTTCATTTACAATCTGCTGTTTTACCATTACGGAGTTTTTTGAAGTAATTTATCTACCTCTGCTTTAGTGTAAAACTTATCTTGCAAATGAGTTGAAACCTCTGGTAACCTTGTTTTTAAAGTAGCTTGAACTGTACCCTTTGCATCTTTTATGATTTGAGAACGCAAGATACCAATCAGATTATTAACTTCTTTAAACATATTAGCATTCAATCCATCTACATAATCCTTGTTCACACCCAGATTCTTTAATTCTTTTAACGTGTTAGCATTCAATTGATCTACGTAATCCTTGTTCACAGCATCGTCAGCTTCTACTGGAGATCTAATTCCTCTCAGTCTTGATGTTTTTATATCGTAATCTCCGTTTTCTGATTTTAACAATGCATTCTCATTAAACTCAAATAACTCTGATAAACGCATTCTTTTGTGAATGTAGTGTCCGAATTTGTCTACGTTCATGTTTAAGGTGTATTGTATCGAGAGGCTGATAGTAAAATAAACACATTTTTAAATATTTATTTATTTATAATTTTACTTTCCCGCAATTCTTCAATGATAGATATAATTTCATTATCTAATCCTGTGTTGCCAGCATCTCTAGATGCAATTAATAATTTCAATCTTTCTACTAATTCATTAGGATTATCCCAGTACACTAAATCTACGTTTTTTCTCCACTTTTTTATTAACGGTAGACCCTTTCCTTGAACTGTATTCTTCAGTTTAAAAAGAGGTTTAATAATTTGCATATATTTTTGCCCTTTATTACTTTTTATTGGTTTACTTGGATCATAATCTCTACGATGTGCATTTGTATCAAGTAACATCGACTTATAATTTTGCATATCATTATCTGTAACCAAGCTTAAGTCTACATCTTTCTTAAGCAACAACTGTTTTAAACCAGGTGTATTTCGGTATTTACGTTCAGCTACGGTAATGTATTGATCGTTGATCGTTATGCAAGCAGAACCTAGCATCAGTTTCCCGCGATCTGCTCTAACCCCAAATGGAATATCTACCAACGCTTCTGAAGATACTGACCAGGATGATGTATCATAATCTTGATTCCTTTCAACTACTGATTCATAAGAAGAGTCACTGTTGATATCGGATTCATATTTGTCTTCATCGCTATTATTATCATTACTTTTTGCGCTGCCAGTTCCTTCTTTCGACATAGTTTCGTTAGTAAACGGAACATCAACAAAATCATTACTAGCACCCAGGAGAGCAGTTTGTTTACTAGCATTAGCAATTAGGTTGAGAGGATCTGTAACAGGTTTGAAAACAGTTTCTAGTGCTTGTTTATTATCAATCTCAGTATCTCTCATTTTTCGTACTTTTATCTTTACAGCTTCTGCCGCATCAACAATTTGCCGTTTCAATGATTTTTCCATATTGGTAAAATAGGTTGTAATTGATCTAGCGTCGTAAGGTGAATAATAATGTTTTGTAGGTAATAAACCTTTTATATGTATTCGTGTTCTTAGTCAAAGACTACAAACGTATCAAATTTATTTCTATAACATCCTTTGTTTTTGGAACAATCTTTATTAATTACAACATAATTGAAAGGTATACTCCATATTTTTGAACACATTTCCCGAAATTCAGTCCATGTCATGTCAGTGTTGACGTGTTCTTCATAAACATGTCTCATATTTCTTTCATCTTGTTTAAAAAGTACGATTAGGTTTGCGTTGTCTCTTACTAACTGTTTAGGGATTTTACTATACGTCTGATTTAGATAAAAACAATCGATGGACTTGTGTCTCCCCATAGCAAAATAATCACGTATACTACTTTGATTTTCACAAGCAACATCATCAAATACAATTACAGAATTCGGTTTTGCGGTCTGAACACTCAGTACTTGCTCATTTTCATGATATTTCTGAAATGAAACGCCTGGTACTCGTTGCAAGACTTTTTCTAAAAAAACGTACTTGGGTTGTTGCAAGGTTTTCGAATAAACATAAACATTTTGAAATCTTAATCCATTCTCGTGTATAAGAAGACCAATTAATAAATTAGTTTTTCCACAATTTGACGGCCCGCAAATGATACATCGTACCGATTTAGGTAATAATTCTCCATGGCGAAAACCAGTCTCCTGAGAATTAACACAAAGTTTGTTTATATGTAACGATTGTGGTTGTTTTACAAATTTCATGACAACTGCTTGAAACGGATATATTAATAATGAGTCGATTAATGTATTACATTGACATTTATAACTAGTTCCATCGGGTGGAATAGGCGCTGAACCATTATTTTACTGCACTATGCAAAAATTCGTACTCCACCTTCCGTTCATCAGGTGGAATAGAATGGATTTCATATATGTTATTGGGCAATCTAAGCCACCTGTTTTACTGCACTATGCAAAAATTCGTACTCCACCTTCTGTTCATCAGGTGGAATAGAATGGATTTCATATATGTTATTGGGCAATCTAAGCCACCTGAAGTGACGAGGTGAACGAAGTGAACCGATGGAACGTAAGGTGGCTTAGAGTGCCCAATAACATCCTACTGGGCACTTATGAAACGTCAGAAGCTACGCACGGTTCCAATTGGTCGTTTCCTATGGAGAAGAGCCGGCAAGAAACTCCACGGTTACTCTTTTAAAAATAATTGGGTTTTACAATATTTACAACAAAAAAAATACAGTATTATTAGATATGCGAGAAATCATAATTGGAGTTGATCTGTTAGACCAAAAATGTTCGAATTACTCCACAGGCCGCCACACTTGCAGATGGCCCTTGGCAGTAGTAGCTTTTACAGAATGCTCGATATTTCTGCTTCAAACTGCTAAGTCGTGAGCTTATCTGCCCAACCTCAAGGAAAAATGCAGAACAGCTAAATGTTCAGCTAGAGTGTTTACGAACTTGAACCTGCTTTCGATATCCGAATTGCTATTCGACGTATCCTCTACAATAACTAGGATACCTCATCATCAGGAGTTCCAAGACCAGTGTGGCTGAAGAAAGGTTGGCGGTTCGAAAAATCTTTTGAACTTGCGATGATACAAAGACACGCAACACACAATAGTTACTTGGGTTTCGAATGCAAAGCACCAATTTGCCTCGAACGCCCAAAAAAGCTGTGTATTTGCTGTCATGAAAAACTAGAAGTTCAGGGCCTGCAATTTTGTTAAAATCTTGATTTTATTGATGTTGTTTATGTTTGATTATGTTTGTTGATTATTGAATAAGTAAAAACAAGTATAAAAAAGTTCGTACTCTATGTGATTATTTCTATGAGTCCCTTTTTTCAAATATGTTAGTTTGTTAGCCTAAAATAAGAGATGTTGATAACTAATTAAGATTTTTTCAAATATTATTGCGTTTGATGTGTCTTTCTTTTTCTTTTATATAGTTTAATATGTGCTTGAACTGATTTTTAATTAAAAACAATACTTTACCATACAAAATTTTACAAAAGAGCATCATTTTACTCCCGGGTCCCACAGACGTATGGCAGGTGGTTGTGTGACAATAATAGGTGGTTAAGGGTGGTTAAGGGTTAAAAAAAAAACAAATTGTAGTTTAGTACCTACATCATTGAAAGGTATAGGTAGTTTAATAAATAACGTGTAAGTGTTTACGTCTATTGTCTTATATCTACGTAAAATATTGCAAAACAAACTCTTAAATTAAACAAACGATATCATTGAAATGAAATAATTGCCTATCAAGGAACATTTTTGTTCAGGTCTTATATTCATATTTTTTTTCTAGAAAATAATATAGGTAGATACTATAAGGTGTTAATGTTAACAATATTGCTTTTACTTCTTCCTCCCGGGTAATATTTGGTCCTTTGAAGTAGTTGTGACAGGTAATATTTGATCCGTTAAAGAAGTTGCGACAGGTAATATTTGATCCGTTAAAGAAGTTGCGACAGGTAATATTTGATCCGTTAAAGAAGTTGCGACAGGTAATATTTGATCCGTTAAAGAAGTTGCGACAGGTAATATTTGATCCGTTAAAGAAGTTGCGACAGGTAATATTTGATCCGTTAAAGAAGTTGCGACAGGTAATATTTTATCCGTTAAAGAAGTTGCTACAGGTAATATTTTATCCGATAAAGAAGTTGCTCCAGGTAATATTTTATCAACGTCGATATTAACGCCTAAAGCGTCGCTAGTGCCGGAGTTCACTTTTTCTAGGAGAGTGGTTTCTGGAGCTTTGTCGGCTGAAAAAGTAATGATTTTAATTAATTATTTCGAATTGGTAAATATACATACATTCACGGCCAATTTGGTATGCCGTGATTAGTTGAGAGGCTTACAAAATATGCCAGAACTACATAAAAGACGACCATTTTAACCATTTTATTTAAACCTACAGGTGCCTAAGGTGCCGAATCAAATAAGTTATTGGTGTTATTTATTTGGACGAATACAAATGGAGAAAGGAATTTGATGTCTTGTACTGAAAGTAAAGTTAGTATAACTCGATTTTTATAACTGTGCGCTTGGAGCTGTCAAAGTCGTAGGTTGTTGGTATTGACTTCACCCGCTACCTACGGTTATGTACCACCTCAGTGCCCCGACGCCTCTTAAAGCTTTGTGCAGTTATTCAAACTCAAACTCAAACTCAAATCATTTATTTCAATTAAACCATATACAGGCACTTTTGAATTGTCAAGGAGTCAGTCAGTCAGAAATATGAAGCTAGTTGCCCATTCCAAAGCGTAGTAGGTACCTATGGAGAAGAACGGGCAAGAAACTCCACGGACACTCTTTTAAAGAAATAATTGTTACAAAATAGTGGTTACATAATTCATGTTTTAAAAATTATACATGTGAGAACAATGTAAAATAGTTTGGAAAATCCAAAAGTGCACGCCTCATACATAACACTCATTCATAAACGAAAAAGAAATTCAAAACATAGTTTTTAACAAAAATGAACAATTTATCACTTTTCATGAAGTCGTAATGTCAAAGACTGACAAAGATATTTACTTGGCGGTTGCTAGGCAACTTACGGACAACGGTTGGAAATATTGAGATAAAGATATTATATTTTAGTTAGTATTTTATTAATTATAATTAAACTACTTTGAATAAAAGAGCCATTTTCAATAGGGTTCCTTCTACGGCTGAAACGAATGTACAAAAAAAAAATTGACCCGATTAATTGATTTTATCGCAAGCTACAATGTTTTCAGGGTTCATAAATTGACGGACAGGAATTTTTTTTCAACTATTTTGATGCTTTTTCCATTTCTGCTGCATAAAATCAATTGTTAAAAAATACAGTATTAATCTCCATTTAATCATCTATACAATGGTATATAAATTAAGTAGGTTCTGTGTACTAGCAGGAGTGTAACAATAAAAACAGTTACAGAAATGGGGCAAAAAAAATTTTTCGATCGTAGAGCACACTCTAATGCTTCGCATTAAGAGTCGTGCAAAAGATGCGCACGTTAAAAGCGTCCGTAATAAAAAGATAAAAAATTCAAAATAAAACAATTCAAGGATTAAAATGAATTAAAATAAGCCACGGCAGCCAAGAGGTGACCAGTCCCAACTGACGGCGCCCGTTCACGAACATGACGCATGTATTAGCACCATTCAGCTCAACCATTTTGAAGGGAGCTAAATGATCCAACACACACGCCACCATCAGCGAGACATCTGAGTGAGCATGACATACACTCAGCCGCCAGGGCACATTCAAGTCAATGAAAGACATATTACCCGGTAAATGGTAGCTCTGTTGTACATAGTACTCACACATGTACTATGCAATTATACAATACAAAGGAGATTGAGTTTATACAATGCAAAGATGGTTTTACAATCTTCAGCAGCGCCAACAGTATTTTCAAATGTTAAGTTGTGGTTGTGGAGCAGGACCAGCATTGACCCAAGCATTTTTATCAGCGATGTAATCAGCCAACTTATAATATGCCTGCCTGCATAGTGGGCGTTATATACAAGATTTGAATTTCGTCTCATTCAGTTGAAGTATGTGGAGAGGAATTTTGTTGTAACATTTTAAACAGTATCCCATGAAAGATGAGTCTACTTTAGCCAGTCTGAAACCTGGTTGAACTAATAGGTCCCTATTTCTTGTACTATAATTATGTCTATCACCTCTTTTGCTGAAAAGATGTAAATTTTTTCTTACGTACATGATGTTTTCATAGATATATTGACAAGGTACCGTCATGATGTTAATATCCTTAAGCCGTTCCCTTAGAGAATCACGCCTGCGTAGATGATATATGGCTCTGATCGATATATGGCTCTGTTATTGTTATACCGTGAAGTTTTCTTAGAAATTGTATTGTTCGTGTCGCGTCGCGCGACAAGCCTTTATACGGTCTACACAACTCGTGTCGTCTCCTTCTGTCTTATTCGTTAAGTTTTTATTGTTATAATTTAAACCGCTGTTATTTTGACTTTGACAGTCGCACTGTTATAAAAATCGGGTTAAACTAGAAGAATCTTTTGGCGATTGAGTGAAATTGACCAGGGTTTCATTGGTAAACATTTGTGTAATTGTCTTCCGATTTTGGTCTCGGTCCAAAATATCCTTGTACCTACTTACAGCTATTTTTAGCTTTGCCTTACCTACTGCATCTGGCAAGTTTAGATGCTCAAACTCAAAGCATTTATTTCAAATAAACCAACTACAGGCACTTTTGAATTGTCAAGGGTGCGGTCAGTCAGAAAGATGAAGCTAAATGCCCATTCCAAAGCATTGTAGGTACCTAAGGAGAAGAACGGGCAAGAAACTCCATGGACACTCTTTTAAATAAAAATTTGGTTACAAAATATTGGTTACATCATTCATGTTGAACTTATACATGTGAGAACGATGCAAACCGTTAAAAGCATCCATAATAAAAATAGAAAAACAAAAACAATTCAAAAATGAAATCAAATTAAAATAAGCAATGGTAGCTATGAGATGAACAGTTCCAACTGACGGTACCAGTTCACGAACATGACGCATGGATTAGCACCATTCAGCTCAACCATTTTGAAGGGAGGTAAATGATCCAACACACACGCCACCGTCAGCGAAACATTAGAGTGAGTATGACATACTCTCAACCGCCAGGGTACATTCAAGTCAATGAACGACATACCCAGTACCTAATTGGTAGCTTTATAGTCAGTACATAGTACTCACTCATGTGCAGATGTCGAGTGCCTTCCAGCACACCTTTTGTCTGCTTGTCGCCTGCACCGATATCATAGCCGACAACACTTTCCCGGAGCAGCTTCACTTCGACGACCCCAGGAGCTAAAAAGAACACAGAATATGAAGCTTTGTGCAGACCAGCGTGACTAGTCGCGCGACGCGACACCGTTTATTGTTATACCGTGAAGTTTTCTTACAAATTTTATTATTCGTGTTGCGTCGCGCGACGCTGGTCTGCAAAAGCCTTAAAAAAAACTATTTTGTGCTGCACTTATATTTGGTCAAAACCCAAGAAACAGCGTTTCGAAGGTACTACGAATTAAAGCCGCTTTCTGTGTCAAACACGACCAAAATTAACCAAATAAGGAATTAGTAAAAAGCTAAAAATCCGTTAGTGTAAAATTCGCTTCTGACACAGTTAGCCTCTATGACCTCTCTCGATATTAGAACAACATTAAATTCTTGAGGCTTATTTTAAAAATAATAAATTTTAACTCTAACTTGCATAAAACATGGTATTGAAGATGTTCAAACATTATTGCAGTGATGTAACGTTAAAATACTTATGTTGTGTTTTTTTGTTGTCACAGATTACTTTTGTTGTTCAGGTTTTGTTGACCACGAAAGAAAATTCGAGGGATAAAATAAAACATAGATAAAAAAATATGTAATAATTGTTCAGTACCTGGAGCTGTGTAGGCGCAGCTAAGGAACAACAATGCAAGGGCCACCGTAGCACGAACCATTCTGTCAACGTGCACTGCAATTACCAAACAAACACAAACAAATTGTCATTTGAAAATCTTACGAACTTAAAAAAAAAAATGTTCACAACCTATATTATTCAGTTACGTCCTTATATCCGTTGATAGAAATTAAAACCCAACTGATAAAAAGAGAGGTAAAATCGCATGTAATAAAAAGATTTATGGTTGTTTCGACATATTTTTTAAATAATTGTTCATGCCGGATAACGGTAACACCAAACTCAATTCAGAAAAAAAAATATTATCGCCAAAATGATACCATTCTCTGTGGAATTACACTTTATTTATTTATTTTATTATTAATGTACACACAGTAAAATACATACCGATACGACAATCATAAATAAAACAAAACCCATATTCCAGCAAATAAATGATTTGAATTTGAATTTGAAAAATTATGAGTACAAAGCTACTGCATAATTCTTAAGAAATTTCTTCCAGCAGACCTTCCAGAAGAGAAACATAAAAATCTATTACATTCAAATTCAATTCAACTCCAAAAGTCATTTATTCAAACTAGGCTGAGAATCAGCACTTTTCGAACGTCAAAATTACATAAGACAGTCCCCCAAAAACGCTCACTCTTCACCACTTCCTTGTGCTTTAGCTGGGAAGAAGAAGTGGTGCAACAAACTCCCCAGCAGCACAGCTGTCTGTTTAGTTGGAAAAACTTGATTATATATATATTTATAGTAAATAAATTATATGTATTACCAAATATGGCAAAAAAAAAAAACAAAATGTACTTATACAGTCAAATAAAATAAACAAAACAATTATAATGAGATCATATATTATAGTGTCATGCAGTCGTTGATTCTAAAAACACTTGTTTGTTGCTTCGGGGGGAACATTGGAGTAGCTTTTAGTCCCAAGCCTTTTCGTCGTCTAAGTAATCTTTAACTATATAGAAGCCTTTTTGATACAGTTTCTGTTTAATAAATGATTTATTGAAGCTCAGTTCTTTAACATGACTTGGGAGTTTGTTGTAAAAACGTATACTTTGGCACATAAATGAATTACAAATTTTTTGGAGCCTTGTCCTGGTCACAATAAATAATTCTTTGTTTCTTGTATTTATGCTATGAATATCGCTATGTTTAGAATATAGATTTATATTCTTTTTGACATAAATCAGGTTCTCATATACGTACATATTGAGACGCGACTGTCATTATGTTTATTTCCTTAAATTTGTCCCTAAGTGAATGCCTGCAACTTTGGTTATAAATTGCTCGAATGACTCGTTTCCGCAGCACAAATATAGTCTGAATATCGGCTGCATTTTCACACAGCAAAATTCCGTACGACATTACACTATGGAAATAACTAAAATATACTAATCGAGCTGTTTCTACATCAGTCAAATGGCGGATTTTATACACCGCATAGGCTGCAGAGCTTAGCCGCTTCGATAATTTGGTTATATGCGGGCCCCACTGAAGCTTCGAGTCCAAAGTAATGCCTAAGAACACAGTGGTGTCCACAAGATCAAAATCTGCCCCATTTACTAGTACATTGGTTTTCACCTGCTTAACGTTAGGTGTCACAAATCGAATACATTTCGTCTTTTTCTCGTTTAAAAGTAAATTATTAACACTAAACCAATGCACTATTTTAGAGAGAGCATTATTTACATCGTCAATAACTGTCTGTTGTCGCATAAGCTTAAATATAAGTGATGTGTCATCTGCAAATAACACTATTTCATGACTGTTCTTTATAAGGCAAGGTAGGTCATTCATATATACGAGAAATAAAAAAGGGCCAAGAATTGAGCCCTGCGGAACTCCGATAGTGACAGTAGAACCCGGGAATCGCTTGCCGTTAACGTCCACTCTTTGGATCCTATTATTGTATGTACATTGTATGTGTACTTAGCACCCAAAAGCTTTAGCGTCTGTAATAGCAATACTGTTAAAGAAGTAGTTTATATGAATTTATTCAGGCGCAAAAGCCACACAAACCACAGCCGAAGCGCTATGTACCTACTAACGAATACTGCAGCAAGTATTTACGGACGAACAAAGAAAGCCAAACCAAAACCCAAAACCATAATATATCTATAATATGTCTACCTACGTTTATTTGCCTGTGGGAAATTACCGAAAAAATAGGAAACGCCATGAAAATAGCTTCGGAAACCTGCACGTTTAGTAACATGTTGCTTCAATATTATGCGGATTGTAGTAGAGAATCGAGCTAAATGGCGGGCAATTGGAAAGGCCTTTACAATGCATTTGCTCGAAAAGGGCGTTTTCCAAGCAGTCAATTTGTGCGGAAAGTGTTACTTTTTTTGACTAGGGCTTTTTACTTTTCTGTTTTTTTTTAATTTTTGAATCCGTCGTCAGCCCGACGCAAAGAATTTTATTTTTATTATGTACCTATATTTGAGAAAAGTTTGATGATGATGATGACGATGACGATGGCGATGGCGATGAAGTTAATGTTGGCGATGGCGATGACGATGGTCAGTGATTCAAAGTCAAAGTCGAAATCTAATTCGAAGTCGAAGTCGAAGTGAAGTCGAAGTCGAAGTCGGAAGTCGAAGTGAAGTCGAAGTCGGATGTCGAAGTCGATGTCGAAGTGAAGTCGAAGTCGGAAGTCGAAGTCGGAAGTCGAAGTCGGAAGTCGAAGTCGGAAGTCGAAGTCGGAAGTCGAAGTCGGTGTCGAAGTAGAAGTGAAGTCAAAGTCGATGTCAAAGTCGAAGTCGAAGTCAAAGTCAAAGCCAAAGTCAAATTCTAAGTCGAAGTCGAATTGAAGTCGAAGTCGAAGTGAAGTCGAAGTCGAAGTGAAGTCGAAGTCAAACTCAAAGTCGAAGTGAAGTCGAAGTCGAAGTGAAGTCGAAGTCAAAGTCAAAGTCATGAATGATGTTTATATCATTTATACAATGTGTTTGGTCTCGGACTGTACAAACTTTAAGGGAAGGTAGTTTGCTCTATTTTATCAATAAAATTATTCTACATGGGGGGTCGGAACCCAACCCCCCCTTAATGGCAGCCATTTTTGTTTTTGATCGCATTTTATGAAGCGTGCATACTAAAAGTACTTTAACTTTGGAATTTAATGTCCAATTATCGTAAAATAAAAACTTTTAATAAGTGAAAAGTGTTAGCAATAGGATAAATAACTCAAATACTGACAATAAATGCTGCATCATATTGAAATAAATACTAAAAGATCAATATCACGTTAAAATTAACATTGTTTTTTTAGTTTATCAAGGTTATTACAAAATTCACCCCCGGGAACTACCTTTTTATATATACTCGTCTAATAGATGTTTAGTTTACCTAAATAATGATACCAAAAACTTGATTCTATGACAATTGGTTTAAGAGATATTGGTGTTGTAACATAAGCTTGCGTAGGTAGTGAGTTCATAACGATTTGGTTTTTCTGTAGACATTTACAATGATGATCAATGATAAACAAAGAACAAGTATGAACTATTATTTAATATTTACAAAAGTAAAAAAAATTCCCCCCACTCCACCATTTTGAAGGCACGCAGTAGCTCGGATCAGCCATAATTTCTGCTGCAGCAACCCGAAAACGCCCAGCAGCTCTTCTCTGTTGTTGACCTGGTTCAAAATGAACTTTTTGCTTCATCCAACCGCAAAAATAGTCCAGTGGCGTTAAGTATGGTGAACGTGGTGGGTCTTTGGGGTGGGGGTGGTCTTTGGGGATGGATGAAGTCAGTCAATACCAGAGAAGAGCTGCTCGGCGTATTCGTGTTGCTGCAGCAGAAATTATGTCTGATCCGAGCTACTGCGTGCCTTCAAAATGGTGGGGGGGGGGGGGGCAAATTTTCTACTTTTGTAAATATTAAATAATAGTTAATGTAAAATACTGGTATTCAACTGCATCTGGTTAGACTGGAAGCCGACCCCAACATAGTTGGGAAAAGGCTAGACAGATAGATAGTACTTGTTCTTTGTTTATCATTTTAATGTAAAATACTGGTATTCAGCTGCATCCTGTTAGACTGGAAGCCGATCCCAACATAGTTGGGAAAACGCTAGGCAGATACATAGTACTTGTTCTTTGTTTATCATTGATCATCATTGTAAATGTCTACAGAAAAACCAAATCGTTATGAACTCACTACCTACGCAAGCCTATGTTCCAACACCAATATCTCTTAAACCAATCGTCATAGAATCGGGTTTTTGGTATTTTAGGGGTATGAGGAACAGGGTGTAAAGTTCACTCATCCACCATAGAAAAGGGAGGATCCTCCAACCAGACGGTTGTTATGTCTGGCGGGCAACTGCCCATATGTTGATTTCGGATAGTCTTATCTATGTTATTCGCTCAGTAAACTCTAACTGCGAGATGTAGGAATTGTGTGACGTCATGTCTTTTTGTTTCGTAGTTTTTGTATGTGGCGGTCTAACCGCTACATCACTCCCCTCCGGAGACCGGAGGTCGATAGTGGGCTGAGTCTTGGATCTTGCGATGCTTCACAGTGCCAGCTGTGGTTCCAGTGAGTCGGAACCGGGTGCCGCTCAGTTCACAGTGGGTCGGAACTGTCTGCAGTGATTGCGGCGATGGTGATTGTGGTTCCAGTGAGTCGGAACCGGGTGCCGCACAGTTCACGGTGGGTCGGAACTGTTTGCGGTGATTGCGGCGATTGTGGTGATTGCGGTGATTGAGGTGATTGCGGTGATTGAGGTGATTGCGGTGATTCCCCAGTGAGTCGGGGTGATGTGGCTGAGGGTGATGACCAGGAATGCGCGTTCGCTGCATGCTGGTGGTCAGGATACCCGTTGAAGCCGTGGGTGCTGGCTGGCTGTGTGACTCGCCTCACGAAAGCTTGCGGGAGTGATGATGATGACGTCACGCTGAAGTAGTTGCACGAAGGCTGCGTTGACGTTCATACTCGGGGTCACCAATTTAGGGGTATGAGGAACAGGGTGTAAAGTTCACTCATCCACCATAGAAAAGGGAGGATCCTCCAACCAGACGGTTGTTATGTCTGGCGGGCAACTGCCCATATGTTGATTTCGGATAGTCTTATCTATGTTATTCGCTCAGTAAACTCTAACTGCGAGATGTAGGAATTGTGTGACGTCATGTCTTTTTGTTTCGTAGTTTTTGTATGTGGCGGTCTAACCGCTACAGTATCATTATTTAGGTAAACTAAACATCTGTTAGACGAGTAGATAAAAAAAGATAGTTTTTGGGGTGAATTTTGTAATAACCTTGATAAACTAAAAAAACAATGTTAATTTTAACGTGAAATTGAACTTTTAGCCTATATTTCAATATGATGCAGCATTTATTGTCAATATTTGAGTTATTTATCCTATTGTTAACACTTTTCACTTATTAAAAGTTTTTATTTTACGATAATTGGACATTAAATTCTAAAGTTAAAGTACTTTTAGTATGCACGCTTCATAAAATGCGATCAAAATACAAAAATGGCTGCCATTCAGGGGGGGTTGGGTTCCGACCCCCCATGTAGAATAATTTTATTGATAAAATAGAGCAAACTACCTTCTCTTAAAGTTTGTACAGTCCGAGACCAAACACATTGTATACGTCAGTCAATATGTCAGATGTTTAACATCATAATTATGCGACTACTGTAAGGGTCGCTAGTTTTTTTTTGTTTCCTCGCACAATGCATAGTAAAACGTTGTATGATACACGTGCGTCAGATGATTTCCGACTCGTGTCGACTTATACACTCGCTCACTTCGCTCGCTCGTGAATAAAAAGCCACTCGTCGGAAATTACATACTTTCCGCACTTGTAGCATAAATAACTATTGTCCAGCAGGGGACAGTATACCTACTGTTGATAATGGAAGCACAATATCTGCATTCTTTAAAATTTGGTAGCACTTTCATAAGCACTGTTGTGTGTTTTTTTTACTCATGTCTTTTTGTATGCACGTGTTTCTGTGATGAATAAACCTATTTTTATTTCTTTCTTTCACTGGCGCGACTTGTCGAGCGACGCTGCACATGTAATTGTTCTACCGTGAAGTTTTCTTAGAAATTGTTTTATTAGAGTCGCGTCGGGCCTGTTCGCGGGAGCCTTAATACACAATCTATGAAAATTTCACCTGTCTATCTATTACAGTTCATGAGATACAGCCCGCTGACAGACAGATGCACGGACGGAATTCAAAATTCAAAAGTCATTTATTCAAAGTAGGCTGAGAATCAGCACTTTTCGAATGTCAAAAATTACTTATGACAGTCCCCCAAAAACGCTCGCCCTTCACCACTTCCTAGTGCTTGAGCTGGGAAGAAGAAGTGGCGCAACAAACTCCCCAGCAGCACAGCTGTCTGTTCAGTTAGAAAAACTTGATTCTATACAATAGTATTTATGCAAAATAATTTACGTTACGCAACGCAAAACATTAAATTAAATTATTTGCTATAATTATGTCAGCTAGCACACGCTATGGACAGCGGCGGCTTAGTAAAAGGGTACCGTTTGGCACCCTTCGGGTAATAATGAAAAGTAATCTAGTACAGCGTGTTTAACAAGTTTTAGTTGGCTTACTGAAATTGTGACGGTAACCCATGGTTGTGATATAAAAAAAACGAACAACAGACATCATTTTTTTATAGAACGCTGTAGGCTTAGTGGACTGTACACTTGTTGACCATCTTCTATTTTGTTAAGTACATACTTGGTACTTGTTGAAAGACCTACACTGTCCTCGCATACCTAATAATACTGTATTTTTTATATTTTTTTTTGTTGTAAATATTGTAAAACCCAATTATTTTTAAAAGAGTAACCGTGGAGTTTCTTGCCGGCTCTTCTCCATAGGAAACGACCAATTGGAACCGTGCGTAGCTTCTGACGTTTCATAAGTGCCCATGTAGGTTTATGTGAAATAAAATATTTTGAATTTGAATTTGAATTTATCTTTTTAAGTGGTCAGTTTCATTAGTATACTAATAAGCTCTATAAATCGGTATAAATATTAGGGACACAGTACATTCTGGTTAGACTGGAAACCGACCCAACATATTTGAGAAAAGGCTTGGCAGATGATGAGTACCTACTAGTACAACTAACACAGATTATAATGAATCATTATAATATTTCTTATCCTTGTTATCGTCACTGAGGATGCAGTAAGTTATGGGCAAGCAGATTTCCTGGATTTGCCAATGACCTTTTGAAGACCTGGAATTCCACGTTCGCAGTTTTATAATCATCTAACTAAAAATCCAACATAAACTAAGTATGTAAAATGCTAATGTATTTGCATTAAAAAAATGTCAATGTTGACGATTTTTTTTTATTATGTTGAAAGGTTTTTTGCAAATAAATATTTTTGCGGAAAAAGTACAAAGAAGAATCTACAAACTTATGAGATAAGATGAACGGTGAAGGAAAATATCGTGAGGAAACCGGCATGCCTGAGAGATATTTCTCGACGGTATGTGAAGCCAATTCAGAGACCCATCGAGGGCGGCTTTAAACTCTGACACCAGGTGTCACTAACCACACAACAAGAAGAAGGTATTATGATAGAAAAGCACTGCAGTCTAATTTTCTATTTTATTTTCCAAAATGGTTCCATGCTAAGATTATCATAATCCATTATTTTTAAGGTATGTTACCTGCTTCCAGTAATTTTTGCTAATATTTGCAGGAGCTGCCTTCTTATGTTGAGACAAACCCTAGTTCATGAAATAGTACTTCCATTATCATCACTCTATAGCTGCCCACTGCTGGACAAAGGCCTTTCCAATTGCCCGCCATTTAGCTGGATTCTCTACTACTATCCGGCGGCGCATAATATTGAAGCAACATGTTACTAAATGCGCAGGTTTCCGTAGCTATTTTGAAGGCGTTTCCAATTTTTTTCGGTAACTTCCCATAAGCCAATAAACGTAGACATAATATATTATTTGGTTTGGCTTTCTTTGTTCGTCCGTAAATACTTACTATCCGTTAGTATATATATAGCGCTGCGGCTGTCGTTTGTGTGGCTTTAGCGCCTGGATAAATTCATATAAACTACTTCTTTAACAATATTGCTCTTACAGACGCTAAAGCTTTTGGGTGCTATGTACACATACAATGTAATAGATTTTAATTTTGCTTTTTCTTTTCCAATCGTTGGGACTTTCTTTAATACCACAGATATTACTATTTTATTTCTGTGTTAAATACAATATCAGAATAAATACCAGAACCTGGTAATTCGGTGATAAACACAGTCTGTACAAGTGCCGCCTGCGCCGAAAGCGTAGGCAAAGGTTGTTTCTATGAAATATAGAATGTGCAGACAACAATACTACAATAAATGAAAACACTGGCATTACTAATGCATAAAGCTTCGTATAGATTAGCGCGACTTGTCGCGCGACGCCAGTTATTGTTATACCGTAAAGTTTTCTTAGAAATTGCATTGTTAGGTCGCGACAAGTCGCACTAGTTTGCAAGAGCCTTAAGAGTATTTTGGAACTATCAAATATATCCTAACATCAAAATTGAAAACGAGATTTTTTCAAACACCATAATTAGTAGTAATGAGACGATTATGGGTTTTGTTAATCTTTGACTAGCTATAGTGACAAAACTATTGGATATGACGGCGCACCAAGTGGCGCCGCCTCGTTTTATTACGAAGTTACTAGGAATCACCGAAGACACTGGCTGATTACCTGTCACTCTAGCAGAGCGTCGCATCCATAGATAGTTCTAATAATACGTCTATGGTCGCATCAATAGTTGCGTGGCGGGTGTCATCAGATTACAAAGATGATGTCATGCAGACGTAGATAATACCTACACTTAAATACGGGTCAGGGGAGCGTCCAACGTCTACGATGAAATGCTATATTCAGGCACAATCCTAATGATATAGCTGAAGCTCCTGAACCCCTAATACGATGAACACTTCTGGTAAAGGATATCAGGGGCCGTTAGATGTTCTATGTTCTATGTTATAGGGTTTGGTTTCCGCACTTAGTCCGTCAAATGAACCATTGTACGTGGGCCATGGCGGCCGTTTGGGGGGGTTATTCCATCCAGCCCACCTCCCTCCAGAAGTTAATTAAAGCTCCTGGTTTGTTTAGAACATCAGTGTAAGATCTGGCTGACCCGAGGGTTTCTGTTCTAATCTGGGTGACGCCTGTGCATTCAAAGAGCACGTGCGCGACGGTCTCCTCGGCCTCCATGCAAGCCCTGCACAGAGGACTGTCCGTTATGCCTATCGTGTGGAAATGGGGGGCCGTTAGATTATAATTTGATAAAATTTTTGGCATTTGTTACATAAACGCAGTTTACGTTATTGTCGTATTGTCGTCTCCGTCTTGTATAATTATAAAATATCTGGTCAACCGAGCTCTGCTCGGGGTGAAAATATAAACATATCGTCTAGGTACAGCAACGTTTTATCAGATTTCCGAGGATGTGAAATTAAAGAAAACAAATTTTCCCAGATATGAGACCTAGCTAGATCTATTTTCCGCCCCCGTAATCCCCTAAATTGCAACTTTCATCGAAATCGTTGGAGCCATTTCCGAGATTCAGATTATACAAAATAGTTTGGAAAATCCAAAAGTGCACGCCTCATACTTATCACTCATTCATAAACGAAAAAGAAATTCAAAACATAGTTTAAAAATGAACAATTTATCACTTTTCATGAAGTCGTAATGTCAACGACTGACAAAGATATTTACGTTGGCAGTTGCTAGGCAACGGCACCGGATCAAGGTTGAAAATATTTAGATATTGATATTATATTTTAGTTAGTATTTTATTAATTATAATTAAACTACTATGAATAAAAGAGCCATTTTCAATAGGGTTCCTTCTACGGCTGAAACGAATGTATAAAAAAAAAATTGACTCAATTAATTGATTTTATCGCAAGCTACAATGTTTTCAGGGATCATAAATTGACGGACAGGAAATTTTTTTCAACTATTTTGATACTTTTTCCATTTCTGCTGCATTAAATCAATTGTTAAAAAATACAATATTAATCTCCATTTAATCATCTATACAATGGTATATAAATTAAGTAGGTTCTGTGTACTAGCTGGAGTGAAACAATAAAAACAGTTGCAGAAATGGGGCAAAAAATATTTTTCGATCGTAGAGCACACTCTAATGCGAAGCATTACGAGTCGTGCAATATACAAGAATTATTTATTTATTATTTATTTAATACTTAATGCACAGAAATGTACAGAGGCGGACTTAATGCCATTTTCTACCAGTCAACCTTTGGGTGATGCAGAGACAAACTGTGGTAGGTGCAATTGCGAAAAATTGAGGAATAAAAATAATATTATAAAATTTTATTCAAATACTAAGATACACATATACCTATTACAAATTATAAATATAATATATAAGCTTAATCATATATACGTAAATAATCACAAATAATAATATATATAAATAATTGAATATACTAAATCAAATAAGACAAACAATGGGAAAACATTAACGTTGTGATGATACTGCCAGCTTCTTACGGATATGCTCGCGAACTTTAACTTTAAAGGATAATCGGTTGGTTGCCATCCTAATTTTCAGGGGGAGTGCATTCCACAAAGAGATAGACTGAACGAAGAAGGAGGAGTGAACGAAGTCTGTGCGGTGAGTGGGACATTGAAGAACGCGATTATTTGATGACCTTAGATTCTTACTGTGGTTGTCAGAAATGTACTGAAAGTGGGGGGCTAGATAACTAGGGGAAGTGGGAGAGTTAAGAAAAGAAAACAAGGTGGTCAGCGCCCTTTGCTCTCTGCGCTGGCGAATTGCTCGTTTAAAAGTATTCGATAGTAGACTTTTTTGGGCAAAGTTTTACAAAAGTTGTTCACTACCAAGGCAGCTGTGTAGCCTTACTTACTCTTTGCTTTCGAGTTATACACCTACACCCTTTCAGAATTACATAGTACCTACAAACTTTTTTTTGGGTGGGAAATCATAAAGTTACTTATCCCGCTCTGGGCGAAGCGGGAGGGCGTGTCATACATACTCTTACTGATTAAAACCCATCCGTGTTCCTTCAGTTGCCTGTACGTGGCCAGGTGCCACGGTAACCCTTTAGGACTTTCCCGCAACCCCGAGTACCTACATACCTGGCGTGGTATTCCTTTCAAGTATACTCTACTGCTTTTACTTTAACATACCTCAGCGTGAAAGACCACCATTTTAAACCTAAGCAGGTGTTTATGAAATAGTTATAACGCCTATTCCAGCAAACATAGTAGTTATTAATTAATTAATCAATTAATAATCATATAATTGCTCCGTGGATGCAGCCTATAATAATTGCTCAATTATTCCATGGCAGCCATTGTGTCATGCACGTAATTATTATTGCGAATTATATACACAGGCGTGGAAAAATGTACTTAGATCTAATTTAGTATTGAATGTGTTTCAAGATGTTTTTTGCGGCTCTGGGAGACCTGCCTTTGTCATTTTCTTCCTAGAAAAAATTTAATTTTAATTGACAGATTTTTTTCCAAGAGAGTGCTACCACAGAGCCTTTTCCTATCGTTTAATTTATGTTTCATTTCATTTCAACAGGTTATTATACTTTTTTGCTAGTAGCAACAGCTGTAAGATTTTATTTTCTTATTGAACTGCATCTCCAACGGTCTGGAAAAGGTCATATTATTGAAAAGTATTCCGATTCGGGAATGTCCGATTCGCAAAACGTCCGGTTTTCATTTATTGCTTTAAAGAATGTAAAAAGTAACATGTCTTAGGCGCTATGAATATTGTTTAATTTTTATTATAGTTTTTGAGTCTTTCACATTTCATTATTAATTTATAGGTAATGCTTCTATATAGTTGTAAATTATTATACAGCGAACTATTAACACAATTAAATTATATCAAGCTCGTTTTCCTCGAAGGTTTAAGGCCGCGCGGACTTTGGATGCGTTTTCGTACGAATTTCACTAGTGCGTACACGTACGACCATGGTCGTACGGATTAAGTGCGCACACTGGATACGTTTTTCTCCGTCAAATAGAACAAATCCCAACGAATTCGGATTATTTTCGGACGTCGGAACTATACTTACGTATACTTACTACTAAGTCGCACCCAGTCTGCACGCTCCGTTTGTACTTGGAAGGTCAGGATCGTTCGTGCGTGTTCGTACGTGTACGCACGAGTGAAATTCGTACGAAAACGCATCCAAACTGCGCGCGCCTTAACCCTTCGGGGAAAACGAGCTTGATATAATTTAATTGTGTATATAATTTAATTGTGAGAGGAAAATAACTTTTGTCAACTTACCTTCTTGCTTGCTTGCTTTTAAAATTAAATATCTAACTAACTTTGTAATAATAGTACATGAGTTATAGTTCGTAATAGTGTGGAAGCTATGTTTTGATTGATTGATTGACATTTATTTATTAGGTTTTATGAGCATTGTCCTTTGACATTGACCTTGAAGTGAGCTGTCATCTAGGGATTGACACTATTGACAGCTCACTTCAAACTCACTTCATCTACATTTTGACAGTGGGATTTCTACAGAATACTCGTAGATCGGCTGGTCCTCGAATAATACATATTTTTTTCAGAATATATCCTTTTGGGGTTTCGCAAAATTTTCTACCCGCATGAGACTGGATTATTTTTCTTATTGGTGATTTACTCGAACTTACTCGCATGTAACGGGTGAATCGACACTTTGAAATAATATAATTCTTTCTTGAGGCGATCCGCACGAAGTTAATTTATTTGTAGGTTAATCGAGAACTCCAGAAATCGATTATTTGAACGAATGAGCTATGCATTGTCTGTCTTTACGTTGATAATACAGTGGTGTACGTATAGTGATAGTATACTAAGTTTGGTGTCTTTTCAATATTCGAATTACTTAGAA
This sequence comes from Conistra vaccinii, assembly GCA_948150665.1. Classification (NCBI taxonomy): domain Eukaryota; kingdom Metazoa; phylum Arthropoda; class Insecta; order Lepidoptera; family Noctuidae; genus Conistra; species Conistra vaccinii. The sequence continues at coordinate 24,330,995 of OX411316.1, forward strand.
TAGAATAGCTTACTAAGCCCTCGAATTCGAATTACTAAGCCCTCGCTGATTATTTCGCCCCTTTGACACAGTAACTTACCGTTGGCTAATAACCCTATTTAAACTTTAAAGTGTCGTGTGATAAACCATGAACGAAACTTTAAAAAAAACAAGCAATTTCCAAAAAATGGGTATTCTTCGAAGCGCATCAACTTTGAAACGCATCAACTGAAGCGCACCAAAAGTATTTGTCGAAACGCACCATTCAGGTGTACCAACAAAATTAAATTAAAAGTATTGTAATTATATTCCTCGAAACGCACCAACGATGAAACATAGAAAAGAGCATGAAGGATTTGCAATAAATTATATCGATAGACGTTAAATTCAACTGTCCTAATTGTTTAATTACCAGGAAAGCACAACTTAACTGGAACTAAGTACTTAAGCAACTTACTACTTCGCTCTTACTAGCGATTACTATATACATAAAATGACATGATTACTTCGTAAAGAATTATATTATTTTGTTTATTCACTTTATACAGGGTGACAGGGAAATTCGACCTATTCCTTGAAAGGGGTTATACTAGAGGTCATTAGCAACAAATTAAGTCCAATGAACTAGGGGTCAAACCTGGATGGTTCTCGAGCTGTGACGGTTCTTCGATATTGTAGAAATTTTCTGACTTGTTACCGAAAACAATTAATTATGAAAAAAATACTCCACTCTAAACATTTAATTGATACTTCTCTGAAAGCTGAGAAAGGCGTGATCATTGTAAAAAAAAAATCTAGCCCAAAACTTACATAATCTCAGAAATAGAAGGTCTTTAGTAGCTATAATTTTTAATGATTGTTTTATTCCCAAACATTGAAGTAAGCTATTGGAAAAAAATTGTATGACAGTTGGCGTACAAATGTGTAAAATGACTAACTGGTTTCATAAGCTTTCCAAAAAGGTATAATTGTCATTAACTTTCCCGGCGGTTTTTCAAAAATCTGCAAAAGCGCGCTATAGACCAAATTTTTAATTTTGATTTGTTAAATTATTAATTCAGCTCGAAAAGTCAACGTGTAGAGTAGTGAATAAAAAATTAATGTAATTTGATACAGTTTAATACAAAAAAAAAGCAGTTAACAAAAATTACACATCCTTTTCGAATTGCCTGCCATTGATGCGTATGCAGCCTACGACATACTTCACTCACTGGCACTCGCGTTGAAAGTGAGCATGTGACCGCAAAGATAAAAGTCGCATAGCGTTAAATATGGACTTCTTGCCGGCCATGACGTTGGGCAACCTCGACCGATCCATCTCAGCGGATAATTGTCATCCAGCCATTGTCGCACACCTCGGTAAAAGTGAGCTGGGCTTCCATTGTGCTGGTACACCATATCTCTTCTCGTAGCTAGAGGCACATCTTCCAAAACCGTGTTCATTTCTTCTCTTAAAAAGTTTTCGTAGTTACGTTATGCCACTCAAATTTCAGGGCAAGAAGAATGGCCTGAACTTATCATGGCCAATCCCCATCCAAACATTTAACGAAAATCTTCTCTGGTGGGCCCTTTGAAATCTTTGAAAGTCCAGATTTAACGCCATGCGACTTTTATCTTTAGGGTCACATGAAGGACTTAGTGTACCCTACACCAGTGACATACATTAAAGAGTTGAGGGAGAGGATTTTGGCAGCTGCCGAACACATGAAAACCTCACTTTCAACGCGAGTGCCAGTGAGTGAAGTATGTCGTAGGCTGCATACGCAACAATTTAATGGCAGGCAATTCGAAAAGGATGTGTAATTTTTGTTAACTGCTTTTTTTTTGTATTAAACTGTATCAAATTACATAAATTTTTTATTCACTACTCTACACGTTGACTTTTCGAGCTGAATTAATTTAACATATCAAAATTAAAAATTTGGTCTATAGCGCGCTTTTGCAGATTTTTGAAAAACCGCTGGGAAAGTTAATGACAATTATACCTTTTTGAAAAGCTTATGAAACCAGTTAGTCATTTTACACATTTATACGCCAACTGTCATACAATTTTTTTCCAATAGCTTACTTCAATGTTTGGGAATAAAACAATCATTAAAAATTATAGCTACTAAAGACCTTCTATTTCTGAGATTATGTAAGTTTTGGGGGAGATTTTTTTTTTACAATGATCACGCCTTTCTCAGCTTTCAGAAAAGTATCAATTAAATGTTTAGAGTGGAGTATTTTTTTCATAATTAATTGTTTTCGGTAACAAGTCAGAAAATTTCTACAATATCGAAGAACCGTCACAGCTCGAGAACCATCCAGGTTTGACCCCTAGTTCATTGGACTTAATTTGTTGCTAATGACCTCTAGTATAACCCCTTTCAAGGAATAGGTCGAATTTCCCTGTCACCCTGTATACATATTGTGGGAAATAGGTCGCAGGAGGAAAGAAAAAGGCGTGTACAGTTTGACGGACCGATTTTATAATAATCCGTTAGAAAACATTTGAATGACCGACATCTACGAATGATCGAATGAGTGAAAGATCGATTGTTATAATCGAGTGATTGAATCGAGTAATTATTCTAATCTGTTAACACTGGGATTTTTGTAATATTCCAACAGTCCCCCTCAAAAATGCAAGTATACAGAAAAATAAAAGCTCATTTCAATCACATAACAAAAAAAAACTGTTTGTATACCTATAGTAATTAAATATACATTATAATATAACAAACAAAATGTTGATTTAAGTTAATGATTAATGTTATTTTAATGTTCACTTCAAAATCACGTGAAATAAATTTTACTAATTAAAGTTTAATACAAATTTAAATTGTGTCTTAAATCTAGAAACCTTTTGGAAGGAATCGCTTTCGTAAACATATCAGCTAGTTGATTTCCTGTGGAAATAAATTCTAGTTTTATTATTTTACTAGCGATTTGTTCCCTAATGAAATGGTATTTTATGTCTATGTGTTTAGATTTTTTATGGTTTGTAGGATTATTTGCGATACAAATGCAACTATTGTTGTCTTCGTATATTATAATGGGCTCTTTTATTTGGATTAAAATGCTATTTAGTAATGATTTAATCCAGACTGCTTCTCTTACAGCCTCAAATAAAGCCATATACTCAGCTTCCGTTGAAGAGACGGCGACAGTATTTTGTTTTCGTGTGTTCCACGAAATTGTACAATTATTAAAAGCTTTGAATAAATAGCCTGTTGTACTTTTTCTGTCGTTTTCATCGCCTCCCCAATCAGAATCTGCATAGCCAGTTATTAATTCCTTATAATCACTTTTATGATAAGTCAATTTTATACCGACTGTACCTTTTATGTATCGCAAAAGATGTTTTAAACATTTCCACAATTCTTCATTATTTTTAGATTGGTATCTACTCAATATACTTATCGGAGCACAAATATCTGGCCGTGTACAAAGCATTGCATACATAAGACACCCAATTGCATTTCTACAGGGTGCTTCATAGTATGTGTCAGAATTTAAAGTTAAATGATTTAATTTACAAGGTAAAGGTGATTTAGAAGGGTTGCAATCACTCATAGAGAATCTATTTAAAACATTTTGTAGGTATGTAGATTGGTCTAAAGAGATAGTATTTTTTGACCTTTCGATTCTGATACCAAGGAATAACTTTATTTCTTTTAAATCAGACATTTCAAACTTTTGCATAAGACTGTTCTTATAAACTTGTAATGTATCAATACTTTTAGTGGAAATTATTAAATCATCGACGTACAATACAATATAAACATTTTTATCTATACCATTTTTATCTAACACATATAGACAAGGATCTACTTCAGAATTTGTAAAACCCATATCTTTAAGAACGAGATCCAGACGTTCGAACCAACATCTGGACGACTGTTTTAGGCCATACAATGTTTTGTTTAGTTTACACACCTGATTATCTTTAGCTAAAATGCCTTCTGGTACCTCCATATAAATATTTTCTTTTAGTATTCCATTAAGGAATGCCGTTTTAACATCCATATGGTGTACATGTAAATCAAATTGATTAGCTAAAGCTAAAATGAATCTAAATGTAGTGATCCGAGCTACTGGTGCGAAAGTTTCGTTATAATCCTGCAAGTACTCTTGAGTAAAACCTCGAGCAACCAAGCGAGCCTTATAACGTACGGGTTCACCTAACTCATTGTTTTTAATAGTAAATACCCATTTACAACTTATTATATTGACATCTTTAGGTTTTTCTACTAAAGTCCACGTTTGGTTGCTACGAAGTGACTCAATTTCACTCTGTACTGCTTTTAACCATTTGTCAGAATCATGTCTATCGAATATATTCTTAAATGACAATGGCAAAGATTGCAAATTAATCAATGACAAAAACAAATCAGGATCATGCATCTGTTTATAATTTTTCGGGGGTAAATTGAGAATTCTTTCACTTCGTCTTATATTATTAGGTTGACTTCCTAATGACGAATTTTCGTTCAAAGAATCTTGAGGTTGACTTTCTATTAGTTTTGCCGAATCATTGTCGGGCTTACTAATTTTTGAGGGAATCACAATGTTGTCACTACTGCTACTTGTTGGACGCGACTGTGTAAAATTCAACTCATCGAATATTACATCACGAGCTATGAATACTTCATTATTTTCAACATTAAATAATCTATAACCATTTGCATCGTAACCAATTAATATTGACTTATGAGATTTTTGATCAAATTTCGTTTTTCTAGTTTTATTATGAACGTATGCAGTAGAGCCAAACATTTTTAAATGATTTATTTTCGGTTTTTTACCATGCCACATTTCGTATGGTGTTTTATTTATCAGAGCTTTAGTGGGTAGAATATTAGTCAAATAAGTAGCTGTTAAAACAGCTTCACCCCAAAATATTTTGTCCAATTTCGCACTTGTAACCAATGTTCGAGCCATTTCGGTTAACGTACGATTCATCCTCTCTGATACACCATTTTGCTGTGGAGTATAAGGCACCGTTAAGTGATACATTATTCCCTTTTCAACACAAAATTCTTTGAACTCGTTAGAAAGATATTCTCGGCCATTATCGCAATATAGATTAACAATCTTAGAATTAAGTAAGTTCTCACTCTTAGCCACAAAATCCCTAAAACATTTAAATACTTCTGACTTTGAATGCATTAAATATGTGACTGTATAATGAGTAAAATCATCAACAAAAATAGTAAAATAATTTTTATCATCAAATGTAGGTGGTGTTATAGGACCGCAAACATCAGAATGAACAATAAAAAGTGGTCTGTTGTTATTAGATTTCACTTTTGCCTTAGCAAAAGGTAGTCGTGATTGTTTACCAAGTATACAAGGCTCACATAACTCATCACTAGGAATTATATCATTGATAATATGATTATCCTCAATTAGGTCTTTTAAAATATTAAATTTTTGTTTATTCAAATGACCGAGACGTTTGTGCCATAAATCATAAGTTTTAGAAGTCTCAGATAAATTTAAATTACATTGAGATCGCAGTACTTTAAAATGTAACCTAAAAAGGTTATTACTACATATACCGGATATTAAGCATTTGTTATTTTTGTAAATATGAACTTTATTATTGTTAAAAATAACCGACATACCTGCTTCTTGAATACGATTTACCGATAATAAATTATATGGAACATCTGGTGAATATAGAATATTATCGATTGATCCTTGAAAACCTAGATTACTAGAAACGTTTATTTTTCCTTTACCAAATGCAGGAATGTTAGTGCTGTTCTTAGCTACTCCAATTTTTAGCGGAGTGGGTAACTCTAAGTATGAAGAGAAAAATTCCTTTGAATTCACAATGTGGTCAGTTGCGCCCGAATCTAAAAGAAAAGTAATTGTATCATTATTGGAATTAAGATGCGGATGAGGTAACTTACATGTTGTAAACATAAAAGCGAAACTGTCCTCATCATTGCCGGAAATCTGCATTGTATTTGCAGTTGGTGTCTGGTTGCTACTACCGCTGTCTTGCTGAATTTTCTTGTAGAAATGGCAATCCTTCTTGACATGATTTCGTCGACCGCAATGATCACAATATAACTTCGAAATCTTATGCATAGAGTTTCCAGGCTGTGGCTTCTTCTTATATCGAGTACTATCACGGAATTTTTTCTTGTCAAATCCAGGTCTTGATGTAAATTTCTTCACAGATGTATGTAATACTTTCAGTTCGGTTGTAGTATCAGCTTTTAATTTCACTTCATGATCTAAAAGACGTGTCTTAACAAACGCTAGATTTAATTGTTCTTCTCCTAATGTTTCTAATGCTGTTATAACGCCGTCGTAGGAAGTAGGTAAAGTTAACAATAAATGTGATACTTTGTCCATCTCATCTAATTTTGCACCAGCTGAAATTAGTTCCGTAATTATATTGTCAAAATTATTGAAGTGTTGGAATAACGTCACATCCGGTGCTAATTTTAAATTGAGTAATTGTTTTCGCAGTGCCAATTGTGTAGCTAAGCTCCTCCTTTCGTAAATTTTATCCAAATCATCCATTATAGTTTTTGCCGTAGCAGCACCTTTTGCAAAATTCAAAAATGCATCGCCTAAATATTCCACTATCGTACCTTTCGCCAGCATATTTTTCTTTCTCCACTCTTCATCTGGGTTTGATGGCGGTGGTTCATCAATCACACTTAACACTTGCAGTTCTCCTAAAAGTGATCTAACGCGAAATTTCCACGTGCTATATCTTTCACCGTTAAATTGTTGAATATTTCTTTTACTTCGCGACTCCATTTTCAAATAATTTTTAACGAACAGTGTTTTTTTTTTTTGTTTTGTTTTGAACACTAGTTATAATCTTAACACTGTATTACTACGTAACCTGAGCTCATAACCTGTGGGAAATAGGTCGCAGGAGGAAAGAAAAAGGCGTGTACAGTTTGACGGACCGATTTTATAATAATCCGTTAGAAAACATTTGAATGACCGACATCTACGAATGATCGAATGAGTGAAAGATCGATTGTTATAATCGAGTGATTGAATCGAGTAATTATTCTAATCTGTTAACACTGGGATTTTTGTAATATTCCAACACATATTGATTACATTTTTAAATATTTCTATAAAAAACAATAAAGAAACAAAAACATTTAAAAATATAAAAAATAGTAGCCCACCGGTATCGGGAACAGGGTCCAGGCTACCGGCGGTCAGGGCTCCTGAGAGAGGAATCTCCTAACGATACGCGCCGTGTCCAGAAGTACCGCTTTCTGGATCAAGCCCTTGATCCAGCTGCCTAACGAGAGCCTCCTCAGGTGTTGATCGAGGCTCTTGGCTATTATGCCATTGGCTGTCACGACTATCGGCACAATGACTGCTGTATCCACATCCCACATGTCGACAACCTCGTGAGCCAGATCAAGATACTTAATTTGCTTATCTTTTTCAGCTTTCACGAGGTTTTCGTCATGCGGGACCGTAATATCAATAATCATTGTGCGACGCTCTAATCGATCTATCACCACTATATCTGGCTTATTGGCAACAATAGTCCTGTCAGTGATGATAGATCGATCCCAATACAACGTGATATGGCCATTTTCGAGAACTGGGTCGGGCACATACCTATAGTATGGTACCTCCGATTCCACAAGACTGTATTTCAGAGCAAGTTGCTGGTGGATAATCCTGGCTACAAGGTTGTGCCTATGCAAGTAGTCTCCGTTAGCCAGACGAGAACAGCCGGAAATAATGTGTCGGATTGATTCTCCCGGACGGTGGCATGCCCGACAGATGTCAACCGTGCCGTCCTTCACAATATATTTTCGGTAGTTGTTCGTCATCATAACTTCGTCCATAATCGCAAAGACAAAACCTTCGGTTTCTCCAAAGAGATCACCGAATCGCAACCAGGATACGGACGCTAACAAGTCTACATCGGGCCCATGCAAGGCCCGGTAAAAGCGCCCGTGAAGTTCTTTACTCTGCCATACCTCCCTGCGGTCATTAGTTTCTAATACTATAGGTTTGCGCCAGTTCTCGGTAGCCAAGGATAGCGGAGTGAGGCCCTTGTCCACTGAGACCACATCTCGGTGCATCCCCACGTCGGTCTCTAGGAAGTATTCCCTGAGACTGCATACCTCACGGTTGTGCAGGGTCTTAGCATTTAAGAAGCCTCGACCACCGCACTTCCGCGGGATATACAGTCTCATCACCGATGAGCGTGGGTGATGCATCCGATTTGCGGTCAGCAGTGTGCGGACCCTCCTATCCAGGGCGTCAAGTTCCGTCTGAGTCCATATTATTTTTATTATTGTGTTTTTTTTTTCATTTTATTTTTTTTTCTTTCTCAGTTAGTTTAATTATGGTCTGGCAGTTTGAGTAGTTGATGCAGCCTACCCAAATATCCTTTCTTTGGTATTGTTCATCGAGTTGAGCTCCTTAGGCTCTGAGTTGAGTTGAGCTCCACGATTACTGACAATTGCTTGCACTGACTGGACAGGTCCACTCAAACCTGTATGGTTCTTTCATCAAAAGATCATTTCAGACACTAATCTACATGGTCCTCATGTGGCCTGGCCAAGATTATGTCTGGACTTTAAAAAATACCTCTGAGTTTGTTTTGGCCTTTTTTCTCAGAGTAGTCAGATACGAAACGCCGAACTCATCTAGCTTATATATATTTTTTTAATATGGCGCGTAAAAGTGATTCTGATATCCTATTTATTGAATAAACAATTTCATTTCATTTGCTCGATAATGGTAAAAATACAGGCTTTGAAATTGATTTCAAAGCCTGTATTGTTTAATCATTTGTTATTTGAAAAATACCAGGGTTATAGAAATAAACAGAAAACAGGTGCCTAAATGATCTCACTAAGTTGTGCACCAACAATTAAACGCAAAGAGGAATATAAAGTATTTGGTAGTGTTCACTCTATCTACACCTTTATGTGTAGATAGAGTGAACAATAACAAATACTGGGCGGGTTATGATCGCGCCCACCACGCACAGGACCCGCACACACGTTGTAGAGCAAATTTCAAAACAAGTATGTCGAATGCCCATGTAACACCAACCCTCATGATGATCGGAGACTCTACACTTGAAGTTGTGGACGATTATGCTTACCTAGGACAAATAATTGTCCAGTTAGGTAGGTCCAACTTCGAAAAAGAGGTCAATCGTCGAATCCGACTCGGCTGGGCGGCGTTCGGGAAGCTGCGTACTATCTTCTCGTCTCATATACCACAGTGTCTCAAGACGAAAGTTTTTGACCAGTGCGAGTTGCCAGTGTTGAATGGCACTGAAACATGGTCGCTCACAATGGGCCTCATTGGAAGACTATGCTTGGAGTTGCCGAATGCAGTGATCGAATCAGAAATGAAAAGATCCGGAGGAGAACCAAGATAACCGAAATAACCCGAAGAATTGCCAAACTTAAGTGGCAGTGGGCAGGGTACATTGCTCGCAGAACAGATGGCCGATGGGTCTGAAAGGTTCTGGAGTGGCAACCACGTACCGGAAGAAGTACCGGTGGAAGGTTCCCCACAAAGTGTAGCGACGACCTGGTGAAGAACCGGTTGAAGTGGCGGTGCTTAAGGGAGGCCTATTTCCAGCAGTGGACATCTTTCGGCTGAAATGATAAATGATGACCTACCCCACACAAATTCGAATACCACTACCGGCTATGTAAATATCTGTGACAGGAACTGATTATAACATCATCCACATAGACTAAGTGGAAAAATACGTATTGAAGCTAACTTAAAAAGGTAATACAATTTGTATGAGACCACCGCGCAAGGTTTCTCTACCAATTGAGAAGAAAGAATTTTCACATCTGACGAAAATATCGAGGAAAACACATAAAAAATCAAAAAGAAATACGTACAGATGAAAATAGAACCTCCTCCTTTTTTGATATCGGTTAAAAGACGACCGAAGTGTTCAGTAACAAGTGATGATTAAATGTCAGGCGGTCTCGACGTTTCAGAAACTGCTGATTTAATAGCTGGACAAGGACAACTTTGTGAGTGATTACTCCTTCATTACCCATATTTAATTATAGACCTGCATTATGTGTTTATTTCGTAAATTATGTGATACGTGCACGCGGCTTTCCTGCTGATACACAATTTTATCATATTAAATACACTTAGCCCACGTTCTCACGTTCGTCAAGAAAACACACTATTGCAATTCAACTCTCAGCGCTAAGCAGAGCGTCGAAAACCCAATACGTGAAAAAAAATCGCTGCAATTTTATTACGTCCGTGCGTACGTGGGCTTAGTCGTGTTCTGGTGAGATTACGGTCTTAGGCCGCGCGCACTTTGGACGCGTTTTCGTACGAATTTCACTCGTGCGTATACGTACGAACACGCACGAACGATCCCGACCTTCCAAGTAAAAAGGGAGCGCGCAGACTGAGTGCGACGTATACGTACGTATTTTTTCGAAGTTCGAAAACAATCCGAACTTGTTGGGATTTGTTCTATTTGACGGAGAAAAGCGTATCCAGTGTGCGCACTTAATTCGTACGACCATTGTCGTACGTGTACGCACGAAAACGCTTGCAAAGTGTGTGCGGCCTTAAGATAACAATCACGATTCTATCATAGCGATAAAATTAATAATGAACTATGTAGTTACCTACGTCACCTAGTTCTGTAGGTACCACTTGTGTACGATCATGGTGATATGAAAATATGAATAGAGATGAGCGATAAATCTAGTAAGTGCTCAAGTAATTGCGTAATGAATTACGCAATACATTATTATTCAATAGATACCTTTTTAGTGTGATACATAAAATGGTCAAAGTCCCACTGCTGTTTTTTTTTAAATAAATAAGTTTTTATTAAATAATTGTGAATGGTTTTTAAGAAACTGATTAGAGTTCGTCGTATAAAATGGTCAAAAGTCCAACTGACGTTTTTTTTTAATAAATAAGTTATTATTAAAATAATTGTGAATGGTTTTTACGAAACGGTTTGAATTCGTAATAGTTTGGAATTGTTTTTTTTCTATACACTTTATATTAATATTAGGACTATATTAATATAAAGTGTAATAGACTGCATAAAAAAAAAATACAGGAAGGGGATGCGTAGGTTCTAACAAAAACAAGCTCTATTTTTAGAAAGCATCAATTTATAAATAGCGAATAGTCATACATTAGACATTTATTTAATTATGGTAATTTTGTGATGGCTGGTTTCCGAAATCAATTCGTCAGTGCCAGTTCACGGATATACTCGTAGAACTTTTTATATAAAAGAGATATGTTGACTTTTTTTTGACATCTTGTGAGATGACCTTGCTTGCCAACGTGCAATGGGCAAACATTGAGAACACTGTTCAATGCTCATAAGTGCTCTGTGTAAGATGTGCGTTCAATGATATTTTATGAGAGCCTTTGCCGATCAGCGAAGTTATTACGCACAGGGTGAGCTAGTTATCTATACAAGGTGTTTGTTTTTTATATCCCATAACTCTAGGGGTATGATAACAAATAATCAACTGGCATATGTTTTTTTTTTATACTTTTTTAATTTTTCATTGAAAATAATTCGACAATTTATTATTATTATTATTATTTATTATAAAATCAGACTACAAATGAGATCCAATGTGACGATTATTTATGTAAAAAAACCCTTATGTGAAATAAACTTAAAAATACATTTAATTCAGACTATTTTTGTTCATAAAATGAAAATATGACAAAGACGTATTTTCTTAGCTTGCATGATTTACTCTTACTTATTAATGAAACATAGATACACACATCGAGAGACTAGTTATCTTAAAAAAAAAAAAAAACAATTATAATCTATATGCTAGTTGATTCTTTGGCTTGGTCTCATTCATACCCTAGCCTAGAGTTATGGGATATAAAAAAAACACCTTGTATATTTATAAAATAATAATAAAGCAGAAGAGGTTGTTTGTTTCAACGCGCTAGTCTCTGGAACTACCAATAGGATTTCATTTTTTTTTTGCATTTACCTACTCTCTAATTCTTGAGGAAGGTCATAGGTGTAACACCTATAAATATTTAACATCACGCTATGAGCCTATGACCCTTAGGAGTCGAGCTAAAAGAAAAAAAATCTGAAGAATGCTAAGTGGAAACGAAGTAATAACGCGGTGGGTCGAGACACGCGAACGAAGCCGGGGCAGAAGCTAGTAAAATATAATTTATGTAAGACAAGATAGTATCATAATGTAGAGAAGCATTGGTCCAGTGGTTTCGTTGCTTATATTTAGTATGTATGTATCTATTATATTATATTGTACTTATATACTTTTTATTTGCACCAAAGAAAGTCCCATTTTATGTCCAGAAAATGTTCATTTCATGGTTGCCTGGAAGAGATCGCAGTAAGCGATAAGGCCGGCCATTGTATATTTTGTAGTGTATTACTTTTTCTTTTTGAAATGTATTATCTGGTGTACTGTACGAGTACAATAAAGTATTATTAGTATATAAATAAATAAATACCGACCCCGACTTACAACTCGTAGGTCCTGGGTTCCAACCCAAGCAGGCGCTTTACTTTGTGTAAATTTTTCTTTATTTTTGGTTTATACGAACTATTTTTATTGTTAGTTTTAGATGCTCCTTTTAGTTTTTTATTACTTACTGTTTGTATTTCCTGTGCGTGTCCCAAATAAAATATTTTTCTTTCTGTTCTTTCTTTCTAAATAATTTGGTCACCAATGCTCTCAAAACGGTGAAGGAAAACATCGTGAGGAAACCGGCATGTCCTAGAACCAAAAATTCGAATTCATATGCCATTTACCAACCCGCACTGGGCCCGCGTGGTAGATCACAACTCACTCTCTCTCGAAGAGAGAACGACTGTGTCCCAGCAGTGGGAACATTAAAGGCTGATTGACTTCGCCGAAACTTTTCTGTTTGTACGTGGATCGCCCGATTCGAGAGCTCAGCAGTATTATAGTAGGCTGTTCCATTGACGGAACACTAGTCAATACCATAAGTTACGCCGATGACATGGTGCTGCTGGCCCCATCGATCAGTGCCCTCAGGAAACTCATGTCTGTTTGTAAGCGATATGCGGAGCCCCAGAGCCTTAGATATAATGCAAAAAATAGCAATGTCTGATGTTCAAGGCAGGCACTAAAGACTATCATGAAGTGCCGCCTGTCACACTCGGTGGGAATGCGTTAGAGTGGGTAAAATCTTTTAAATATCTGGGCCATTGGGTCACCGCAACGCAAACGCATAATATTGATATGGAGAGAGACGTAGAGCGCTGTCAGTCAGGAGCAATAATGTTAATCCGTAGGTTTGCAAAGTGCTCGAGGGGTGTAAAAATTACTGCACAACTGCAGTCTTTGGGTCGACTACACGCAAAGGGCGGTTGAGGTTGACACGTCATGTCGTGTCAACCCCAACCGCCCCGCAACCGCGCCCTGTGTAAGTTGTTGTACGCGCTACAGTGTCGCGACACTGTAGCGCATCAGGGATGTTTGCAGAGGCACGTATAGACGACTTTTACGCAATCATGCAAAAGCGTGTCCCCTCCCTGATGCGGCGGGCGGGTGCGGGGCAGCGCCGACAGCCTCTTGGTCACTGTGGCTGATATGATGAAAGGTATAATACTCAGGAACTGCACTGGACCAGGACACAGGTAATACCTTCAAATAGTAATGTTTAGTTAATTATTGCTTATTTGGTTTTTGTCATATTAGCGATTTTGACATTATTGATTGTGATTTTGCCATAATAGTTATGATTTTGACATTACTAATGATAATTTTGACATTATTATTGACAGTTTTGACACAACTAATACCTATGAAATTTACCAAATATTATAATGTAATATCACTAGTGTTTAAGATGTGCATGTGTAATTAAATTACTAACAAATCGGATTATATGATCTGAAAATAAAATAATTTGATTTGATTTTAAGTCAAGTAAGCTACAATTAGATGTATTGAATAATTAACTTTGAACCAATGGGTTATCGGTATCTATTTAAATCATCATAAAATCTATTATTATAAAATTATAGACTTTGATAGAATTATGCAATTTTTGTAATTATATCTATCGATAAGGCCGATATTAATTTATTTTATATCGATCAGGATTAAGTCTATATAGTATTAGTAAGGTCAGGAAATTGAACTTTTATAAACTAGTTCAATGGTCTGATTCTGTTTAAACTAAACTTGAGATTGCTCTTAAATTGTGCGACTACTTCTTTTATTAGTTAAGCACTATTTGTAAGTTTTGAGTCTGTTATTTTATGTGTACCTAGCGATTTGAACTTCTTTACTGAATTTGCGAATGTTTCAACTACGCATTTAAACATATTTTACAGGTTGCGGGTACTGAATTATTGAGAAGGTAAGAGTCTGTTTTAAGTGAAACAACAATTAAAATAACTATTAAATTAGTTTAATGACTAAACGGCATTATACATCACTTTGATTACATTCAATATGGCCGTGAGAACCTGACTATGTTCATTGAACTGAGACGTTGTAGAGATTAGCCGTAGCTACCGGCGCCAGCGTTAGCTGAGGCCGACGCGGATGCGCCCGACTGGCCGTACCCACTGCCGCCAGTACCACAAGTTTGGCAGCCTCCAGAGCCGCCGTTACCGCCGTATCCACCAGCTGAACTGGAGGCGTCACTGTTACTGGTAGCTCCTCCTGATGAGCCACCGTAACCACCGCCGCCTCCACCACCAACTCCACCGCCGCCTCCGCCACCGAGCCCGCTTGCGCTACCGAGTCCGCCGCCGTTGCCGAATGAGCCACCGTAACCACCGGCGCCTCCACCACCAAGCCCGCCGCCACCGGATGAGCCACCGTAACCAGCGGCACCACCACTGCCGCGGCCGCCGCCGCCGCCGCCGCCAGACGCACCTCCGTAACCGCCGCCGTTGCCGCCACTGCCGCCACCACCGACTCCGAACCCTCCGAGGAAACTGCTTGCTAATCCACCAAGGCCACCCCCACTACTGCCGCCGTATCCTTTACCTCCGGCACCACCACTACCTCCACCGAGTCCACCTCCGGAGCCTCCGCCGAGTCCTCCTCCGGAGCCTCCGCCAAGCCCACCTCCTGAGCCTGTTCCTCCGAAGCCTCCACCAAATGAGAGGCTTCCACCACTTGATCCACTTCCTACAGAGCTTCCACTTCCTCCTGAGCTACCTGTTCCTACAGAGGCCCCAGTTCCACCTCCAGAGCCCCCACTTCCTCCGTAACCTCCGCCGCTGCCTCCACCGAGGCCTCCGCCATAGCCGCCACCACTACCTCCTCCGAGGCCACCTCCGTGGTTTTTGCCTCCAAAGCCACCACCACTTGAGCCGCTACTTCCAATTCCAATAAGTAAACTGCCACCTAGTGACCCACTTCCGCCCCCTGAACTACTTCCTCGACCCACGCTCGATTCACTGCCGTAGTCACCGGCGCTTCCACCGCCAAGGCCTCCTCCACTACCACCGCCCAGACCTCCTCCACTACCACCGCCCAGGCCTCCTCCACTTCCACCGCCGAAACCTCCTCCACTACCACCGCCGAGGCCTCCACCGCTACCACCGCCAAGGCCTCCTCCACTGTTGCCGCCGTAGCCTCCACTGGTACCACCACTGAGGCTTCCACCAGCGCCTCCGCCATATCCACCTGCGCTACCACCGCCGCCGCCACTTCCCCGGCCACCACTGCTACCGTATCCTCCACTACCACCTCCACGGCCACCACTACCGGATCCACTTCCACCAAGTCCACCACTACTACTTCCACTTCCGCCAAGACCACCACCGAAACTAAGTCCACCACTCACTCCACCAGAGCTACCTCCATGTGCTCCACCAGAGCTGCCTCCATGTCCTCCGTGGCCACTACCGGAGCCACCTCCGGCTCCGGCTCCGCCTCCACCGCTTCCTCCGTAACCGCCGCCGAGGCCACCGCCGCCACCGCCTCCAAAGCCTCCGCCAAATCCACCTCCACTTCCACCGCCGATACCAGCGCCGTGTCCCGATCCACCACTACCTCCGTAGCCACTACCCTTAGCACCACCCCCCCCACTGCCACTACCTCCGTGGCCACCACCCCCAGAGCCACCGCCGCCATATCCACCACCCCCACTTCCAGCTCCACCGGATCCGCCGCCAAAGTTCAGTCCCCCACTAATTCCACCACTTCCACTGCTGCCACCATATCCTCCGGAATTTCCGAGCCCTCCGGAGCCTCCACCACCATATCCTCCACTTCCAGAGCTTCCTTGTCCTCTAGAGCCTCCAGCCCCGAGGCCGCCTCCACCTCCAGATCCTCCGCCAAATCCAGCGCCACCTCCATAGCCGCTGCCGCCGCCATTCCCCCCTCCACTGTAGCCTCCGCCGCCACCATATCCACCTTTGCCACCGTCAAGCGAACCAGTAAAGGCAAATCCACCAGTTTTTCCATCTTCTGATTTCGTATAGATTGATTTTCCATTTACTCCGCCTCTTACGCTATCGCTTAAACCAGCACTAGCACTTCCTAGGGCGGTGAGCCCAGATTTGACGTCGCTGAGTATGCTTCCGACTCCTTCGCGGATGTCACTAAAGCCGCTGTCAAAGGCAAGGCTTGAGCCTCCACCGAAGCCGAAACCTTCGCCGCCTCCGCCTCCACCTCCGCCGCCGCCACCATATCCAAACCCTCCTCCGCCTCCACCGCCGCTGCCAGCACCCTCGTGCGTGTACGAGCGCCCGAGTCTCACTGAAAAAGTTTCATATTATTAGACAAAATAATATCAAAAACCTTTCATTGTTATTTAACATAACTACTTTAAAAAGTTTATTTTAGCGTCTCTTTCAATATTGTTTATTTAATAAAAGTAACAATGCAATCACTGTAATTACAATACTAAAACACAAAAACTTGGATGACAATTACCTGAATATGCATCGCTAAAGCCTAATATGAGGCAGAGGACGATGCAAGAACGCACCGTCTTCATGATTCCTTCGTTAACTGACTACGTGTAGTAGTTAGCATCCTTTATATATTAAGTCTCTGAGCGTGTTCAAAGTTTATAGGAACTCATACATACGTATATACGGGAAAAACAATTAGTTTTTATAATGCTTTATACTTCCCACAACAGGTTATGAATGTAGTAAAACCGATGTTTTTGTTGAGTTGAGATTAGTCAGAAGCGATAGTGAATAACATAGCATCTTCGTCTTTGGGTCCCCTTGAACTATGCAGTCGTATGTAGGTAAAGTTTGAGATCACCTTGGTGCATTGAAACCATAATAGGGGTCACTATTGTTGATGCACATTTACCATTTTAATGGTACTTGATTTATGCCTGTGCTAACAAGTCGACTAATGTTCAATACTTCGCATATTTAAATAAAAACTTTAGTATTTATTTTTATTGAAACGTTAATTACATAGTGAAGCGACGCAACATATTCGTTAGTAATTAATTAATGCACCTTATGAATGAGTTGCATGAGTGCGCACTTACGCTCGTGTACAGACTGTTATGGTTTTGCTCTCATTGTGCCATTTCCCTCGTGTTTTTTCCTCTGTTATTTGTACAGTCTGAATAACAGACGCTTTCTATTTTGCGATCAACTGTATGTTTTGTTTATCCTACGAAGATTTGAAGAAATCGAAGAAATCGTGGATTTTATTGACACATTTTATAATTCAACGCTAGAATTTATTTTTAAGGGGTTTTCGGAAGCAATCAATCTACGAATTAAGTTTGACGATAACTTCAGATTCTCCGCGCACTACCCATTCGGTCGGTAATAAATATTATTATCACAATAGATCAAAAGTTTTCAGTTTCATCGGTTATTATAAAAAAAAATATTTGCTATGGCATAGGTAGATTTTGACAGCGTAGATATTGCACTTTTATATGAAACAGCAGATTTATTTTTAAAGAAGAATCATGTGCTGAATTCATGATCACAGTTTGTGCGTCGAGGTCCCATTTCACCATGTTTAATTACTTGAAATTATCACGTGTTTACGTCTAATTTAAATTTTCAGTTTCACGTAAATGCTTCAGAGATATACCTAATAGTTACTGTATAAGTCTAGAAGACTGGGATATTCCATATCTTGACTTTTTCACCTCTCGCCTTTTGAATCTGATCCTTATCGAAAAGTACTATATTTTATTCTAGCTATTAGAGTTACGCCCACGATGACGCCAGTGCCTACAGATGCATTATCGACCTTGATATTATGATGTTGTGTTTAATAAATGTTTCTATTAATCCGTCGTTAAATTTCCTGCGACTTCGTTGAGAAGAACACGACAGAAGTTTAAAGGATTATCTGAAAGGAAAACATTATCATTCATAAATTGGAAGCATACTTTTCATGTGAAAAATTTACCTCTGTTCTTAAGAGCTGACGAGAAAAAAAGGTAGATTTTTCTATAAAATCTACCTTTTTTTTTGCTCGTCAGCTCTTAACAGCTAAAATAAAAACCATTACCCAGCTGTAAATTGCTGTAGAATCGATGGAAGATAATCCGTTCCAAGACTAAGTGTGTAAAATAATACAGCTAAGAAAATTAAAAGCAGCGTCTTTTTCGCTAACCGTAGATTTTACGATTTTTGTGAAAACAATCGATACTTAAGGATTGACCGATATCGAGCTGAATGGTTTCCGGTTCAGAATATGACCGCTCTCTTCCTGTAGAAAATAAAACCCGAAACATAGGCCAGCGGCCATTTCCTTTCGACACACCAACACGCGTGTTCAATTTTTTCTCTTCCTTGTTTTATTGTTTTAGTGTAACATTCTCCATAGCTTACGTTGTATAAGCATTTAGAATAATATTTTTAGAATCTCCTGTGCCATAGCTAAATATTATTTTTCATTCTTTCGCTTTTACGTAATAACCACATTCCGCAGTCAGAATTCGTAATGTGGAATAATTATGACTCAACTGTACCTATCGCTTACATTTTGACATCTCTATGCTTTCATAATACAAAATATTGTAAAAACATTTTAAAAGACTAACTGTGGAGCTTCTTCCTCTTTCTTCTCCATACGAAACTACCCTTTGGAAGGGGCGACTAGGATCATTTATATTTCTACAGTACCTTTTATTTGTATATTTGACTGACTATAAATAAAATAAAAAAATATCTGGTGTTTTCAATCGAGGTGCTCGCGGTCTATTGGATGTGTCGTTTTCCCTCTAAGTAATCTATCTATATAATCTATTTAAAAAAAACTGCTGTTTCATAGAAAAGTGCAATACCTACGCGGTCAAAATGTATGGAACAGCTGATATTTTTTTAACAACCGACGAAAAATTTCAACGCAGGGTGGGTTCTGAATCATGCACTGAATCCATGGTAACATGTAATCCATGGCTTCGCGTCGATGTCCCTGACACCCTGTATAATAAAGCTGAAGAGTTCGTTTGTTTGAATACGCTAATCATTGGAACTACCAAATCAAAAAAAGAAATCAATCAGACTTGTGTCTGATTTGATTTCTTTTTTTGGATTTGATAGCCCAATTCTTGAGGAAAGTTATAGGCTATTTAAATGACGCTACGATCATCTGGAGTCGAGCAAAAAAAAAACCACAAATATCGCTAAGCGAAAACGAAGTAATACTGCAGACCGGCGTTGCTATGCGATGCGGTGGGTCCTGGGTCATATCCTATACTATTAAATGAGCAATATTTGTATGTATATATATATAAGGTCCCATTAAAATAGATGGACAAACTTTTAGTAATCATTCAGACCACCAAAATAAGGACAACGGTAAAAAAGTAAATAAGAAAAACGCATTAGATACTTACAAGAAAAATTAATCAGCTAACGAAAATACACAAAAAATGTTGATTACCCAATGCCATTTATTATTTTAGGTCAAAATACAATCACTTTTTTTTTTGCTTGGATAGCTTTGGTTAGACGTTGACGCTGTGTTAAAATTTGCCTCTGCCACCAATTTTAATGGGACCTTGTATTTGTAATCACGTTCTCGCAAACGGCTCTAACGATTTCGAGGAAAATTTCCACATAGGGGTTTACGGGGGCGAAACATCGATCTAGCTTGGTCTCATATCTGGGAAAATTCGTTTTCTCCGTATTTTCACCCGAGCAGAGCTCGGTCGCCCATAGAACAAGATGACCTTAGAATACTGACATGGCAGCATGTAATAAGTAAGGACCTACTATCATGGCAGCATGGAATTAGTAGATATGTACTATACATTGAATTAGTATGAACTGTCCTATACTATTAAATGACCAGTACCATACTCAACCGGTCTATCAGGTAGTTTTATGTTAAAACAAGAAAATTCACACGGACGACGTAACGGCCACATGCCTGCTGGGGTGGCGGGAAGTCCTAAGGGGAGACCGTGGCCCCTGGCAATGAACAGGCAAGGGAAGGAACACGGGTGGGTTTTAGGCTGCCTGTCCACTGGAGCGGAGCGGAGAGGAGAGGACCGAAGATGTGCCAATATTAACCAATAGAATCTAAACTCCGCTACAGAGGTGCGATTCTATTGGTTAATACTGACACATCTCCGCTCCTCTCCTCTCCTCTCCGCTCCAGTGGACAGGCAGCCTTAGTCAGTAGGAGTCTGACACGCCCTTCCGCTCCGCCGAGTGGGAGAAGTCATTTGATGATTTCCCATCCAAAAAAAATAAAATAAGCAATTTAAGTTTCTGTGTAAAATCACGCACCTATTTTCATAATATTTTTTGGTGTGTAAAACATCTGTCAGATGTAGAAAAATACCATGTTTAGTTAAGTTAATGTTGCCGAACAGACATAAATTCAATTTTATTTATAACAATAAATATAATTGAACACGCACATTTATGGACATAATGTGGATAAAACCAGTAATGTCTGTGGTTAATATAAATGATATAATCCTTCGTTTTAATTGATACTAATATGTCGACCTCTTTACATTCTATGTAATACATAGATATTCTGTATTTATAAAGTTAAGCATTGCCAATCAGTCACGATTATTGTACGCAAGTAATGTTTTATATAAACCGCATCCGGGTGCCATCATAGTACTTTTCTGAGATTCCTAGGATATGGTTTTTCCGTTATATTATTTAATATTATCTGTGATGAGCTGATGACAAAATGAGATAGATAGAGCTATTTTTAACCGACTTCCAAAAAGGAGGAGGTTCTGTGTTCGACTCTATGTATGTTTTTTTTTAATGTATGTTCACCGATTTTTCCGCCAATTGTGGACCGATTTAGAAAATTGTTTTTTTTTGTTTGAAAGGGTATGCTCCCGAGGTGGTCCCATATAAATTTTAATTTAGCTTGGATAGTTTTTGAGTTAGCTTCAATCATACGTATTTTTCCCACTTAGTTTATATGGATGATATGAAGATAAGTAATGATAACTTCCAATAACTGTTAATTGCATAGCAGGTAGTGGTACGCGAATTTGTGTGGGATAGGTACCACAACTAAAAAGTAAAAAAAAAATACATTTTACAAAAAAAAAATAACAACCGACTTTAAAAAAAAACACTACAAGGTGAAAAATAACTTTAATTTCGGAAGTCGGTGTGAAAAACGAAAATTCTAAACCGAAGACACTCCGAAATTAATTCACTTTGTAGTGTTTTTTTTGGAAGTCGGTTCTTTTTAGAAAAGTTGTACTGTCTATCCCCCTTACTAATAAACGTTGTATAACGCCTGTATACACACCGATTTCTCTCTTTCAGTCGTCAGTAATTTGACATTTGAAAGAAGAAGACGAAGCGTTGTTTAACTATACGTTTATTAGTAAGGGGTATATGTGTAACATGCGTTTGGCTTCGGCCATATTTGGTAGTTATGAAGCTGAACATGAATAAAATTCGTATAGAATTGGAATTGCTGCTTTTAATATTGAGCTAGGAGTAACGGACATTTGTCAGCCACTATTGATAACATGAGCAGAAAAAAACGTAGGGCCCCCCGTGGCTGCTACATATTCACTGTGCAATTATGTAAGTAAACACTTACAAGTATTTTTATATAAGTATTCATTAATGTTGATTGCTACTCAATAGCAATCAGCATTAATTCATAAAGGTATCATCCACTGACATAACGTACTTCCAACTGCAGTTTTAAAAGCCATTAAATTAATAACACAAGAGGAAAAAAAATACTCTATATTGTTTATACAAAGTAGATACTTAAATTATCGTTAATGGGTCTCAATAGATATCCAAGAATCGATTAGGCACGCCATAAAAGTTAATCTCCGATAAATTCTTAGATGTGACTAGGAGAACAAGTTATTGCTTGCAAAGTTCTAAGTTTCTGAGAATCTTGCTTTGTGTGGCTTTTTATCTGGTTTTTTCACAAAAAATTTAATTAAATAAAGTTATGAAGATGGCGATATATTGACGTAGCGTCCCGCTGTCTGCTTCTGTTAATACACTGCGATGAACAATACCTACGTCTGCAAATTGCTGATTAAAGCGACTGCTACACGTTCGCCAACTGCGTCCCACCAGAAGTGACCTTGGTGGTTTACAACCGTGTAGATGATAGTGTACGACCAAACGTTGAAACAGCTTTGCCGGTCGCCAACCAAGGTCAACTCTGTCGGGG
Organism: Conistra vaccinii; assembly: GCA_948150665.1. NCBI lineage: Eukaryota > Metazoa > Arthropoda > Insecta > Lepidoptera > Noctuidae > Conistra > Conistra vaccinii. The sequence continues at coordinate 24,353,578 of OX411316.1, forward strand.
CCGCGGTTGGTAACCGTGTAACACTTTAGATGATAACCCTTTAGCCATTAATTCCAAGAGGTATGTTTAAATTATATGGTGGACACCGAACATTTAGTCTTCAATGTTGCAACAATGACAAAACTAAATTATATTATTTTATTTTATTTATTTATTTAACTTACACAGATAGTTTACGAGCAATACGTTTTACATGACATAAAATTCTAGCCAACAGAAAACTTAGACAGACTGAACAGCGGGTCCCAAACTAGGCATAGCCTGTATCTTGGTGACCCAAACACTACACAAGGTTAACAATTTAAAAGGTGTTGCTAGCGCAAGATTGCTATTGATGATTTCATAAAACTTGGGTACTATGGGTAGCCCTTGTTTAGGATTCTAATGTCTATGGATGGTTAAATAATCATTACAACTCTATTTGCAAACCGCTTATATTATTGAACGGAAAAATTCTTTAGCGGCGTTGTGCACTTTTTTAGGATAGGTAAAAAATCCGTAAGATCCGTTGCCTAGCAACCGACTAAGTATATCAAAATAAATAGTCTTTGACATTACGTAAAGATTGCGAGGTAAGAAATTTTACCCATATTGATGGGTACGCACGCAACGCACGCAAACAACTGGTGGCACTCCCGGAGTATTTTTTATTCAGGGTTTTGGGTAAAAAATATTTTCATCATGTAGTAATTCTCATAATCACATTGAAGGAGGTCCTTCAAAAGGTTAACGACCTTTGGAATAGCGTACAGTAATGAAAAGAGTTGTTTCACGAATTTTTATTAACACTCATCGTCATTACTCAAGAACGTGATTTGACGTGATGCAGTTCTTATTTATCTCTTGATTTCTAAGTGAATTAAAATTAAATGCTGTTCGTTGGTAAGCGCATCACTTCAGAACGGCTGGACAGATTTGGCTAATTTTGGTTTTAACATGTTCGTAATAGTCCGATTCATGTTTATACGGAAATATATATAAGAAAAGTTGCCGGAAAATTCGGGAAAACTGAAACATTTTCTTTGGGATTTCTTTAATGAATAAATTGTTATTCTTATTTGATGATTGACTTTGATGCTGTTTTCAACATTAATAAGAGAATTTGTTTCGAAAGATTTTTGAGTATAATACATGAACTTAGATAACATGTCGCCATTGCACTCGTGCGAAGCAAGGGTGGGTCACTAGTGTCATAATAATAGTACTTAACAACCTGGAATTTGTAACTCCTTCGTTGTTGTAAACTTCTTCTTCCCTTTTTCAACATCAAGATTATTATTTCAACATTAAAAGAACAGTGCGCTTGTTCACTGCCTGTAAGCAATTTGCAACCATAGGTCCCCCCCCCCCCACCCCTGATGTTTTCTTCCACTAACTGTTTTTGGTATTAATTCTTTTTCAATGAAGATAAATTGTAGCCTAATATCAAGAAATTGCTTCAACAATGATCCTCAGTGTTACTTTATTACGAGATTTACAAAATGAGTAAATAAACATATATTATTATTGCTGTTAACAAACGATTGATGAATTGATGATTAATGTCAGTCAGACAATTTAATAATGCTGATTTATTGCACAAGTATGTACTCGCAAGTAATCATAAATTAGTCTGGAGATCTAGACAGCTAAAAAACCATAACAATACATACCTATAAAAACTATTATAGTTAACGATTATCATTTCCTGCTCTGAATACTACATCACGCGTGATCACAACGGAGTAATCTTTCCATTAAAATGGAAATTAACAATAAACTCTGATAAAAAACTGATTATCCAAGTATTTACTTTTTGTATCGGAGTTCCACATTGAAGGTTAATTTGTTATGAAAATTAACAAGTAGAAGTTCCACTCTACGCAATGTTTGTCAATAAGTTCGAGCCATACATGTGTATGGCTCGAACTTATCATACATGTGTATGGCTCGAACTTAGGTAATCTAGATCTCACTAACTACGTCGCCTATTTACAGATTCTTACAAAACTGTAAACCGACCATTTATAATTATGAATAATTGAATAATTATGTACCAAGGTACCATGTACCTAGTTGCGGACGCACACTGTTAAGTGTACAGACGCCAGCACATCAACCTACTCCAATCTGTCAAATTTTCGCAATCAACACAATTTGACAGATTATAGTAACTTGATGTGCTGGCGTCTGTACGTCCTCAACTGCATGGTACCTTGGGTACATAGTTTTATCAATGTAGCAAATAATAGCCTGCACTTAGCCGGCAAAAACCTAAGCCCAACTAACCCAGTCTAATCCGGTGCAGCTGAATACCAATATTTTACATGGAGTGATTGCCGACCTCCACAACCCAGTTCCTGTGTAACACGATACCCCTTGGTAAGACTGTTATTATAATTTAGCCCCGAGCCCCTTTTGCACCTGCAAATAGAAGGCAACGTGCACTTAAAAAAAAAACAGGCCGAGAACACAGTTGTTGTATACTGTATCTAATATCAGGCTTATTATCAGGCTTATTGTTGATTGGGCCTTCTTTGTTCTAACTTTGTTAGTAATTATATCGACCGCATCTAGCAGTCGCTGTAACGGCAAGGTCAAGATTGTTGTGAACAAATGTTGTGAATAAAAAACAAACCGGTCACGTCACGCGAGACCGGCACGCATCAGGGTTTCATAACTAACGGCTATGACTAATATAAGGGACGCACGAAGAAACGATTCTGAACACGATCCAATATTAATTTTGGGTGGTAAGGCAAGAAGTCCATAGGGTTTGAAGCTAAACGACCACCTAATGGACGCAATGATCTCTCGCGAAGGAGGAAGCGGAGCGCGTGAGGGAGAGGCAAATTTCGCGCCCTCACGCCCCTAGCCGCCGCACGGGACGCCCTGGGCGTCGGGAATCGCAAGCTGATTTCTGGCCACCGTAAGCGCGGGCTTGCGAACGGAGAGCAATGGGCAGCTCGCCGTCCGATAAGGACTAGGTACGGGTCGACGATGCCTTGTGTTCCAAGCGCGCCTCAAAGAGATGTCAGCACAACTGACGGGCCTAGCCGCTAGGGCCGATGCATGCCGGGGGTTGCGAGAAAGTCTTAAGGCCCGTGGCCCCTGGCAACGTACAGGCAACTGAAGGAACACGGGTGGGTTTTAGTCAGTAAGAGTCTGACACGCCCTTCCGCTCTGCCCAGAGCGGGTCAAGTTATTTGATAATTACCCAAATTAGAAAAAACAAAAAAAATGGACGCAATGACTGCTCTTGCCATAGTCTAATCTGGGACTATCGATATTGCCTAGAATGGCCTAGATATATGGCTGTGGAGGAAGGGGTTCGATAGCAATTCTCAATGTAAACTATTGACATTCAGTCGTGTTCAGATACTAGAAGGCGACGTCAACATAGTTGGGAAAGCTGTAGCTGGTAGTTTCCTTGTTGGTTTATAATTTCCGCTAATAAATCAACATAAAGCTGTTTCCAGACCAGCGTGATTTGTCGCGCGACGCGACACGAACAATACAAAACTTCACGGTATAACAATAACCGGTGTCGCGTCGCGCGACAAATCGCGCTGGTCTGAAAACAGCTTAAGGTGGAACTAGTCGCGGGCTCGAACTCAATGGTGGGCATGGCTAAAAACCACGCTGTCTCACCTGGCATCGTGTCCGACAGAAATAGTATCAGTGATGAGCAGTTAGAAGCTGGTCTACGTGGACAACATATAGTTCGCACGCACAGAAACACCGTAGCGAACGATTTTAGTAAAAAGAGCGCGTAAAAAATTACGAAAAGTCATTTGGAAAATGGAGTTTTATGAAAAAACCACTGCATGAATCAATTAGAAATAAAATTAATTGAAATCTTCGATAATTTTGCTGTGTCGATACGGATTTTGTTTTCGAGATTTCACACTTCTTGTATTACTTATTTACGCCCAAAGTTGCGCTAAAATTAGCAAGAAAAACGAATCTTTGTTGGCTTATAACTTTTTAATGGCTTTTTATTTTACTATTCTGCTTCCGTACAGACAAAATTAATAATGAGACCTAACGATATCATGTTAAACTTTAAATGTACGATGTCAAACAGTGGAGTAAAACCCCTCCGACGTTTGTATGGAAAAAATATCAAATTGTTTCACCTTAAAGATTCAACTTCTCCAATGCATTGTCTTGACAAGACTCGACAAGTATCTAACGTAATATTGTAATTTTTGTCTTTGTATTTTTTTACATTTAAGTAATTAAGTTTTGCACACCAGATAGGTAGGTACCTGGCAGAGTATGACGGAAAACTATGTTTATTTGTTAATTTGTTTTTCTGGTATTTTTGCAAATAAATAATATTCTTATTCTCATTCTTACAAAAACGCCGTACCTGTTTGGCAAACTCGGATATCGTAATATCCGAGTTTGCCAAACAGGTACGGCTTATTTGGGTTTATGATTATTGAATCTGATTTATCTGAGGCGAATAAAAAGATGTTAATTTACTGAATGAATGCTGGTTGGCTTCGTCTATGACGTCTTTCGGCAGTAATCGAAATATCCACGAGTACCTACAATGCCTTTTTGTTAGATTTTTTGTCTAGGGTCGTTCGTCGGCGTACTTTTGTACATCTAATTGTGAACGTTCAGCACTCGTGGCGGTATCTGCGACGGCCGACGCCACACGTGACAAAAGGGGCTTTTTATGACCTGTCTATTGCAGTTGATTCATAGTATAAATAATGGAAAATCTAATTTAAACCACACAGGTACTTCACGGTAGAAAAAAAACTTGAGATAACCGGCTAAACCGGCAAAACCCCATTGTTTAACGATCCATCATAAGCATGGACTGTACATCACGACTTTAAATAATTCATGCTAAGTAGTTACTTACTCAGCAACTTTTCCATTAATCCATAAAAAATAATTGCTCCATTTGAATAAAACTTTTTTTCTATCATCTGGTTCTTTTTTTGTTCACTAATTGCGCAGGAGTGCGTCACGAACGGGTTTCCTCAGTTTTATTAATTGTAAGTATATAACCATGATGTATTCATATAATTTATAATTACCAGCTATCATCAAAATATCTGTGGTGTTTCCCACGTTCAAGAATTACTGTGTTTGTTTTGCTTAGTCGCATGTTTATGAAACGTGCAGTGATATTTAGGTTTATTTTTGAAAAAGTCGACAATGAGGCAAGAGAAGGAGATTCTATCAGATCGGTGAAAACTTATACACTTCAAAGATACGTTTAAGGTACGGAATCTTATATTACTCTACCGACTTACGCGCCGTGCATTCTGCACACACAGCAATTTCTACCTATGGTTGCAAATAAGACAATATCAATCTACCTAGCCTTTTCTACCTATGGTTGCAAATAATACAATATCAATCTACCTAGCCTTTTCTACCTATGGTTGCAAATAATACAATATCAATCTACCTAGCCTTTTCTACCTATGGTTGCAAATAATACAATATCAATCTACCTAGCCTTTTCTACCTATGGTTGCAAATAATACAATATCAATCTACCTAGCCTTTTCCCAACTATGTTGGGGTCGGCTTTCAGTCTACCCGGATACAGCTGAATACCAGTATTTTACATGGAGCAACTACCTATCTGACCTCCACAACCCAGTAACTGGGTAATACGATACCCCTTGGTAGGACTGGTGTCAGACTTTCGGGCTGTCAAAGATCCACGAATGACAGCCGTGACCAACGGCTTAACGTGCTTTCCGAGGTACGAAGGAGTCTCGGTATATAAAGATGGTCATCCATTCACGGACCAACCTCGGCAAGCGTAGCTTAACCTGATTTATCGAACCGTGCGGCTGTTAATAATTAGCCACGAGCTCCTCCGAATGTATTATTGCAAATAATACATTCTAATATATTTCAATAAATCTGTGTTTAACGAGCATTGAAGTGAGTGGTCGGTTTTATTTCTGCATTCCAATAGAATCGCCCCTTTATCATTATCAGTAAGTGTAGTATCCCCTACATTTATTTTTGATCCTTCGAGCATTGCAGCAGGACCTCGTCGGTATATTTTGACCCAGCGCCAAACGCACCGCGCGACTTTGCCTAAAATAGGAAGAGAAAGAAAACTGAACTGTCTCTTCTGACTGATGGAAATGGGTGTTTTCTGACACCAATTTCAATCAATCACTGTAGTCATCTACCGACAAGATCTAAATGGGTTATTACTTACCGATGAATGTTAGTGTCTTATACAGACAAACACCAGTGCAAGCCGAAATCCGTGCCCTGCATCCCAATGAGTTCAAATAGAATTAACTATAAAACGCGAAATCGGGCTGTTGACAACAGAAGCTCATGGACAGCTTAACTGGCAACATTTAAAAAGTGGACATAATTTTGGAATAAAAATGAAATTGGTGATCTCTTTGGTGGTCTTGAGCTGTGCTCTGTTCGAGACAAAAGGATACCCACAACCGGTGTTTTCATCTTCTGGAAATATTGACACTTGTAAGTACCTACAATTTTTTTTATCAAGCCGACATTGTTAGTCTTGCCTGATTTTTAGGAGCCATCAGCTATGTATTGGAATGTTATTTCATCATTATCAGTTTCATTGATTTGATTTTAAACATAGATCGCTGACAAGTGAGTAGTAATCCTAATGTTGTGAAAAAATATGTGCGTCATACAATTTTTCTTCATTTCTAATAGCTATGTATTACAGTTACTATAGCCATAAAATTCTTTCCCAGGGTCATACGGCGATGCCAATCGAGGTGGAAGGGTGTTGAGTCGCTCCTACAATCCCTTTGCCAACCGACGGGCCGTCAGAGCTCCACCAAATACCTACTCGCTGTGGCAACCCGAACCCAACCAAAGGAATTATCCTTTAACTCGTCATCAGGCCATCCAGTACCATCAAACTGATCGGCGGCGCCAAGCCCTGCTCGAAGTTAATGACACACCTCCCCAGGAGAATGAAGTATACTACCCTCAAGCACCAGAAAATCTTCCCGAAGTTCCCGTTGAGGCCACTGAACTTCTCGTACCCGTGGAACAAGCCGCAGTAGTCCCAACTACAGAAAAAGCTATTGTCCCTGAACTAATCGAGGCCGAAATTGAAGAAGCACAAGAAGAGCCTGTACAAAAGCCTAAAAACGTCGTGCAGAAGAAGAAGCAAGTTAAACGACCCGTAGAAGATGAAGATGAAGATGAAGATGATGATGATGACGAACGTGATTTCCCGGCCCACAAGTTCCTTTCTGGCGCTGTTTTCCCTATGTTCTTTGGATGGGGTGGTGGTGGTCCCATGGCTGTTGCTAATGCGTTTAGCACCGGCAAAGGTGGTGCAGCCGCAAGCGACGCTATCGCCTATGGAACCTTGCCACCCGTAAAAAGATCGCAGTAAATATGCTTAGAGTGTATAAAACATTATATTGTACAAATGCCATTGTTTTGCTTTGTTTTCTACACGTGTAAAGAAATACTCTAGATTCTATTGTTCGTTTAATAAAAGTTTCCTTATGTTAACATTCTCGCTCTTTGCATTTTTATTGCCATTGAGAAAACTTAAAACCCAAATAAATCAGCAGAAGTCTCTAAATATACCTACCCCTTTATTTACAAACGTTGTTTGAAGGTAAGAGACATTTTTGACATTTAAACAAACGTCAAAAATCTCTAAAAACGATATTAATAGGCTTCAAAAAGGGTACTTACTACCTTAAGTACCTAATGAAAAACTGGCCAAGTGCGAGTTGGACTCGCATACGATTACTTCGTATGCGAGTCCAACTCGCACTCGATCGAGCAAAATAAAACGAAAAAAAAAACATGTTTCATGTATGGGGACCCTTTTAATAAAATTATTAACTTTATTACATTTTTATTTGTTGCTATAGCGGCAATTGAATTCACAATTTGTGAAAATGTCAACCGTCTAGCTATTACGGTTCATGAGATACAGCCCACTGACAGATAGACGAACAGACGGACAGTGGAGGCTTAGTAATAATGGTTTCGTTTGACACCCTTCGGGTACGAAACACAAAAAAATAATTAAATTCGCATGAATCTGTCAGATAAATCAATCGGAACTTAATCTGAGGATTTAAACTCTTATGGATATCTAATCAATAAAGGTAGAGGTTTTATTCAATGCCATCTGTTATAAAATTAGAAATCATGTGAATCTACTTTCCGTTATGGTATACGTCTGAGAGGGCCTGAGTCGTGATAAACACATTTGGAATAACCAGTTCCAAACTTGAATACAAGATGGCGCTTTGCCGGACACTACTGAATGCGATATACCAATATAGCCTTCTGGCTACCACAGGTGTATCCTTGTAAGTGTGAAAGTCCCTGCAAATACAAAAACCAAGGGACGTTTCTACTACAGACTACTAAGAAATAAAAAGTAGATAACCAGAGTTATATACTTCCCTAAGTACATTCTTACATCAGTTACATCCCCATAATTATCATTCCCTTTCTAAAATGAAACGTCTTTCTAGAGACCCAATTTTCAGATTTATTTAGGTTGGTAACAGGCGTAAATAAAAGTACTCATGTCAATTAGAGTACTTTTATTTACGCCTGTTAAAATAATGGCAGACGTGCAGTCGCCAACTATGTAATACGTTTCTAATGGGAACATGAGCTTTGGTTTATGATTTTTGTCACTAACACCTAGGTAGGTGCCACTGAAGGGCACAGGTCTGACATCCTGGATGCTGGTTGTTATAGCTGTACTACCTTTTACCGTCAATAGAAATCATTTATGAAAAGCCTTTAGTTCATCCCGCTTCACCTTCCGAGCTTACAGCACTCTCGTTTCTAGGTGTTTTGAACCCACTTCATTGATAATATAGTAGCTAAATCTAAGTTTTAAGTTAGGTTAGTTAGGAATTAGTACTGTATCTAACGAGTGTTACCACAACGGGTAGTAATGAAAGACGTTATGATCTCTACATTTTCTTCTCCTCTTCTTCTTCTTTATGTGCTCATCGTCTTTATGTCTCTTGCAACAGTCTCTAATACTAATTAAGTTATCTATTTTTATTTTATCTATTATGATGATTAACTATATTTTTATTACGAGTATAATAATGATACCCACTACTATACCTTCTATACATTGAACAAAGTCTGAATCTAAAATACTAAAATAACGCCTAGGCGCCTACCATAAGTATGAAGACGTTAGAGTAAGTTAAGTGAAGTTTGACGATGTAGGTAGCAGGGGCTATAATAAACACTGCGACGGCCTAACGATGTTAAGGACTGAATTAAAGCACGACAATTAAATGGCAAAGTTTATTTGTATTGATGGTGAAATGCGCATTAACTCTATACATATACAAATATTATAACAATGAAGATATATAATTTACACTTAGCTCTAACAATTTGTGATATATTTTACACTCTATCTTCTATTCTGGGGGCTCCATAGGCGGTTGCGTGGCTTGTGGCTACTCCACCTTTGCCGGTACTGTAGGCGTTAGCGATTGCAGTGGGACCACCGGGGCCACCGGCACCTCGTCCTCCGTATCCAAAGAACATGGGGAAGTATGCTGCTGCTGGCATCTTATGAACATACTCATCTTCATCATCATCGGTCGGCCTCTTCACTTGCTTCTTCTTGTTGACAGCCTTCTTGGGTTTCTGTACGGGTTCTTCTTCTGGTACTTCCTCTACTTCAGGTTCAATCAATTCAGGGACGGCAACAGCTTTTACGGTAGTTGGGGCTTCGACCTTTTCTGTTGGTTCAGCGAGTTCCGTTGCTTCAGTGGGAGCAAAGGCAGGGCTCTCTGGTTGTTGGGGGTAGTAGACTTCGTTTTGTTGGGGTGGGATGTAGTTAACTTCTTGCTGTGTTTGGCGACGCCTGTCTGGAAGGTAGTACTGGCCAGACTGCTGCGGTGTTGCCCCGACCGCTGGTTGGCGGAACATAAAGGCAGCCATGCCACCGCCGACGCCACGTTGGTCGTAGTACGGGTTATAATAGCGACTCAGCGCCATCCCGCCGCGGTTGCCATCTCCGTACGATACTGTGAAAGAAAAAAGGGTGGTTATTAATTTCTCACCACCATACTAATTGGAACACGGGTATTCTAATACACGATTGTTTACGTCTTTGGGGAATACTGGCGTGGTGGTGATATATTACGTTGATATTACGTTATGTTCACTAACCCAATATTTAACCGTGCTGTTGAGCGCTTCTAGAACTATTTTGAAAATCACAAAAATAACACTAAAATATAAATCTTTACAAGCCCACACTGGATCTTTGACAGTCGTTACGAGTCGTCAGAAGCCCGAAAGTCTGACACCAGTCTTACCAAGGGGTATCGTATTACCCAGTTACAGGGTTGTGGAAGTCAGATAGGCAGTCGCTCCATGTAATATACTGGTATTCAGCTGCAACCGGTAAGACTGGAAGCCGACCCCAAGATAGTTGGGAAAAAGGCTAGGAAGATTGATTGACAAGCCCACACTGGAGACAGAATAACTGCTAACTGTTTTTTTTTAATGGTCAAGTCCAATTAGTCTTGCATGAAATACTCAATAGAGGTCTAATCAATCATGTCAAGTAGAAGAAAAATATTAATATTGTACTCACGAGAATCCACATTCCCGTAAGAGGGATAATATGCGTACGGGTATCCCCTAGCCTCGAACAGCCCGCAACTCAACACCACCAGCGAAAGTACCAACTTCATATTTACGATTTTCGTATTATTTTGTTCACTATTAGGTACCCTTTGTGGAACAAAGGGTGTTGTGCGTTATACTGCTTCTGAATGTGTGTTGGCCTGAGCCAGACTTCGCGTTTTATAGTCCATTCTGTCTGGACTAATTGGGATGCAGGACACGCGGCTGCTAGCACCCGCGCGGGTTTCGACCATTTTACAATATTCGGCAGAGTTCTAACCGTTATCGGAGACTGGACATCCTAGAGGAGACCTGGTCATGCGCAACACGTCTCTATTAGGTAGGTGAACCGTAGAACTTTTTGTTTTGGTAATTTTTTTTGCATTAAACTGCACCAAGATCAGGTGACTCAGACTTTTACAGTAGTAATGGGCTTGAATACGGAGAATTTGATTTTCTTAGATGCTTTCAAATTTTTCTCGTAGTTGCATCTAAGTGTGCTCCATCGTTTATTAATATTAGAACTAAGTTTTGACTTGTCGTATGGGCTCACCATTTAACTATTCCTTTCTAGTTTATGTAGAAATTACCTCCACATTTGCTTTTTTAGGAACAACCTCATAAATTCCATCCAATTGCCATTACAAATCCCATTTCGCTTAAAGTACAGTGTAAGGAAGTTTATAAATAATTATTTATAGTAGCATCGTGTGAATTTGCAAACACAAAGTGCTATAAATATGGAAAAATCGAACTGTTTGCTGCGTGCACGCATTATGTTGCGTTTGCGAACGCTCTGCATAAATCCGACCCTACGTGGAATGACAAAAAGGTTCATTCATGAAGATTTATAACGTTAGTAAAGCCATGTTTACTAGATTTTTAACTACTTCTTGGAAACATTGGACGGTATAAATTACACACGGTAAACGGCGCGGAAAATTGTATAGTTAGGGTATGTTGCAAAAGAACTTTATGGAACTTAGGACTTCAATAAAACGTTTTGCGAGTAGGTAATCTATATAAATAAATAAATGGAATGCTGTTCGTTGGTAAGCGCATCACTTAGAACGGCTGGCCTGCTTTGGCAATTTGTAACTTAAAATGTTCACAAATATCCTAATGATGTTTTCAGGAAAACAAAAATTGAAAGTTTCCTGGAAATCAAGTTCTTTTCTATGGAATTTTTGTATAAACTTTTGGGGGTATGAGGAACAGGGTGTAAAGTTCAGTCATCCACCATAGAAAAGGGAGGATCCTCCAACCAGACGGATTGTTATGTCTGGCGGGCAACTGCCCATATGTTGATTTCGGATAGTCTTATCTATGTTTTTTGCTCGGTAAACTCTAACTGCGCGATGCAGGAATTGAGTGACGTCATGTCTTCGTTGCGTAGTTCGTATGTGGCGGTGTAACCTCTACATTACTCCCCTCCGGAGATCGGAGGTCGATAGTGGGCTGAGTCTTGGATCTTGCGATGCTTCACAGTGCCAGCTGTGGTTCCAGTGAGTCGGAACCGGGTGCCGCTCAGTTCACGGTGGGTTGGAACTGTCTGCAGTGGTTGCGGCGATGGTGATTGTGGTTCCAGTGAGTCGGAACCGGGTGCCGCACAGTTCACGGTGGGTCGGCACTGTTTGCGGTAATTGCGGCGATTGTGGTGATTGCGGTGATTGCGGTGATTCCCCAGTGAGTCGGGGTGGCGCTGCGACGTCATCCAGTGATTCGGATGTGGTACAGCGCCGGATTGTGGCTGAGGGTGATGACCAGGAATGCGCGTTCGCTGCATGCTGGTGGTCAGGATACCCGTTGAAGCCGTGGGTGCTGGCTGGCTGTGTGACTCGCCTCACGAAAGCTTGCGGGAGTGACGATGATGATGACGTCACGCTGAAGTAGTTGCACGAAGGCTGCGTTGACGTTCATACTCGGGGTCACCAATTTGAGGGTATGAGGAACAGGGTGTAAAGTTCACTCATCCACCATAGAAAAGGGAGGATCCTTCAACCAGACGGATTGTTATGTCTGGCGGGCAACTGCCCATATGTTGATTTCGGATAGTCTTATCTATGTTTTCGCTATGCGCGATGCAGGAATTGAGTGACGTCATGTCTTCGTTGCGTAGTTCGTATGTGGCGGTGTAACCACTACAAACTTTTCGACAGTACCATATCTGTCGGGTCTGATTAAGTTGATGCCATATATTGGGGATAAGTTGTTTTTTATTACTATTTATGACGTTATCAGTTCTGATGTCGATCATCATCATTGTGATGTAAATCCAGCAATTTTAAACTGTGTTCCTACGAGTTTGATCAGTTAAAATTAAAACGAAAAATGTTAAAGGATTAGGATAACGTAACACGTAGTTTTTTAGTTTCTGCTTATCCTCTTGGTCGGTACTAGGTACTACAAAACAACGAACAACAACAAAAATGTAGTGCACCTGTGCACTGTATAAAAATTGAGACGATCGAGGAAATACAGCAAATTCTACTAGGATTAAGAGGGTGCATCCTAAAAGTTGGCAACGTCGCAAATAGATGTCAAATATTTCGCTGTTTTGATTAATTTGATAATATTTCTGTATGGAAATAAAAAATGTAGCTAACTAGCGAACTAGAATATTGATTATGAAATGCAAAAAATAATATCGTAACACTGTATAGTTTTAGATGTAAAAAAAGCATTTGGAAACTTTCCAAATGCCTTTTTTACACTTACAACGGGTACAACAAATTCAATGTTATAATTGCAATTCATTATTAATATTCTAGTTAGTTAGTTAGCCACATTTCTTATTTCCATACAGTATTATTTCCAAATTAATCAAAACAGGTAACTATTTGACAGCTATTTACGACGTTGCCAACTTTTAGGATGCACCCTCTTAATCCTAGTAGAATTTACTGTATTTCCTCGATCGTCTCAATTTTTATACAGTGCACAGGTGCACTACATTTTACCTATTGGTTGATAAATATATCTTAACTAAGTAGGTAGTTTATGCGCTGCTAGGACCTCATTTTATTCTGCGGTTTGATTAAGCACTTTGAACATTTCATGCAAAGAATGTTAAAAAGGACCTAAAAAATAATCCGTAAGTCTGCGACGTCAATCATTTCCCAAGAAATTAGTTTACGTATTCGCGGTGCCAATAGAAGCTAAAGCTTTTGCACATGTTCGAAATTCTTAATATTAAAATCCATACATATTTGTATTTCGTCCACGTGAAAGATTTGAGTATACTAGTAGCAAAGCCGCCGATACTATCTCTGCATTCGTCCACTCCTTGCGTCGCGTCGATAGGATCTGTGCCCACGGCATAAATTCCATTAAAATGTTCATAACTGTCAAATTTGCCTGTTTGCACGTATGGAGATGTATGCTGGTGGATTTATGCCGGAAACGTCGTGTCTTCACATTAGTATGTCCAGCAGAGCGGCCTGATTCATGCTCTACAAGACTCAAGTCATGTTTGAACACCTGTTCAGTCGCAACGTCCGTCTGCCCAACAATGTCATATTAAGCTTGGATTTTAACGCTAAGAGTGTGTAATAAGTTGACGATATGGTTGGTTTGTTATCAGGTTTGAGACAAAGAATAATGATCTGTGTTTTACAGCTCAATGATTGCAATTTAAATTAAAAAACTCGTAGAAATTTATATGCAATTTCTATCCAGCTATTATAGACAAAAAATTCTCTGAATAACTGACTTGTTCTGTGGGGTCGTCCATTAATCGTCCACAGGAAGCTCTAAAGGGGGGAGACGGGTTCGGAAAAAAACACGAAATATCACAAGGGGCTACCCCCTTGTGTAGTGAGATATCATGTGTATTAATTTTTTCGTTGTACGCGTGATTGCTAAACCGAAAAGCGGCGTGTGGCCCAGACTCGCCGGTGCCAGGCAACGATTATAGCTATATTTAAAGATTAAATTTTCTGATATTTTTTAAGATGTTTACACCTAATTTATACACGTGCCTATTTGTTAGTCTAAAACCACGTATTACCAGGGGGGAGGGGGGGTTAAAAAGTTGGTAAAAAACATCACATAATGGATTCCATTACCCTTGTCCAAAAATAGGTGTTAATACATTCACAACATACTCCAGAAATCCTGATCAAATATAATTTGCGTAACAAAGTATTCGGCGAAGTGCATTTGCAGAGCTCGGCAGACATTCTGACTGCGCTCCACCTGTCAGATGGAGCGATACGGCCACATCTAGATGGCCTGATATCCTTGCTAAAGAGACAGTGCAAGGACCCCCAAAACCGCTACAGTTATAACTGATGTAACTTTGATTTAGCATTGTTCTATTTCATCCAATACTAACTTTAAGTCTTGAGTATTTGGAAGAGATATACCTACCTATTTGAAGATTGAAATTATACACGTACCAATTTTTTTATATTAGCATTAGGTGATGAGATGTGTTGGTAGTGGAAATATTTTATAAATAATAAATAATAGCTTACACCATGATGGACCCAAAAAAACTCAACAAGCTAAATGAAGTAAACAAAACGCAGTTCAAATACAAAGTTGAATTAACAATAATGACTAACATATTTAAATCAGAGCCAATCATTAGCATTAAAATTCAATCGGCTGATGAATTCGGGGATGCGTATTATACATATAACATAACTTAATCAGCCTATAATGTTCCCACTGCTGGGACACAGGCCTCCTCTCTGTGAGGGGGAGTGGGCCGTAATCCACGGATTCCACCACGAGGGCCCAGTGCGGGATGTCACATGTCATGTCGTCGAATTTTTGGTTCTAGGACATGCCAGTTTCCTCACAATGTTTTCCTTCACCGTTTTTGAGAGCAGTGGTGATGAAATTATTTACACAAAGTAAAGCGCCTGCCTGGGTTCGAACCCACGACCTACAACTTGTAAGTCGGGGCCGTTACCACTGAGCCACCACAGCTCTCTATGCTCTCTATTATACAGTAGCTGATAATTCTGGAGTTATGAGTAAAGTCGCGAGAGACGTTACGTACACTGAGAGATTCGGCAAGGGTCAGGTGCTTGGCAGACATCCATCAATAGATAAGGATCAACAGAGCTTTGACGGTGACTCGGACTTTGAGGTCGAGGTAAAGACGATCGTGACCCTAATATTTACTTTATTTGATGATATTGTGATTAGGGCCCGTTAACAGTTTTTTTTTGGTCATTTGGGTGATGGTAAATGCAATTTGCCACCCTGCATGTAATGTGATTGGTGCCGATACGTGGACACTGACAATCGGGCTGGTTCACAAATTTAAGATCGTTCAGCGCGTTATGGAGCGAACTATGCACGGAGTTTCTTTTAAAGATAAAATCAGGAATTAAATCACCCGGAAAAGAACCGGAGTTAGCTTGTAGAGTAAGCAAACTGAAATGGCAGTGGGCTGGCCATGTTTTTCAAAGGGCCGATGTCCGGTGGAGCAGACGAGTCCTAGAGTGGAGACCGCGCATCGGCAAACGAAGTGTGGGACGCCCGCCAGCCTGTTGGACTGTCTGGGGACAGATTGGATGCGGAAGGCGGAGGACAGTGTGTTGTGGCGCAGCCTGGGAGAGGCGTATGTCCAGCAGTGGCCTGCGATAGGCTGACCTGACAGCCGAAGTGATTATGGATTGATAACTTCTACAGAGAATTTTTAAAGCAATTCCCAGAGAATATTTCCAGGGTAGCTGTAGTTCTAGTTTAATACCTTTATTTCTAAGCATCTAAGGTTGGGCATGCATTTATAGTTGCCAAATCCTATGTGTAATCAATGCTTGAGGCTAAAAATTTACAGCCGCACGGGACGATCGATAAGCTACGCTTGCCGCGGTTGGTCCGTGGATGGGAGACCGTCTTTACATGCAAGACTCCTGCGTGCCTCGGAAAACTCGACGTTAATCCGTTGGTCCCGGCTGTCATTTGCAGATCTTTGACAGTCGTTACGGGTAGTTAGAAGTCCAAAAGTCTGACACTGGTGCCGATTCTCTTGTCACAAATGCCTCTAAACTAGACTAAAAATCACTAAAATTTAGTTTAGTACTGTCAAACGAGGATTTCCCATTCTGAAATAGACTAAAGTGACACAACTTAACTATATTTTAGTTTGACAGCACTAAGATTGCACTGAGATAATAGTTTAGTGAAAATGGCAATTTTGCTATACTGAATTTGACGTTTTTCACCAAAAAATTTTGTGTATCCAACTAAATCTGATTATTTTTAAACGCGCTTAAAAACGAGTGGAATAAAATTAGTTGGCAAGAACTAAAATTCACACCAACACTTCGACTTCAGTGCAAAAACAGTACTTTTTTTTCTTTTGCTTATATCTCGAAAATGGTGCGTCCTATCGCAACAATAATGACATTTTCGACCCCTTTTAAGAAACCCTTAAACCGACATGTTGGTAATAATTTT
Organism: Conistra vaccinii; assembly: GCA_948150665.1. Classification (NCBI taxonomy): domain Eukaryota; kingdom Metazoa; phylum Arthropoda; class Insecta; order Lepidoptera; family Noctuidae; genus Conistra; species Conistra vaccinii. The sequence continues at coordinate 24,370,618 of OX411316.1, forward strand.
TCATATTTTCCATACAAAAAGCGAAAAATTCCATATAAAACACGTCGAGGCAAACCCCCTGCGCGCCTCCGGCTCTAAAAAAATTTACGTGGAGTCGTCACGCGATTGTCAAATTCGATTTTAGATGTGTCAAAATAATTTTTTAATTTAGAGATTTTTTTTGTCAGAATAGCTTTAAGATTCTCATAGCCAAAAGTAAGGAATTTTAGTGATAGTTTAATTCGTTTAGTCAAGTGTACAAGAGAATCGGCACCAATGTATCGGTACCAAGGACTATCGTGTTACCTATTTAGTAACTAGGTGGTGCAGGTCAGATAGGCAGGGGCTCCATTTAAGTTACACTATACAATGTGGAGATCACCATACAACAATAAATTAAAATACTGGCACTACTAATGCATAAGAGTATTTTGGAACTATCAAATGAATCCTAGCATCGAAATAAAAAAATAAGTTTTTCAAACAAATTAAATGTAGGTAATGTATGCAGGATCCACCCTAAGCCTATAAATTCCGTTTAAACAACTAGGCCTTGGGTGAATTCTCGGGCATACATTTCAGAATATCGGTGGATTTTTGGGGTGGATAAACGGAATAGCCCGAGCCGACTATGGATTTTGCCGAGCTATAATGACTAAACTATCGAATATTATATTCAATTGAATTTTTGTATACAGAATGGGAACGTCATTATGGACACGCCATTATGCTTAATTTTTTGTTGTATTGTCGTCTCCACCTTGTATAGCTATTGACAAGTTTCTCTCTAGGAGTATAATATAAAAAAGAACGACATTATGTAGATGTACCTAGTTTGAAAATTGAACACTGCACCCCAGAATAACCGCTAGCCGTAATGCCAGCAGTATAAAGATGATACTGTTGATACAGTATCATGTTACCAAAAAAAAAAATCTTACCATGTGGTAAGATTTATGTCTGGATATCCATAATGGGTCAGCAGAATTTATGGGCGTTGTCGGCAATCCTTTTAGCCGCAGAGTTGAAGTTCGCGCCGAATCTATCCTCTGTTTTAGATTCATCATGTATATTATGTGATTATTCTTATCACGGCCTTATTTGCATTCATACGTTACTCTGCATTGAATTTTTAAAGAAATATTTAGCTAAAGCTTTTTTGCCATTATATGTTTGAAAATCTATGGAGTTACTAAGTCATATTTGTACGTACAAATTATATCGTAATCATCAAGTCTAAATCGTTTTAATTTGCAATTATTGCCTACTACAGGCCATTCACTATAACTTATCCCTTGCCGTCTTGTTGGCACCATTGCTTGTCAAGCTTAATTTCAATACCAGAGTTCAACAAGGCGACTGACAGAACAGGGGGCTTATAACGGCCGCTTTGGCAGAATCATAGATAATAATTATAAATCACACCAACTGTCACAAACTGACAATTCATAATATTATCTGCGTTCAATTCATATTACGTAATTCAACTGTTTGACAGTTTTATATTATAATGAAATAACATATAAACCGTAGAAATAAAAAATAAAAATCTCATTTGAATAATAGCGGTAAAATTACGGTCTTAATTATTATTTTTTTCAATATTTACACCACCACCAAATATGATTCTGATATGAATTGAATTGAATATGAATCAACTAAAATATACAATGTGTGACCATAGAGGAATTGCTGGGAATTCAGAAAATGAATGGCTTTTAGAGGAATTGCTTAATGTGGCCGTTTTAGACCCCCAGTACTTCCAATCACGTTTTCATCTACATTCAGCTAGCTACATTCAAGTTCAAAACTCCTTCGAAAGTTCGTCAGTAAAAAGACAATCGCCTATTAAAAATAATTGAAACCACCTCAAACTGCAATCAACTTTAAATTGCGAAGCTTGCATGACGTCGATGTCGCACCCTTTACCGTCTGTCTATAGTCTGCCTATTGAATGCATATCGGACCCATCTCTACGTCAAACAGGTACATGAGGTACAGACAGACATGAAATTTTCCTGTTCTTTGTATCCATAATGTCCATTTACAGGGAATACGTGCCTAAGTTCACGATCGATTTTGATTTGTTGATGCCATGTAGATCATTACAAGTGTTGAATGTGTTATGTTTATCCTCTTGCGTAGGTTCTGTGGCCGCGTGTGCACGTTTATTGTATGCATTATTTATAGTTGTTATTGTAGGAATATCTTCAAATTTAGGAAAATTACCAAGTTTAAGGAACGATTCTACTTCAATGCTATTTTCAGTAGGTTTTTTTTTTATTCAAGCAGTAACTTATAAGTTTTTACCCTGTTCAGTTTTCAGGAAACTTTTTTCAAATCTGATGATGATATTGTACAGACGCCAGCACATCAAGTTACCACAATCTGTCAAATTTCTTTAATGGATTTTCAACTTTATTGCTAAAGAATAAGGTTCAATGTTGATTGGGAAAATTTGACAGATTGGAGTAGGTTGATGTGCCAGTGGCATCTGTACTTTTTAGATTTTAGGAATTTCAAGATGGCTTGTTTCTACTGAAGCTTTGAAAAACTAGAAAAATGAAATGTACAATAATAAATCCGTATCATCTATGGTTTCCGTGTAACTAACAAAAGTTAGAGGTAAGAGAAAATTCAGAGGGAGATAGTGTTTTTAGGCTCGGAAGAATATTTTTATAATTGATGATTTTCACCACGGTACATATTTCGGTTAAAGTTTTGCTCGTATGACAAGTATGACAACGATGTCTCCCATTGTGGCTTTATGACGCACCGGGCGCCGGCCGACTATTGACGCCTGATTATATCATCGCGGTTACTCACATACATTGGTTTTTACTCTCATTCCTTCCAATACTCCTCGCTCCGTACAGGTACTGAGGGAAACTCTACGGAAGCCACTCCATAGTCAATTCACGTACCACGATTTTTTAATTTACGACCTCATTGATACATCTCGATTAAAAATGCCTTGTGCGTTTAAAGAATTTTTATTGTTCACAGTTGTTATAAATTCGGTAAAAACAGCTGCAAATAATAGAGGCGGAATATAAATCCATGGCGAGGTCGTTGCTGAATTTTTTCTGCAAATATTCAGGTACTCTTTGTCCACCCGAGCTATAAATTGTCGCTTAGACAATAGCTACGGAACAAGCAATTAAATGAATATTTCATTGTATTTCTTTACTATGCAGATACTAGAAATAAAATACATGTGCATTTTAATTGGTTTTATAACGTAAAACTTTAAAATATTTTGTGCAATTATGTTTGTTGATTACAAATGAGCTCGTCTCGTCTGCATAAACATCGTATAGGCAATTCAATCAGTCAGGTTTGACAGCACATATGGAGATTAGCCTTTCAATTTGAGAACAAACAAAACAATTGATTTCGCCATTCTTAGAATCGATATAAATAGAATCGTCGCAACTGATATCCACTTGGGTGGCACACATATAAGTAAACAATGCATCAGCAAATTACTATTGATATTATTTTAAGACGAAATAGGAGTTCTTCTTAACGTCGCAACTGTCAAAATGTTCTAGAGCCTCAGCTCCCTACTAGCGAGGCTCATGGAGCTAGATCTAGATAAGATCAGAATTACTGTCTAAACGAAATTGAATCCTAATAAGCATAACTACTGAAAGATCCCAGGCTGTATTTGACCAGCTTTAGCGTATTGAAGCTATAGCTTGCAACAGAAAATATGACAATACGAGTATATCTTATCAGTGATTATAGCGGATATGGAATCGTATTATTCTAATTGAAATAAACGGAGTACTGACTAGTGTTGCAGGGATATTTGAACATAGGTAGGTAGATATCGTCTAATTGACAGAGCGAGCGAAGCATCTCTACTTCAAGTCTGGCAAAATTTGCTTTCGTGTCAGTGTGTTGGTACTCCTCTACAGGTCGTATTTTAACCAGCTATCTAATTACGCAACACATTTTCGTAAACGATTCCGACTAATCTACTTCATTTTGACAGTTCAACAATATTCATTGTGTTATTTACGTTGTTGAGCAGATTTGTTTTCGAACTTATGAAGAAATGAACTAGCAATCTGTTTCAAAACGATTCAAATTCTGATTGATCGTGCATTACGTAATTAGGGTACGGGACGAAACTTGGTAAACAGGTTTTACAACTTTACAGTTTTTTTTTTTGTCGTCGGGTATTTTTGATTGGACTTACTTCCTCCATAAAGGGGAAAAAAGCTACTGGTTATCTCCACCTTATAAGATCCGATTTCCGTTCCTTATATACGCAAATAAATGAATTTGAATTTGGATGGTTCCTTTTTATTTGAAAGATAGTAACTTTAAATTCGTCTCATAAATACTTGGTGAAGATCTGTTAAAGATATTCGACGATATGAGCGGAATAGCTCCACAAAATGCAGTAAATTGCTCCTATTTTGATTTCTTTCAGTGGAATCGGCCCTTTAACTAGGGATTGATGGAGCACCTGGAACCACCTTCTCATCAACGGTAAATATCCCGTTTTAAATAACTTTAGTGGTATATTAATTGTTACCAAAAAGTTTGTGCTCGTGAGGTCTACTGTTCGCAGAACGACTAGTTTAAAATTGCACGCTCCTCCACTGCTTGTTGCATACATATTTCAAATATTTAAATAGTGGAGGAGTATGCTGTTTTAAATTAAACGATCTCTTATCTTAATATCGGAGAGCTGCATAATAAGAGAAAAGAAACATGATATTATACAAAGAACCATTCACTATCAGTAGCGTTGCACTCAAGTCAGTCTAGTGATTGTACGCTATTGAACTTTGTTCAAGTAACGTACGGTGAATTGATGTCGTTCGATCATTGACATTTAGTTTCATGAGAATAACTCTACCTATATGGAAATGAGATTTTTTTTATTTTTTCTCTTCATTTCAGATTCTGACACTGGCTTCTGTCTGACCACATTTTACCGCTGTCCAAATTAGAATTCAATATTACCAAGAATCGAAGTTCTCAATTCCATTAACTTTAATTAAACGTATTTTCGCCATAGTAACAAATCATTTGGAAGGTAAATTGAAATGTTGGTTTTCCAAGAAGCCGTATCGCGGCGTGGGCTAGGCGGCGGGCGTCCATACCAAGTATTAGCGGCTGTTGCGCGTGCGCCTGTCCGGGCCGTAACGGTGGCGAGCGGTGATCCTCTCAGTTCTAATGGTGATTGTATTCAAATATTGTTTCAAACTGACCAGTTTATAAGTGGTGTTCCTTTTTGGGATTTAAATCTTTTTTGAAGATTAATAAGAGATACAGATAAACATGAAAATGTACGCTTTTTTTAGTAATCTCTAACTAATGCTAATAACGTAATATGCATGGACGTCCTGAGCAGTGGTGGTCCCGGCCCGAGTTACCTAGAAGTTGTAGGTCGTGGGTTCGCTGCATGCACTAATAATATAATGCAAAATTAATAATCATAAATGCAAAAAAGCTTGTAAAAATGAATTAAGTTAGGTACTTTTAAATGGTTTAATTATGTTTCTTTATTCACACAACACGTTGCTGAGATAGGCTCAGTTTTGACTCCGCAAAGCGTTGTACTGCAGACGTAAAGGTGACGCTCTTTAGAGCATTCTGTACCACCTTCTACACATGCTGCTTGTGGGAGAAATATTCGCGGACATCGTATGGAGCCCTTCGTGTCCAATTTAATAACGTGTTCAGAAAACTGATATCCCATGCCACGGCGTTGCAGTGCGTCAGGGATATTTGCAGCGCGGCGGCGGCGGCGCGGATTCATCATATCAGCCCAAAGACGTCCACCGCTCGACATAGACCTCCCCCAAGCACCGCCACTTCGACCGATTCTGTGCTTCCCGCACCCAGCGTATTCCTGCGGCCTTTACAAGATCATCGGTCCATCTTGTGGGAGGCCTTCCAACGCTACGTCTTCCGGTACGATAGCCCTCTCCATTGCTCTTTGGGTGACTTTTAGCCTTCTGATAAGGCCCATTGTGAGCGACCACGTTTCAGTGCCATAAGTCATCACTGGCAACACGCACTGGTCAAAGACTATCGTCTTGAGACACTGTGGTATGTGGGACGAGAAGATATTGCGTAGCTTCCCGAACGCTGCCCAGCCGAGTCGGATTCGACGATTGACCTCTTTCAGCGGCGCGGATTGTTTTTACCGGTTTTTACACAATAATGCGCAGGCGCGCAGCATCGATGGTGGTTCGAGTCATGGCCAGCCCTAACAGGTTTCTGAAAATGATTACTGCCAGAGTGGATTGTCCATATGTCATTCACTGCTGTCAGTTACATGTGCCATTGTATCGTGTTGTTTACTAACACTTAGTTTTAAGGACAATGTTAGTAACGCTGTATGAGCTTCAATCGAATTAAAGATTTTGAATTTAATTGAAAGCACAATATTAAATAAATGTTTTTCATTTCCATTTGAAAAAAAACCTACATAGGTCGTTGTGTTGTGGATCCAAAATGTCTTTTTGTTTCTGTAATGCATACATTATATACCACAGTGTAGAACCTATATTTACAAAGCTACACTCCGTATACTTACAGGCTCGCAGCAGTCGCAGCACATTATGCGTGACGCGTGCGCTACTCAATACGATGTCCGCGCACACACTCGGCGCATACAATTACCACCGAACACCTTTTCGTCTTACTGCTGCTAATAACAATACATCTCCTAAATACACTATTTCTATTCTGATCGGAGAAACTCAACAAGTTATTGTCTTAGTCATATATAGCGGAGATGGTTTTTAATTAATTTATTTTAATAATGTGATCATGTCCTCTTGAAGACCTCGGGTCGGGTGTTCCAGGTTCATTTACCTTTATATTGACAAGTATCTATTAATTTCATACTCGATGTGTTTGTCGTGTTTGAAAACAAAGGTCTTCAACCAGTGCGTCCTGCCCGTGATGACATACGGTGCCGAAACGTGGACACTGACAGTTGGGCTGGTCCACAAATTCAAGGTCGCTCAGCGCGCTATGGAGCGGCTATGCTCGGAGTTTCTTTGAAGGATAAATTCAGAAATGAAATTATCCGGAAAAGAACCGGAGTTACCGACATAGCTTGCAAAGTAAGCAAACTGAAGTGGCAGTGGGCTGGCTATATCTGTCGAAGGACCGATGGCCGGTGGAGCAGACGAGTCCTAGAGTGGAGACCGCGTATCGGCAAGCGTAGTTTGGGACGACCCCCAGCTAGATGGGCCGATGACCTTTAGAAAGTGGCCGGGACAGACTGGATGCGGAAGGCGGAGGACAGAGTGTTGTGGCCTTGTGGCGCAGCTTGGGAGAGGTCTATGTCCAGCAGTGGACTGCGATAGGCTGAGTTGATGGTGTCTATCGTGAAATAGAACTTCAGTCCTCGGTTGTTTAGCTAGGACCTACTTCGGATCTTGTTTCATTTTACGAAATTGATTGCTAACATAGATTAGGGGGGCATTCGCAGGGGCTAAAGAAAGTTGAACGATTTTGTGAAAATATTACTTATCTACATAAGAATCGAAGTCCACACTAAGATGACACATAATAGTATTGAACGATTGAAAGCTCATGCTGCATCGACCCAAAATGAAATTGGGGTAAAGACAGGAAAATATCGCTGGAATTTAGGCATATTCTTCTAAAAGTTCCTTTTTTTTATAAAAAAATACGGTTTAGTAGATTCTGAAAATTTTTTTTTTTTTTTTACCTTCTACGGGGAAGCTCTTGGCCTGCATCTCACCTGATGGTAAGTGATGATCAGGCCGAAGGTGGAAGCGAACTTCACCCGGAATCCTCAACCACAGAGGAACTGGCTATCTTATCTCTAACTGCCGAAACACAACAATGCTGTTAACATTGTTGTTATGGCGACAGACTTAGATAAGATGGTGGTAGCTAGCCAGGTGGACTTAGAAGAAGCCCTACCACCAACCAAACCGAGCAGAAAATGTTGCTCCCACTGGGAATCGAACCCGGGACCTCTGGGTCTGAGACCGGTGGCTTAAACACTAGACCACGGAGGCGGTTTTACTATTATAGAATACATTTACAACCGGCGGGCCGCGCTGTTTCCGTAAACATGTTCCTGGAGCAGGCAGGTGACAACAGCGGACAGGTTTATAGTTTAGACAGGCTTGTTGTTGCCAATTGTGTGTGGTACGGCTGAGTTTGCAGAATTAATAGGGACCTGCATTATAGTGAGTACACTCGAGAGCAATGACTCCGGGTCACTTAAAGAATCCTAAAAATCTCGGAAACTAAAAATGCTAGGTTAATGCAATAAATTGTATTTAATAGACAATGTAATACTCCTTAAATGAAGGTATTAAAACTTCTTAGTTATTGTAAAGTTATATCATAAAAAAATCAAATTTGAAAAAGGGCCACTTTCGAAGATGGAACTACGAAATTACAGCATTTGGTTTTGCTTTTGTTTGTAATCTGTCATTTATGTGGGTACATAAACCATGTTGATAGTGCTCTATATTCATTATTCAAGCTGAAATTATGTCGCTTACGCCTGAAGAATGCACCAGAATACTTACAATGCTGGAAACCGGCCGGAGTCAGCGCGATACAGCCAGGACTGTCGGTGTGTCGCTGTCAACAGTACAAAGAGTTCTCCGACGTTACGAAGAAACTGGTTCTAACCTACGCAGACCAGGAACGGGCAGAACCAGGTGTACCACAGCACGAGAAGACCGATACTTGGTGAACACCATGCTTCGAAATCGCTTTCTCACAGGAACTGAACTCACAAATCAGTTTCGACGCCTCGGAGGAAGTAACCCAAGTGCATGGACAGTAAGACGTCGGCTTGCTGAATCTAACTTAAAACCCCTTAGACCTGCAAACGGCCCTAAACTGGAGCGTGGGCATCGTATTTCAAGACTAAGATATGCCCAGAGCCACGTAAATTGGAGTATTGAAGATTGGTCAAAAGTTATGTTCTCCGACGAATCAAAATTTATGCTCTACAAGCACGATGGAAGACACAGAGTGTATCGAAGACCAGGGGAAAGATTCAAGCAAGCATGCATCGAAGAAAAAGTAGCCTACGGTGGTGGGTCTGTACTTGTGTGGGCCGGAATTTCTTCTGAAAGTCGCACAGAGCTGGTGATCATAGAAAACGGCTCTTTAACTAGCGTAAGATATGTGGAAGAAATCCTCAATGATCACGTTGGTCCATTTATGGTCAATTTAGGTGAGGATGCTATATTTATGCATGACAATGCCCGACCTCATACAGGTAGGATTGTGAATGACTACCTTCAAGAGATGAACATTACTCGTATGGAGTGGCCAGCGCGCAGCCCGGATATCAACCCGATCGAGCATGCTTGGGACGAGCTAGGCAGATGCGTAAAACAACGAAACCCTCCCCCAATCACGCTTCGTGAGCTCAAAATTGCTCTCACAGAGGAATGGGAGAATATTCCCCAAAATCGTATAAGGAACTTGGTGTACAGCATGCCAAACCGCGTAAACGCAGTAATGGAAGCACGAGGAGGCAATACGAAGTATTAAAATTCAAGAAAATCGTAATAAAGTTCAAAAATTTCATGTTTCCTATTTTTGTTTTAAGGAGAGATCAGCAGTTTTTTTCTTTATGTAATTTTGTGTTAATAAAATGTATGGTGACTCATATTTTTTTTACTTTCATTTAAGGAGTATTACATTGTCTATTAAATACAATTTATTGCATTAACCTATCATTTTTAGTTTCCGAGATTTTTAACATTCTTTAAGTGACCCGGATTCATTGCTCTCGAGTGTATTTAGTTTTGTACTGCCTGGATCCTGTTTACAAACGCTAATTTTCAATTGACTGACTCTGTTTAAAGTATTTAGGTTTAGCATTAAATGCTAAACCTAAATACTTTCAACAGAGTTAGTTAGTAACACCTATGGGGTAGATATTTTTCTCAAACATACTTGGAAAATCGATCATTATTTTGACAACCTTCTTCGAGATAAATCGAAAGCTGTACTGGCCGAATACATGCGAGCGCCCGGCCAGCAATGTTTGTATGAAAATCCATATCTATCGTGTTTAGCGGCCAAATAAATTACTATGAAAACTCAAATCTGTCGTGTTATTTAATTGTGGAACGAACTTTTTTACTGCAACACATGGTAACCAAGGAGGTAAGTTAATATCAAAGATTTTATTACAAATAGAGCCCGAAAGGAGAAATAAAATGAACTTAATGGTGCTTGAAAAATTATCGTCATTGACTCTGGCTAAATTAATTTACGTAGTTAGGATTTTTGCGTATTATTTGAGAAAAGTACTATAGGTACAAGCCTTGGCCGCAACCAGGTATTGATGGACTCACGTATATGTGCCTCGGCTTCGGCTCGGCCAACATTTTCACGATCATCCATCAATGCCCATGTTGCAGGTTGCGACAGTAATGTACTATAGTAGTTAAATCGTCATTCTCGTACTGAGTGATCCAACTTCTTTTGAAGCTTGTTAAATCTCAACCTATTCTTTTTGCCCAAGCAGTATAGTTACCTACAAGTATTCTGTTAACTGTTACGGTTTCTGATCTTGACTTTACAGCATTTAGCTTTTTACATGGGTAGAATACCGAGGTTGAAGATACAACTTAGATATATGATGGCTATAGAAAATACTAGCCTTGCAGATAGGAATCAATGCAAAGAGAGGTGTATAAGTATGTTTATGCTTCGATGCGGGAAAATGGCAGGAAGCCTCTGTCCTACAATCAATATATCAATCGTTTCCCAACTACGTTGGAGTCAGCTTCCAGTCTAACCGGATGCAGCTGAATATCAGCATTTTACATGGAGCGAATGCCTGACTGACCTCCACAATCCATAACTGGGTAATACGACACCCCTTGGTAAGACTGGTGGTCAGACTTTCGGGGTCCTGACGACCCGTAATGACTGTCAAAGACCCACGAATGACAGCCGGGACCTTGGCCTAACATGCTTTCCGAGGCACGGAGGCGTCTCGGTATGTAAAGATCCCCCCGGACCCCGGAAGACATGTCCACGGACCAATCGTAGCTTAACCTGATGGATCGACGATCACGAGCTCCTACGTAAGTAGGTAATAATGTTAATAAACACCAGTAGCAGTGGATTGCAAGAGACAGTAAATAGTGGATTTAACGACAGATGTTCTGCATTACAGTCAAATTGGATGCAAATAAATCCAATTCATCAGTGCAACCTTTATATTCGTTCTTTCGTGACATATTTAACAATTCGATATGCAGATTTGTACCTAACTATTGCAGGTGTTCTTTTATTTAATATTCTATACCAGTTTGGACCATTCGCGGCGCCAGACCCCTAAATGCTCTAATTTGTGATACTATGATCGTAAAATTGAGAAAATTATGGGCAATTTGGTCTAAGTAGCTCTAAAACGCTAGGTTCATGAATTGAGGATATGTGGGCTGAATACTACTCTAGTTTTTGTATTTCATTCAAAAAATCTTCTTTCCATTACATGATTTTATATTGTTCTAGAAAACTACAGAGTAGGTAGGTTGATTGCAAGCCTGTTGGGTTATGAATACCCAACCAAAAGTAGGTTATAGACTTGCAGGCTAGGCCTTGGTAGAAAAAGTGTAAAGCATTAGAATTTACAGAATAAAGATGTTGAACGAAATTGATTGAACTGTTAGAATAAATACCAACTTGAATGTATGCAAGCCTAGTACTTTTTGTTGGGTATTCTCCAAGACGATTCGGCAAGACGATTTTAGTAATCACCTAGCCTGAGGACAACCTACCTTATTACGTTTGCTGATTCGCGGTCTCCACTCAAGAACACGTCTACCCCAACGGTCAACGGTTCTACGGCTAATGTGGCCGGCCCATTGCCACTTCTGCTTGCTTATTCTGTGAGCTATATCGACAACTTTGTTACTCTGCCGGATCATCGCGTTCCGCATTCGATCCCTCAGAGAGACTAGAGATAGCCCGTAGCTTGTTGAGTGACCTTGAATTTATGGACCAGCCATACCGTGAGTGTCCACGGCTCCATAAGTCTTAACAGGCAGAATGCACTGATTAAATCCCTTCGTCTTTAGGCTCTGTGGGATACGCAAAATTCAAAAGATTCAAACTAGGCCGGGAATCAGCACTTTTCGAACGTCAAAATGACATTAAGACAGTCCCCCAAGAACGCCCGCCCTTCACCACTCCCTAGTGCTTTAGCTGGGAAGAAGATGTGGCGCAACAAACTCCCCAGCAGCACAGCTGTCTGTTCGACGCGACCCAACGCGACGAGAAGACTCGACGAAGCTTCCCAAACGATGCCCGGAGCTAAAGGTGAGCCTCCCTTTCAAAGATATTCTTACCAAACTTCGGAGTTTGCCCGAGGTAAACGTATTCTCGAACAACCTCGACGACACCGCTATTGACAGCAATCGGTCCCAGAGTTCGTTGAAAATCACTTGGGTTTTGTAAAGAAGAATCAACTAGGAGTCCAGCATCTGGGCGTACTATAATAATTATAAAATAAATCAAAGGGGCGTCAAAATAAAACTCAGTGTCCGTTCCAAAATTTACATTCATACATTGGGCGCGCATTATATTTACAGTAAAAACATTTTATTTAAACCATTTATCACTTGTTTACTGCGTACATCTGGTGATAATGAAGTACATATATATTCCGTGACTGTAGGCCGGATGTGGCTCTAAATAGTATGTAAATATCATACATTACTATTTTAAGCCGTATTATATTAGGTTATGTCATGTTGATATTACTTCACTGGTTACAATTGTACATGTTATATTTGACCCAATATTGGCCCTAATAATTCTTTGGATCAAAAATAATTTAAACTTTTTCTGGTAGGTAAAACAAATACGCGGCGTGGCGTGGCGATGAAAAATCAAGATCGAAAAAAGCTGGAGTTGCCATCAGCTTAGCAGTTATATTCAGTATCTACATCTTTCTCGCATGTCTCACTCTAAAGCGCAGGCCACACCGCCAGCTAGCGGGCGGGCGGGCGAACATCGTTTCACCTCTTTACATACTTCGGTTCACACCGCGAGCTAAATATTTCGCGTAGTTTGTATAGTTTCCTTTCGTTCGCTTCGCCCGCTCCGCCCGCTAGCTGGCGGTGTGGCCTGCGCTTAACTCACACTCGCCTCATGTCATGTCACAATATGGTTCCTAAAAAAATTACCGCGCAGCCTTCTGCGGGAATTTCGGAACTGCTAAGTTATAACGACCGTAGTGTAGGAAGTCGTTGATGTCTTTTCTAGTGTAGTAAAGCCAAAAATATTATACAGGGTGTTAAAGTAATTGCGTGCCATAGCTTTAAACTGTTTTCAGACCAGCGCGATTTGTCGCGCGACACGACACGAACAATACAAAACTTCACGGTATAACAATAAACGGTGTCGCGTCGCTACACACCACAACACTAGTGCTGACCATGAAGTTTTCCATCAGTAATTACTCAGTTATGGAGAGCAGTGGTGGCCCAGTGGTATCGGCCCCGACTTACGAGTTGTAGGTCTTGGGTTCTAACCCCAGCAGGCGCTTTACTTTGTGTTAATAATTTCATCACCACTGCTCTCAAAACGGTGAAGAAAAACATCGTGAGGAAACCGGCATGTCATAGAAACAAAAATTCGAAGACATGTGACATCTACCAACCCGCACTTGGCCCTCGTGGTGGATTACGGCCCACACCCTCTCATAGAGAGGAGGCCTGTGTCCCAGCAGTGGGAACATTAATCGGCTGATTATAATTATGTTATGTAATTACTCAGTAACAGCCCGGAGTCTGGATTTGTGCCCGGTTGATGGCAATAGGTTCACCGCCTATTACATAGGACAAATATACACCGTGAAATTTGAATCATAGTTTTGCTAGAACAAACGTTGTTTAGACCATGGTCTACTACCATTCTATACCATCCAATATGTTATTAAAACAAACTATACTAGGCGTTCTCAAATAAGTCTTATGTTGCTCAAACGTGTTCAATCATTAACCGTAACATCAAAGGACTCATCGCGGTAGCAATATGGAATTCAAAAGAGTTATGAGGAGTTCACGTGGACTACAAAGGATGTCCGGCCAATGCAGGCTAAAATGCAAATAAATAAATCAGTCTTTTTTGTGTTTTTTTCAAATACCATTTTTTACAATTTTTTATTGAATATTATAGAATGGTAGTAGACCATTGTCTGAACAACATTTGTTCAGACAATGGTCTATTTGACATGGTTACATTACCTTTAATGGTGTAATTTCACGGTGTATAACTGGCGAAATGTAGGTGTACTTTAGATACACCTCTGCCTAACCCTTCGGGGAATACAGGCGTGATGTTATGTTATGTAAGATTAGAAATTAATACAAAGACCGTGTGATCGATGTCTAAATTAACTTTCACTGGAATTATTAACTTTCATAAAACTCTTTACATACATCACACAATAAAATGTATCTTCACACGATTTTTACTCACAAACCGTTTCACATTAGACTACTGTGCGTTCGCGATTTAGTTTCCAAATATGTAAACAAATATGTGTTTTTGGAAAAATTTGGTACTTACTACTTTAATTCCCACGCATAAAGTTCAGTTTGCGATACAACTGCAATTTTTTATGTCTATAAAATTGCAGTGTCACTAGTCCTTCTGAAATCAACTTAATTTACACTTTAGTAAAGTTGTTTGCTATCGTCAATTGAAAAAATAGATTTGTATAAGGACTAAGTGGGTTTGCAAAACTTCACCAAAAAATTATGGTTTAGGAGTGCTCACAAGAGAACATAGAATCTGCATTTGATGACAATGCCAGTGGCATTACGCTTCTTAACAACCACTACAAAAATAATTATTGTAATCCGATTTATTTCTGCCTAACATAACTAGTAAGTAGACATCTATTTGTAAGTCTCCATTAAGTGCACATATGAAATTGGGTGAAACTAAACATAATTAAATTATCAAAAGGAAAAATAATCTTGGATTTATTCACGTTAACTTTATTATTATTTTTCTACACTGTTTTTAATACACATTAACAAAATATTGTTCATCTCGAGATCTTCCGTTTTTCGAAGTTGGTTAAATACGTAAGTGCAAGCCTATGCGGACATTGTTAGAATTCTACCAAAATAGAAAATGTTCAAAAAGGGTTTGTCATGTTACTTATAGGTATTTATCACTCAAACAATATTTTTTGGCTGTATGGCTAATAACAACAAATAGATTTTTCCTTAAATCTAATGATAAATCTTAGCCTCGGCGACGCGAGCGCCATCTTGCAGACTTGTCTGAGTATTAGTTCTCGCCTGGCGACTGGATGGAGAGCGAATGTGCAGCACCGACTCCACCACCACTTCCTCTACGAATGGCTGGCCATCAGCATCTGAAAATTATAATTGTTACGTGTTTAATTCATTTCTCATTCCGTTTCTTTGTCCGGAAAGGGAGGCCTTTGCCCTGCAGTGGGACAATATGGGCTAATTATTATAATTTATTATTTCTTTGTCCAACCAAGGTAACCGACATAGCCCGAAGAATAGCCAAACTTAAGTGGCAATGGGCAGACGCATTGCTCGCAGAACAGATGGCCGATGGGGCCGAAAGGTTCTGGAGTGGCGACCACGTACCGGAAGACGTAGCGTTGGAAGACCTCCCACAAGATGGACCGATGACCTTGTAAAGGCCGCAGGAATCCGCTGGATGCGGGAAGCACAGAATCGGTCGAAGTGGCGTGCTTGGGGGAGGCCTATGTCCAGCAGTGGATGTCTTTCGGCTGATATGATGATTATTTCTTTATCCGGAGTCTGAATTTGTGCCCGTTTGATGGCAATAGGCTTGCCCCCTATTACATGGGACTTAAACATAACAGACGAAATGTTGGGTGTACTATAGATACACCTCTGCCTAACCCTTCGGGGAATACAAGCATGATGTTATGTTATCATTTATCTTATACCTATTTGTGTGAGCAGTGGTGGCCCAGTGGTTACGGCAGCGACTTACGAGTTGTAGGTCGTGGGTTCAGACCCAGATAGGCGCTTTACTTTGTGTAAATTATTTCCTCACCACTGCTCTCAAAACGGTGGAGGAAAACATCGTGAGGAAACCGGCATGTCCTAGAACCAAAAATTCGAAGACTTGTGACATCTACCAACCCGCACTGGGCCCGCGTGGTAGATTACGGCCCACTCCCTCTCTCAGAGAGGAGGCCTGTGTCCCAGCAGTGGGAACATTAAAAGGCTGATAATGATGAATGATGATGACCTATTTGTAAACGCCAAACACTTGTAATATTTTATTGCATCCGGTGTCAGCTATAGGACCCTTGAAGAAATACCCAATCTGGGTCATGATTTAAGCCGCATCAAAATCTGCCAAGTATAGGTTACCTATTAGTTATTAAAGGTACACTAAACGGGCATTCTTCCATACAAACGTAGTATGGTGATTACTCGTCAGTTTGACGGTGTACGTTCAAAACGAAAAATTATATCCATTTTATTGTCATTATCTAGCCCTGTATGAAGCCCTGGGTGGAATTGGAAAAAAAATATTGGTTTGGAAGTTACGAGCGTCGAAACTTCTATATTTCAACACTAATTTTAACTCGTGTTTGGGCGTAAATAAATAACTTATGGTAAGAAAATTGCAAAAGAGAAATCGTACAGGGATAGATAATTTATTCAATAGTTCAAATAATTTTATTTAGAGTAAATACATTCAGTCGTTTTTTCACAATATCTATACGCACAAAGGTATGTTAATTAAATTTTACGCGCTTGTTTTC
Source organism: Conistra vaccinii (assembly GCA_948150665.1). Lineage (NCBI taxonomy): Eukaryota > Metazoa > Arthropoda > Insecta > Lepidoptera > Noctuidae > Conistra > Conistra vaccinii. The sequence continues at coordinate 24,387,401 of OX411316.1, forward strand.
GTTATAAATCATTGTCAATTTCACTAAATAAATTAATAAATATGTATTTAATCTTTAAAAATTGATAAATAAATACTAAATAAATATAAAATTTAAAAATATATCAATAAATCAATAAAAAATAAATAAATAAAAGAAACTAACTAAATAAATAATTAGACTAATTGGCATGCATATTAGTTACGACCCACCAACGAGTTCGTGCCGTCGACTAGTGTACCCTTAAGAGATTAGTTAGAAAATAAATAATTTAAGAAGAGACCGTCGCGCATCGACAACTCCCATTGTATGGTTAAATTGTATCTTCACATCAAAGTAATAAAATTCGCACGACACAGTTGCAACAAGTGTGTCAAGTAAGTAGGTACAGGTAGGTACCTAATCGTCTAAGTTCTAAACTATTTCCAACCATTTATTTAACTTTTGACATAAATAATATACACGCTTAAGAAGTTCCGTAATTATTACATTAAAAACCAAAGTGAAAAAATTCAATGCTGTATGGGCACTTTGTTTTTTTCATCGATTTATGAATTCGATGATAATATTATTTAAATTTTTTAATTTTAATTATTATTTAAATTCGATTATATTCATCACGAATCGAGTCAGAAATGCAATTTGGACATCATTACTTTAGCTGCCAAAAGTTAAATAAATGGTTGGAACGATATAATTAATTATTATATTATTTTATAGGCTACCGAACTAGGACTAGACTGCTTTTAAAATTCAATTACCGTTACTTTCTCCAGTGAACAATTTTTTGCTGCGGAAATCGTTATATTACAACCTTGTCCTCACACCATAGTTTATTTGTGACGTCATCTACATGGCCACATGCGAACAACACATCAAAGATACCTGAAGTCACTCATACCCCTGCATCGCGCAATTAGACTATACCGCGCGATCGACATACAAGGTGGAAACGACAATACAACAAAAAAAAAATAAACGGCGTGTCCCTAATGACGTTCCTCTTCTGCATACAAAAATTTAATGGAATATATTCAATAGTTTAGTCAGTATAGCTCTGCAAAATCCATAGTCGGCTCGGGTTATTCCGTTTATCCACCCCAAAAAATCCACCCTAAGGTGGATATTCGGAAAAATATGCCCGCGAACCACCCTAGGCCTAGTTGGAAAAATGGAATTTGTAGGCTTAGGGTGGATCCGGCATAAACTACATTTAATTTGTTTGAAAAAACTCATCTTTCTTATTTTGAAGCTAGGATTTATTTGACAATTCCAAAATACTCTTATGCATTACTAGTGCCAGTATTTTCATTTTTTGTTGTATTGTAGTCTCCACATTGTATATACCTACAAGATCCCGACTTCAACAGTTGGGCAGTTGCCCGCCAGACATGGCACCCGTCTGGTCAGAGGATCTTCCCTTTTCAATAGAGGATGAGTGAACTTTACACCCTGTTCCTCATACCTCTGTAGCGGTTACACCGCGACATACGAACTACGCAGTAAAGACATGACGTCACACAATTCCTGCATCGCGCAGTTAGAGTTTACCGAGCGAAAAACATAGATAAGACTATCCGAAATCAACATATGGGCAGTTGCCCGCCAGACATAACAACCGTCTGGTTGGAGGATCCTCCCTTTTCTATGGTGGATGAGTGAACTTTACACCCTGTTCCTCATACCCCTAAACTTCTAAATAAAAGCCTTGTTGACACCACTAGCCTATCTGTAATAAATTAAATTAACTTTCGATGAAAGCGCCGCCGTATCAGTTTTAACTATGCCATTATTGATAGGCTATTAAAATAATTCTTCTTGTTTTGTGTTCCCCACCGGATCTGGTCAGAAGCCATATTAAATACATTAGTAGTTATGGCCTTTTAGAAACAGTGTCATGTATTCTATTATAAAGTATATACTACTACCTATTAGTCATACTTCCTTATATCTGGTGTAGAACCAAACCAGGTAAGCATGAGTAATCATGGTTAAAACAAGTCCACGTTTATTAAACTGTGTTATTATGTTTAACAAACACATGTAGTTTTTTTTGTATGTGTTTTTGTATTATGCCTGTAAAATATAACCTACTCGGTCACAATATCCGCCTGTAAATAGAGTTCTCATAAAAATCTTTCACAACTAGCAACTCGTCTCTGCATCGCGCGGTTTTTATGATTTGATAAACCTTCGATGTTTCTTTATTATACAGGGTGTCAGGGACATCGACGCGAAGCCGGTTACCATGGATTCAGTATATGGTTCTGAAGCCCCCTGCGTTGAAATTTTTCGTCGGTTATTTAAAAAAAAATCTGCTGTTTCATAGAAAAGTGCAATACCTACGCGGTCAAAATGTATGGAACAGCTGATTTTTTTTTAATAACCGACGAAAAATTTCAACGCAGGGGGCTTCAGAACCATGTACTGAATCCATGGTAACCGGCTTCGCGTCGATGTCCCGGACACCCCGTATTTTAGTTTGATATTAATGTATAATATTAAAAAACAAAGTAGCTTTTCACGTTTGTCTGTATGTCCACGTTGTTCTTCTAAACCACGCAACAGATTTTGATGACGTTTTCACCATCGCTTAGAGAATTTATTCCGGAAGGTTTATGTGTATAATACATAAGTTAATATTAAAGTTACGTTTACCTAAGAAATCTTGATCTTTTTTCAAGTCGTAAAAACCGTGTGAAGCAGGAGCGGGCCGCTAGTTATACATATTGTAAACCTTCTGGAATAAATTCTCAAAATATTGGTGAAAACCGCATCAAAATCCGTTTAGTAGTTTAGCAAGAGGAACGCGGTCACACAGACTAACACGAAAAGCGACTTTTATTTTATAAATGTATAATAATTATAGTCCACAAGAATCGGGTAACACAAATTTTACAATTCGCGCGGTAAAAGTTAGTTAGGTACGCTAACTTTGTCCCATCAGCCTTGTATCTCGCCAAACAAGAGAACAGTCACCAACAAAATAAGGACAAAAACGTAATCTCTTACTATCAGGTATTTTACAACTAAATGTTATTTATCGGAACTTTGATCACTGGAATAAAAAATAAAAAAATCTATTGAAAGACGCAAACGCAGTTTGTAGTTAGTTCATTATACTACGAACGAGGGGGCAGGACGTGTGATGCATACTAATGCATATACTGACAAGTATATTAGTTAGTATAGTAGGTATGTACGTCCACTGTCCAAGGTTCTATCGTTAATGTTCGAGAAAGCCGAAAGGCGTATAAAATTATGCCGATCCAATAAGAGAGTACCTATTATGATTTAGGCGCGAATATAAATCGATTTCTATTGGTCGTCATATTTTATTTTTCTTTCGGCTTTTCCAAAGACAACCGATGGAATCTTTACCGTGGTCGATCTATAATTATTTTGAATAAATTCTTGAGTACGTACCGTTGACTCCGGTCTGTAGCTTGGACCTCGCTGGAGCTGCAGCAGCGAGGTACACGATGGCGAACAGAGAGATCAGCAGAAGGGCTCGCATCTTGGCGCTTGCGCGGTGAATACTGCGCGCGCGGCGCCTCGCTGTCATTGATTGAGTGCGTTATTCTGCAACTAGTTGGGTTTTTGTTTTTTCAAGTACAGCGGGAAGGATTATTGTTTTTGACGCTCTCATTTTGACTTTATACAGTTTTTGATTATAAAATAGTACAATCAATACTTACGTACTTATATTTTCATACAATAAAAAATTACCAATATTATTTATAACTTTAAGAAGTTAAATTGCCACTCATTCTGCCTGCCAAGTTTCGTGACTACTTGTGACGTGTTAGCAAGATGGTAGGTAGGTACTTTGTATCTCTTTTGTGGAAAACCCATGTTCAATAGTGGACATTTACGAGGTCTCAAAGCGGACTTAGTACTTTTCTATAACGGGTCAAGCAGTCTGCGTAGAGGATCACTATTTTAGTGACTGTGTTGAATTTCAAGAAGTTGTTGATTTGCATGTGGGTAACCTTAACAAAATTGTGATGACGGGAACTAGGTAGGTACGGATATGATGGTGTAATTATGCTGGCAATGTTTTTTAAGTAACTATGGATAATTATAAGAAAATACAATGATAGTAAGGATCTGTGACGTATAAGGTTCATCGTAATGTTTTCTTTATAACATAAAATAACATCAAACATGTAATTTCCGAAGGTTTAGGCAGAGGTATACTTACATGGGACTTACACATAACTGGCGAAATGTTGTACTTATAGTACACCTAAATTTCGCCAGTAATGGTGGTTGATGGTAAAAGGGAACGAGCCTATTGCCATCAACCGGGCACAGTTCCAGACTCCGAGCTGCTACTGAAAAATTCGTGTTGGAAAAACCCAATAATACTTTGCCTGACCTGGGAATCGAGCCCAGGACGTCATGCTCAGCAGTAGCGCTTGCGACCACTAGACCACAAGGATACTTTCTGAATAATAAATAAATAGTAGATTGTTTACTAAGGGAGCAAACAACTATTTTTAAGGCGAGAGTGTTTCTTTGAATCCAAAGCGGAGCGAAGGATTCTAGAGTAGAATCCCGAGCATAGCGAGGGATTCTAAAGTAGAATCCTGAGCGCAGCGAGGGATTCAAAGTACATCACTCGAGCTTAAAATAGTGTTGCTCCCGAGGTGAACACTCTACTTTTTATCACCCTCTATGAGAAAACAAACGTGTGCGGTCCGACCCCTATCAGGAACGAATTTCCTACTCACTGATTTACACAAAATAAAAAAAAGATGAAAAAAAAAAAATAAAAAAAAAGCAGTCGCCATGTTGGATTCACATATTGACCTCACTAACGGGTTTACCACCCTCGAAAACTATGAAAACGATACCCATGACGATTTTTTTTTAATTTTCGCATCCACCATCTTGGATTTAAATTTTGACCTCACTATCGGCTTTACCAACGTCAAAAACTATGAAAACGATACCCATGACGAAAAATTTGAAAATTTTCGCATCCGCCATCTTGGATTTAAATTTTGACCTCACTAGCGGCTTTATCACCCTCGAAAACCATGAAAACGATACCCATGACGAAAAATTTGAAAACTTTCGCGTCCGCCATCTTGGATTTACATATTGACCTCACTATCGGCTTTACCACCGTCAAAAACTACGAAAACGATACCCATGACGAAAAATTTGAAAATTTTCGCATCCGCCATCTTGGATATAAATTTTGACCTCACTAGCGGCTTTATCACCCTCGAAAACCATGAAAACGATACCCATGACGAAAAATTTGAAAACTTTCGCGTCCACCATCTTGGATTTACATATTGACCTCACTATCGGCTTTACCACCGTCAAAAACTACGAAAACGATACCCATGACGAAAAATTTGAAAATTTTCGCATCCGCCATCTTGGATTTAAATTTTGACCTCACTATCGACTTTACCACAGTCGAAAACGATGAAAAAAAAAAAATTACGAATCCGCCATCTTGGATTTTAATTTTGATCAAATTCACACTATCTCTCTCTCTTGCCAGCCTGTTACTTATTCATACAATGTTCGTGATCGATCTCTTTGGTGAATAGAACTTTTATTAACAATTTCCACATTCCAAATTCAAATCACTTTTAGTCCCTAGGGATTAAAACGTTATTTTGGTCCCTGTTTACGAGGATTAAACTACGTCCTTTTGAATAGATGTGATAAAAAATAATTTATTGCATTATTTACGTAGCACTATTTGCAGAATAACGCTATTTTAATTGCATAAGACTGCAACTAGTGGGGGTGCGATTTCCAAGTCTCTAAGGGAGGACACATTACAATAAGAGAGCGAATAAGCTGTCTGTGCCCGCTAAAGCAATTGAGAAGTACCGCTATGCAAGCTGTTTTGTAGGTAGGTATCTAAAATGATTCAATTCGTAGCAGACAAAAACAAAAAAAAAATTACATGAGTAAGTAGGTACCTAATATTATTTAAAAAACAACGGGTTGCACTCCGGGAGTGACGGTAGAAGTGAAAACTTGAACATTAATGTTGTGCATTTTTGAATATTTTGGAATGGTTAGGGAATAATTTTGCACGAATTGCTTATTTATCAGTATAAATCTACTATAATAAATTGATGTGGTTAAATACAATATTCATTAGTAGTAGTAGTATATTTATTTATTTTCAAAATATATTTAAAAAACAACGGGTTGCACTCCGGGAGTGACGGTAGAAGTGAAAACTTGAACATTAATGTTGTGCATTTTTGAATATTTTGGAATGGTTAGGAAATAATTTTGCACGAATTGCTTATTTATCAGTATAAATCTACTATAATTGATGTGGTTAAATACAATATTCATTAGTAGTAGTAGTATATTTATTTATTTTCAAAATATAGTCTAACAAAAATAAACAATTTATTTAAACACTTTCATGAAGTATGTTTTGACTGCTTTTTCATCAATATGGGTAAAATTTCCTACCTCGCAATCTTTACGTAATGTCAAAGACTATTTATTTTGATATTTACTTAGTCGGTTGCTAGGCAACGGAACTTACGGCACAATCTGACGCGAGTTTAACATTTTTTACCCATCCCAAAAAAAGTGCACAACGCCGCTAAAGAAGTTTTCACTTCAAAATGTTTTACAACTTCAGAAAAAATAATACTTTTTAGGCAGTGTATAGAGTGCCACCAGTGGCATTCTATCCCTATCGGATAAAGTGCCACTACAGGCACCCTAGTAACACCGCCTCGGCCCGGCCAAAGTGCCGCAAGCATTGGATTGTCATTGTCACTGTCACTAAGTCACGTCACTTGGTATTTTGTTTGATTGTCGAGGTTAAATCGCCGTAAAACACCACATTCCCAAAACATTACATTCTCTTGTGCCTAAACGGACAATGGCACTTCGCCGGCCGCTGCCGCGGCACCGCTCGCTACGCTCACTCGGCTCGTGCGTTGTGTGGTCACAGTTCTAACCTAACCTAACCTAAATAACAAGTGACAGTGACAATGCAACGCTCACGCCGAGGCAGTGACACTAAAGTGCCACAAGAAACTCGCGGCACTCTATACACTTCGTAGGTACTTTTTATTTATTCTTACCAAAACTGTAACCGACTAATTTCTGCTTTCTCGTAGTAAATTAAATACAATCGTTTTTAATCTCTTTAATATACATTTACCTAGATCTAAATTCGATCGATCTATAAACGGAATATTGTCACAAACAGTCGAACCGGTATCACCGCTATTCGCTTTTCTTATGCTAATAAATGCGCACCATAATACCACAAACGGTGGTTACACAATATTCTCAAACACATTCTCGACCAATCTCGCTTACTGACACACATTCATACATTTTGATCGTAACTTTAAAAAGTACATAAAAGTATTAAACAAGTTTGTTTTACTTAAGGTACCATTCTGTACCTGACCGCAGGCGGCAACTGCAGTCGACGTGTCGCCGCGACACGACTGGTTTCTATGACATACATACATACATAAACTTCCCATTGTCCTTACATACTCCTTTTGCCTCATTTACGTTCATACAGCTGGTCATACACGCACGCCAATTGCGAGTACTACACACCTGTCCTTTCTGAAGAACATCAGTTAAGTATAAGTTCAGTATATGGCCTCCTAGGGCGATACCGTCCCGGCGGCGTTTCCAGTCACATCTGATTAGTCATCTGATTAGTACACATTTTGTTAGTCGCATTTCATTCATCCTTTCAACATGACCATATCATCTCAGCATACTCTATTCCATTTTTGTCATTACATCTTCTTTTAACTGACGATATCTGGTTTCTATGAAATACCTTCCGTAACTAGCAACACGTCGTTGGCAGCTACGGGGGATTGCCAGGCGACACGTGAAGCCCGACTGCAGACCAGTTAGTGCTGCCAACGCTTGAGCGATAGTCACGGAATTATGACTGCAGCGACAAGACGCCGCGACATGATGCCGCGACTCGTCTCCTGCAGTTGCCTCCTGCGAGCTGCGGTCGGGTACGGAATGGTACCTTTACGATTTGCTAATATATTGCTTAGGGCAAATCTGTATAGGATGTGGTAGCGGAAAAAATATGTTAATCTTGAACATATTTCTCAGGACTAGGTTGTTACCAAATCACGTTTTGAAAACAACTCTCGATACAAATTAACGATAAACCAAAATAATCTGTATTAAATATCAACATAATGATGGTATTTAATTAATAACAAGAAAATCTTATTTGAATGCAGGACTTGGTTGTTTTTTATTTTCGATTACTCAACTAGTTTTTGAGTAAATAGACAATTGCTACATATTTTGCTATAAATTACAAGCGTTGTGTCATCGCGCGTCTCTTTCTTTTCTATGCAGTCCGACAGTGACCGTAGTTTAGCTTTTGTCACTTGTCAGATTCAATCAAGAGAGAGTGGGAGTTTGAAAACATTTGAGTTTTTGGAACGAAGTTCCCTTTCGCGCGTTGCGAAAGGGGACAGAAAAAATTAAGACCAAAAGTTGTAACGACACTTTTTTTATTTTATTATAACGCCATCTGTGAGTGACCACATGTACTAATTAGTGGCATGCCTTTGTGAGGTTCATTCCATAACTTCGTTCCATCCGGGTGTCCCTTGACACCTCTCAGTTTCTTTCTCAAACACTCTAGTTTGAGAAAACTCAAACTCAAATATTTTATTGCACTCATGTGGTAAGAATTAGGAGTACAGCGATTTACAACGTATCACAGTAAAATGACTTTACAATTTTTTATAAGCAATTATTTAGGCACGAATTCTGGCTGAATGCGTTTCTGACACCTGTTGCACAATTTCCAGTAGTAATAAGGCTCGAATTCGCAAAATACATATTTATTAGTATGAAACTGACAGATGTCGAGAACGCATTCTCTCGACGCCCAGACTATAGGTTATGGGTCTCTATAAAAAAAAAAATATCTGATTAACCAGCGGAATCTAAAAAATACAAGTTTACTGTAACTTGTATCAGTATTCACCAGTATTAGCTAAGTACTTCGTTTTTATTACTTTTCTTTAATTATCCATCAAGATGTGGTTAATTGGTTATGGGCTTTTCTGACTAGTTAGACAAGGTCTTATTAACTTGTGAAACCTTTAACTGATGTTAATGTTGGGTTCAAATACCACACCAAATTATCAGCAAATTATTTGACCCCCTGACCTCTCGAATATCACCAGAGTGTTAACTGTCGACCCCTTGTTCCTCTCCACTGATTTATCAAATTATAAATTAAAGAGCCAGTATTAAAAAACCAGATATTCTTAAATCTTATTTATGGGTCGTTTTATGGTCATATACCTATTTTAGTTTTCTAATAAAACTTATAACTGTCACACATTAATCAAAAACTTAGCTTTTAAAATTAATGTTGTTTTCATGGTGAAGTGGTCAATTACCGTCCAGTTGCTTTTCTTCAACGGGTCACTAATTTAAACTTAGATTTTTTAAAGTAACTCCGAAGAACTGAACGATTTATGTCAATAGCAAACATTTCAAAACTACATTTTAAAACTTCAAAAAAAAGTAATAATAAAGTTCAGCACTCACTCAATTCGCACTTCGGTCAAGAATAATGAACATGTTGATGATAGTGAATTGGTTCAGGCGCGTCTGGGTTCGCAACAAGTCAATCGTCATCCTGAGGATGCCTCGCTGAGAGCTGAAACACGTGTCAATTTCTTACAAGGTTCATTATGACTCTTTAAGAACAGTTAAGCTTTGTGCAGACCAGCGTGACTTGTCGCGCGACGCGACACCGGTTATTGTTATACCGTGAAGTTTTCTTAGAAATTGTATTGTTAGTGTCGCGTCGCGCGACGAGTCGCGCTGGTCTGCAAAAGCCTTCAAGCGGATTAGGTTACTAAATATTCGTCGTCTATTGTATTTTATGTTGATGATATTACGAGTACATGCTCACCAACTGGTGCTTTTACCTAATTCCACTCATTATGTAGATGAGTAAAATATTAGCGTAGGAGTCAATAAAGAGTACAGAGTCAATAGACCCATAATTGAGCAGGTTGCATTAAAAAGAGACCATTTTGTTTTGTAGATAATTTCTGCGGATGCGCCGCGGGAGCAACGATCTGTTTATAGATCTATAAACTAGATCAAACACGATTTATTGTTATTTCATTCTAGACGTGACTACATTCTGTAGGTAATTGTCACAATACATGGGCGTTTGGCACATCTAGATAATGTCTTATTTTAACATCATTAAGCATTTTTTTTTCTCTATATAAACGAATCTGGCGGTGACATCAACATGATTCTTGATGACTAAATCACAACCTACAAGAATTACTATAGATACTATTAACTTCCATAAAAGTCCACAGCTGTAGGCGTCTACAGCTATAGAACTAGCAATACAAAGCCTCACACAGGCCTCACTTGTGGTCACATCTACATCGCCAAATGCGAACTAATACGCATCAAAGACCTCATCGTCACACAAAATCGCGATGTCACTCAAATCCTGCATCGCGCAATTATAGAGAGAGAGAGAGAGAGTGTGTTAGAGTTTATAGCGCGAACAGCATATAAATGTATAACTTCCCCGACATCAATCGTCGGGCAGTTGCCTACCAGACACGACACCCATCTGATCAAAGGATCCTCTCTTTTCTATAGAGGATGAGTGAACTTTACACCCTGTTTATTTATTTATTTATTAAAACTTTTCGCACACACAAAAAAGGTACAAAGGCGGACTTAATGCCTTAGGCATTCTCTACCAGTCAACCAAGGGTGGTGAAGAGATAAGATGACAGGTGCTCTGTTTGAGAGAAACAAAGAAAATTTTTATAAAAATATTCATAACACATTACAACTAAAATAGGTTTAAAAGTACATAAATAGGTTATAAACTACATACACACATATTTACTATAATACATACCTAAATTATATATATAAATATATATATATACGAATTCTAGTGAGAGGTGTTGAGATGACTCTACTCTACTTATTTTGAAAATAACTCCGCAATTTCCGCTTAAATGCATACCGACTGGTGGCCGTCCTGATATTAAGAGGAAGCGCATTCCAAAGAAGAATGGACTGAATATGAAAGGAAGAATGAACAAAGTCAGAAGTATGAGAAGGACAGAGTAGGAGAAGATTGTTAGATGAACGCAGATTCTTAGTGTGTGAAGAACATAGATATTGGAAGTGAGACACAAGATAAGAAGGAGGAGTGGGAGAGTTGAGAAGGGAGAAAAGCCTGTTCCTCATACCTCAAACACTTCATGTAATAGATAGACAAATAGACATTCTTGCGTTATCACTATGCATGGCAAAAGAACTAGTCTTTGCTGTACTATGTAAGTCGTTGGTATACAGGGTCAAATTAAATTAGCTAGCAAAACTCCGCTGACGTGAGGGGTATCGATATATAAACACGAAAACATTAAATAAAATGAAAATATGATGTTTTTTTTTGGGTCAATGACCGCTGGTGGTATTGTTACTTGAAGTATGAGACTCAGGGGTTGAAAGCGGTAGAGGTATAAGGGTATGGTACCGGTATAGAATTACGATACAGCTTCGATTTAAAGGTAGAACCAAAACGGTTGAGAATTACGGTTGTGGTACCGCTATTACTAATACCTTTACCGAAATCATTTCGGTACCGAAAAAAATGATGCGACGAAGAGCGAGCGCGACGCGGTGGCAGCGCCACTGGGCGAGGGGGAGCGGTGCGTGCGGCGACCGACGTTGCTTGAGTTGCCAGCCCGTTGTCAACGCGATCGTGTCGAGACACAGAGCACTATCATCACAGTATAAAAATATACAGTAGGATGACGCCTTTGATCTCGTGGTTAATGCCGACAACGTGTCGGCATTGTCGCGACAGCTAGGGTTGTCCCAAGTAAACAATATTAATTAATTCGTTTATTTTAAAGCAACATCGTTATCAACATTATTATTTCCTTTATTTAAATTATGTACATATAATTTACATTTTTAAATATTTTTATAAAACCAAAAACATTTAAAAATAGTAGCCCACCGGTATCGGGAACAGGGTCCAAGCTACCAGTGGTCAGGGCTCCTGAGAAAGGAATCTCCTAACGAGACGCGCCGTGTCCAGAAGTACTGCTTTCTGGATCAAACTCGTGATCCAGCTGCCTAACGAGAGCCTCCGCATATTAGTCGAGGCTCTTGGCTACTATGCAAGTAGTCTCCGTTAGTCAGACGAGAACAGTCAGAAATAATGTGTCGGAGTGATTCCCCCGGACGGTGGCATGCCCGACAGATGTCAACCGTGTCGTCCTTCACAATATATTTCCGGTAGTTGTTCGTCATCATAACTTCGTCCAAAATCGCAAAAACAAAACCTTCGGTTTCCCCAAAGAGATCACCGAATCGCAACCAGGATACGGACGCTAACAGGTCTACATTGGGCCCATGTAAGGCCCGGTAAAAGCGCCCGTGAAGCTCTTTGCTCTGCCATACCTCCCTGCGGTCATTAGTTTCTAATACTATAGGTTTGCGCCAGTTCTCGTTAGCCAAGGGTAGCGGGGTAAGGCCCTTGTCCACTGAGCCCACATCTCGGTGCATCCCCACATCGGCTTCAAGGAAGTATTCCCTGACACTGCATACCTCATGGCTGGCAGGGTCTTAGCATTTAAGAAGACTCGACCGCCGCACTTCCGCGGGATATACAGTCTCATCACCGATGAACGTGGGTGATGCATCCGATTTGCGGTCAGCAGTGTGCGGACCCTCCGATCCAGGGCGTCAAGTTCCGTCAGAGTCCATTTGAGCATGCCGAAAGAGTTCATCAAAACTGGCATGACCCAACCGTTGAAGGCGCGCACCTTGTTTCCGCCTGATAAAAGACTATTTAGGACTTTATTCAGGCGGCTAAAAAAGCGCTCCCTCAGCGATTGCGTCATGTCAGCAGCGTTGATACCTAACGCTTCCGAAATACCCAAATACTTGTAGACCAGGTATTGATTGAGGAGAGGGATCTTAGGTGTATGGAATCCGAGAGTTGAGTTCCCACGGATTCCACAAACCCCCTCGCTTTACATGCATGACCGCAAATTTGTCCACACTAAATTCCATCCTGATGGCGCTACTGAAAGTTTCAGTTACCTTCAGTAGCTCCATTAGTTTAAAATTCAATTCAACATTATTATGTCGTTTATTTATTTTCTTTCTTAATAACATTTTAAAATATTTCTTACATTAAAAAGATATAAAAAACGCATTTAAAAATAAAAAAAATTGAGGTCCGGCGGTGTCGGGAGCAGGGTCCAAGCTACCGGTGGTTAGGGCTACAGAGACAGGAACCTCTTCACAATGCGAGCCGTATCGAGGAGTACTGCCTTCTGAATCAGGCTCTTGATCCAACCGTCTAACGATAGTCTAGAGAGATGTTGGTCGAGGCTTTCGGCCATCAGGCCGTTGGCCGTTACGACAATCGGTACAATGATAGCCAAGCTTACATTCCACATGTCAACAACCTCGTGTCACGTGTGCTAAGTCGAGATATTTTATTTGTTTCTCTTTCTCAGCTTTCACGAGGTTCTCGTCATGTGGGATGGTAACATCGACTATATATCATTGGCGGCGTGTTGATCGATCTATCACCACTATATCAGGCTTATTTGCTACAATAGTCCTGTCAGTAATGATAGACCGTTTCCAGTACAACGTGACTTGGTCATTTTCAAGAACTGGGTCGGGCACATTTTTGTAATACGGTACCTCAGAGTGCACAAGTTTATATTTCAAAGCAAGTTGCTGGTGAATAATCCTAGCCACTTGGTTATGCCAGTGCAAGTACTCGCCGTTAGCCAGACACGAACAACCAGAGATAATATGTCTGATGGACTCACCCGGACGATGGCATGCCCGACACACGTCAACCGTACCGTCCTTCATAATATGTCTCCGGTAGTTATTCGTCAAGATAACTTCGTCCATAATTGCACAGACGAAACCTTCAGTTTCCCCGAAAAGGTTACCGAAACGTAGTCAGGATACGAACGCAAAGAAATCTACACCGGGCTCATGAAGAGTCCGATAGAAGCGCCCGTGACGTTCCTTGCTTTGCCATACCTCCTTGCGGTCATCTGTAGTAAGTACTACAGGTTTGCGCCAGTTCTCTTTAGCCATGGAGAGCAGGGTGAGTCCCTTGTCCACTGCGACCACATCACGGTGCATACCCACTTCGGCTTTAAAAAAAAATTCCCTGAGGCTCCACACCTCGCGGTTGTGGAGGGTTTTCGCATTTCAAAACCCTCGACCCCCGCTCTTCCGCGGGATGTACAGTCTCATCACCGATGAACGTGGGTGATGCATCCGGTTTGCGGTCAAGAGTGTAAGGACCCTCCTGTCCAAGGCGTCGAGTTCGGTCTGAGTCCATTTGAGTATGCCGAAAGAATACTTCAGGACCGGCATGACCCAACCGCTTTTGGCGCCACCAGAACCAAAAACCAGGGTTCGATATACTTTAAAGTATTTTCTTTCTGCATCAAAAATTGATCCGTAATCTCATACAAATAAGGACTATAAACGCGTATGTAAAAAAATATATTCCAATATCCAAGCGTTGTTAAAAGAAAAATTCCTACATAGAAGATTGATCCCTAACTAAATATAAATAAGGACCAGAATCGCGTCGAGGTCAACAGAGCGTGTCCCTAAGTAAAATACTTTGATGAAGTTTCCAAGCCTTGTTGGAAGACAAAATGCTTGAATAGAACATTGATCCGTAACTAAACATAAATAAGGAGCACAATCGTGTCGAGCGAGCGTCAACGAAATGAGTAGCCGAGTAAAATACTTTGAAGTCTTGCATGTATTTCGGGTCGGCAGTTAGTACTTGCAAGTAAAAATCTGGTATAAAAATTTAAAAACTTAGTCGCGTAAATACGCACCTTCCCTATTAAATAAACAAAATTGATTTGTTGACCTTTCATCCGTGCGCGGAAATTGATATTTGTCGCGACTGTCTACACGTTGTCGGCATTTACCACGAGATCAAAGGTGTCGTCCTACTGTATCTTTTTATACTGTGGTGCTATTGTGTCGAAACTTGAACGTAATATGTGCTTGAACGAACGGCGACGCGTCAGTTGTATTGTTTTTATTTGCAATTTTCGTGCCTTTTTAATTTCACTGTTTTTGACGTGAGCACATTTGTGATTAAGTTGACAAACAAAGTAGACGCGGAAACATAAATGGCGGAAAAATGGCAAAACAACCTTCTTTGTCTGGCTGCCGAGGCACGAAAATCAGTAAATTTTCGATCAAGTACCTACTCCCTTACCATTGCGGCCGACACAACGCGTGACGCCTCGGCGCGGCGCGGGCGGCAGGGTACAAAGATAACCTTTATTTTATAATTTAGATACTGGAAAAAGTAACGATACCGCAATATTACAATATCGAAATATAAAGGTACCTTTATTTTAAGGTATCGAAATTTAAAGGTATGACGTCATACCGCTTACTTTTGATACCATAATTTTTTCGGTTATTAGTTGAATAAATCTGTTTTCAAAACAGATTTATTCAACTCATAGTCACTATGAGTTGAATAAATCTGTTTTTTGTTTTTGTTTTGTCTGGTGAAGTAAAACATCGTCAGGAAACCGGCATGCGGCATGCCTGAGAGATCGACACCATGTGAAGCCACGTCAGAGGTTCATTCATGGGATGGGCGTCATAAAAGCTCTGACACCACCACCACTAACCACACGAAAAAGAAAGAAGACCTACATATAATAAACCTTTTCAAAATACTGTTATTCTTGAATCCGTTTACAAATCTCTGTGAGTAAGTTGAACAACAACAATTATCAAATAATTCTCGTAAAATTAGTCATCCCACGGTTACATATTTTATGGTTGTAATTAATTATCTTCATCTAGTGATTGTATGTTTTATTTGGTCATCAATTCAGCCATATACAGTGTGATTTAAAAGCTTTATCTTTTGTATTTTTTAGGGTTCCGTACCTCAAAAGGAAAATATGGAAACCTTATAGGATCACTTCGTTGTCCGTCTGTCTGTCAGTCTGTCAAGACCCTTTTCTCAGGAACGTGGGAGGATCAAGTTGAAATTAATATCAAATATTACGGTCTATGGTCTCTTGGAGCAAAAAAATGAAGCTTCATAGTCTACGCAATAAAAAAATACGGCTATTTATGCGACATATTTAGATACTCGCAAATGAATCAAAACCGTATTAGTACTTCCCGTTGACCTAGAATCATGAAATTAAGCAAGAAGCAAGATCTCACAAGTAAAGGAAAATGCCAAAAATCGTTAAATTGTAGTTTAATCACATTATTTTTATTTTTTTGCTATTATAAACTTATATTTGCAGTTGAAGAATTGACCGTGACTTATATCGATGTAGGTATCGAACATATTTTCCAACAACAATGCTAAGTTTGTTTTTGGGATAAATATTCATCTTAACTACAGAACCCTGTATTGTGCGTGGTCCGACCCGCACTTAGCTGGTTTTTATTTTATTTTTGGTTTCTGTTTCTGTTGTTCTTTTTGGCTTTGTCCCAAATCTCTAATATGTTGTATTTTAATTCTTAATCTTTTGCTGCCAGAACAATGAAATTCGGCCTGAGGTACATGTATTACATTTTTCAAGTATTAAAATAATTGACAAGATTCAAAAGCGATTTTCTCCTAAAGTATTGATAGATGTTCTAAGGCATAACAAAGATAGAAATATCGAAACGATACTTTTATAAAATAGGTATTTTCTCAAAGTTGCAATTTTATTTCACAAAAATAGGTATTTTCTCAAAGTTGCAATTTTATTTCACAAAAAAAAAAAAAAATGCGTAATTGTAAGGTATTTATATGCTCGTGACTCACTGCACCTTAGTAGGTCCTGCATGAATTAAAAACAGATTTTTCTTTAGGCCAACAGTAGCTGTCTGAACATAATTTAGATGATATACAAGACCGACCTTCAATAGTCGAACTTAGTCGGGGTTGTGAAATAAAAAAATAAAAGGGGTTTTATCGATTTATTCCAAACGCATTACCAGAAGTTAAAATAGGGGCTAAAGCTCGGGTAGTACCATCCAGGACTCATCATGACATCATGTTGTGGTAGACTGTGTTTGAACATGTTTTTCCATGGATCTGGCATCCTTGGGGTATACGCAGGCTGCTGTATCCTCGAGTATGATTGCTGTGATATCCTCGGGAACGATGGCTCCGATATCCTCGGGAACGATGGCTCCGGTATCCTCGGGAACGATGGCTCCGGTATCCTCGGGAACGATGGCTCCGGTATCCTATGGAATGTAGAATCTGACATCCTAGTATGATATGCAGAGTTCGATATACTAGGGAATGCTGGGAACGGATCAGGGAAGAATAAATCGTTCATCATCGGCTTCATGAATGAATTAGACCAAGGATTGAAATTTGAGATCTTCGGCCCTACAGACGCTGAAGCAGATCCCGAGTTGGCTGAAGATGACACTGATACTGACCCTGGCATGATCTGAATGGTTCCTGAAACACCGTCCCCTTGCTTCGTGATCGTGATGGGCATAGGCATTTTGCCATCAGTAGATTTGAAGATGAAGTTTCCTTTATTATCTGTCTTGATCATAGATGAGTCTATGGGTGGGTAGAATTTGATGCCGGTCATGGAGGACAACCTGCCGTATCTGGAGTCTACGCCGGCGATGCTAGCAACGCTCATCCCATTGTTGTAAGAGGCGTGAGCGGAAACATGGTGCGGTGTCGAGGCTTTGCTGGCTATGGGTGAGCCCTTTGTCTGAGTGGAAACATGGTACGATATCGAAGGTTTGCTGGCTATGGCTGACCCCTTAGTCTGAGCGGAAACATGGTACGGTGTCGAAGTTTTGCTGGCTGAGGTTGAGTCCTTTGTCTTGCTTGCTTGTTCTACTTTGCTGCTAGATTGACTCTTGGATTTAAGTTCCGCTAGAAATAGAAACAAAAATGTTAATATTAGAATCTAGTGTACACTTTTATAATTTTAATAAATTACTAAAATTCTTCACAAAATTATTCAAATCTGATTTCCGTTCAGAGGTTACAATTAATTATGTTTAAAACGTCGCCAATAAAGTTATCTTGATCAGAATTTATTGATGATTTATTCATTAATTTCTATAAACAAAAGGATGTATAATAATTATGTACAGTTACCTGCTCCCGCTGCGACGACAACTAATATATAAACAACGAACACACTTCCTATCTTATTCATGTTGCAGACCAAACAGAAATGCATGACAAACATCGATCTCTCACTTTATATCCTCATCGTAAAATTACAAGTTTTCGACTTTATAGCATAAGAAACGGTTCTTAATATAGACGCTACGACAGATCTGTTTTTGAGATAAATTCTCTACTATTATTTTACAAACGTAGTTTTGATTATCCATTTATAGTTCTTGAATGTAGTAATCATACGTTGAAAGTATTGGAGCCAAGCAATTGTGTGAAGCAATTATTTAATTTTTTTCTTCTTTGCCGCCATGGTCTGAGTTAACAGTACTATGATTGTTCATTCGGAGATGACAAAAAATCTAGTGGTTATTGAAAACAGTTTTAATATGATCATTAGAATGTTTTGTATATTTGTGGATAATGACTTGTTGAAAGATATTTTTATGAACGTTGTATTTTCTATTGATATATATTCAATTTACTTTGCTAATCATGTCGACTAGTTCATAAAACAAAATGTGAGTACCGTAAAATGCTAATATGTAATAGCTCTTCAATATAACGGTAATTTTGATGGATTGATCATCAGGTTGTTATGCCCACTCAGTTAATTAAAGTTGTCTATTAATTGCCCTAGGTTATGGGTGGCTAACAATATAAATAATTTTATGATATTTGACATTAATTTAACAGATTGGTTCATAGTGTTGGTTGGTTGGCGAATTTATTTTCTTTTTCTGCCTACTGTGTTCTGACCTTATACGGCAATATTGTCGTTATTATTAAGACCTGCCTCCTACACTTCATCTTTCCTCAATTACCTCAAAAGGCTTGGCTTCAATAATAACAGTATCATAGTTACTTTCTTTTGTCTTCATTCCTTCTTTTGGCTTAGTCTGAATCAGAACACAGTTAAAGCTAAAGAATTCAAATTAAATTAGAATTCGGAGACACATCTGAGCCATCTGTCTTTGCGATCGGTTTTAGTGGCGTACAGTATTAATCGTTGAATATATACGTCGTCCAGCTTTGAATATAACTGTATGAGTCACCGTAGATATTTTTTTATGTCATAAGAAGTAATTAATTAGCCTAAAACATCTTTTTTCCGTCGATTTTCTATGTTACTACTGTAATTTTATCGGTTGTTTTTATTTTTTGTGAAAAATCTTCTGATCTTGGTTTAGCATTAATTTTGAGTCAATAACTCCCGGCCTGTCATTGTTTTGATTCATGTGGTGATCTCTATTTCTTTTCCATAATAAATTGGCGTGAAATTATAACTACCAATTAAAGAACTACTTCTATTACGACCTGTCAGTAGTTTCACCATTAATTACTTTTATACTGTGTCCTAGTCGAAAGGAACCCATACTGATTTATTAAAATTGCTTTCAAAATACCATGTAGTTACTCATAAAGCAATAATTTTAGCGGATAATTTGTATTCGAATAAATCTAAATTTACACCGTTTTGAAGATAAACTATAGTTTTTATTTTATATATATTTTTATATTGCACGGTTAACGGTTAATCTGAATGTTGTTGAGCACATTTATCTACTTATTAATCCATTAAGAATGTGGCAGACTCATTTGTTAGTGTCATCACTATGTATGAGGTAGGCGGTACAGTTATCAGCTCACGTTTAGCAAGCATATCTCTTAGCTAAATAATTGACTTGTTATTTATTGCGCAAAAGCCTACTGGGTATCTACGTAAGTACTTACACACATAAAAAAAAGTTTGTGATCACTAGCAAAAGTTGATAATATATTTGTAAAATTTAACTTTATCAAGTAAAAGTGTGTACGTTAATCTTTTTTTAATAGAAATTCACTGCCTGAAAGAATCTAAAAAGAAGAAGAAGTCATAATGTAGTCTACTGTAACAAAAAAGATTTCTAATTTTCAAACTGATCGCAACCTTTTTTTCATGTGTGTATACATCTTTTTTTATGCCTTATCTGTACCCCTGTACCTACCTAGTGTGTAGGTACAATGCTAACTTTGATGCCTTATACCCATGTCGTAGATACATATAAGACACCAAAGCATTTACTATATCTAGAGTCAATTTTTTAGAGGTAATAATTGATTTTATTATTCAAACAATCTCAAAATCAGGAGCAGTGGAGGCCCAGTGCTAAAGGCGGGTCCATATTGGC
Source organism: Conistra vaccinii (assembly GCA_948150665.1). Taxonomy (NCBI): domain Eukaryota; kingdom Metazoa; phylum Arthropoda; class Insecta; order Lepidoptera; family Noctuidae; genus Conistra; species Conistra vaccinii. Next base: position 24,407,786 of record OX411316.1, read on the forward strand.
TCACCTAAAGTTCTTTACCCGAAATTGTTCTTCCTAATGATTTGTAATCCGAATGATCACTCTTCCTAAAAATTTTCATCCCAAAGTTTTCATTCATACTATTTGTAGTGCTACCGGCGATGTTCATAACACTCCTGTTTCCGAAAATTCTAATTAATAATATCATTAATGTAAATATATTTAAACTCCTACTATTTTTTATCATATTTACACTGTTTTATAACACGCTTTTATCCTACTGAGAGAACATAATCATGAACCAGATGCTTTGAAGGAAAAGGTTTGTTTTAAACTATTTTATATTATTACAAAACAACTGTTCACATTTTTCCATTTAGCCATTTTATTTTTGGTTATTGTTGTTACATACTTATTACTATAACTATACCTGAGATAATTATGTCTAAAAAACCAACTGTTTAGAATGATTAAAGGTCGTTTCACAGATTTTTGTCTTAAATGAATGAAATTCAGGTCAAAGTGTCGTGTTGGGGGCACTATGAAAAAAATACTTCGCGACCAATTTCGAGGTACCGCTCCCCGGCCGCTGCCGCGGCACCGCTCGCTTCGCTCGCTCGGCTCGCGCGTAGTTGGTCACAGTTCTAATCTAACCTAACCTAATCCAAATCTAAACAAAAAAGATATGACTTTGAATAATAGAAAATATAGGAAAACAAATAAAAGTATAAAAGATGTTTATTGCTACTGACATTATGAAGTTGAATGCTTCGGAATTATGAACATATTAGAGACAGAGTATTTAGGAATTGTGATTGTTAGGATGAAAAATGTTAGGAAGAAAATTTTCGGATTTCCAATTATCGGAATTGAAAATTTAGGTGAACTTTGGCGAACCCGGTAAAGGCTGCGACTTACGAGTAGTAGGTGATGGGTGTGAACCCAAGCAGGCACTTTGTGTAAATAATTCATCATCACTACTGCTCTTAAAACGGTGAAGGAAAACATCGTGAGAAAACCGCCATGTCCTAGAACAAAAAAATCAAAGACACGTGACATCTACCGACCCGAACTGGGCTCGCTTGGTGGATTAAGCCCCACTCCGTCTCATAGAAAGAAGAGACTTATGTCCCATAACATTATGGCTGATTATGATTCTCAAAATTCTGATAACGGTCAACTGTGGCATCTTTACTTTCTATGAGTAACTTTACCCATGAGTACTATACTTAATTATCTCTCGATTACTAAAAATCTGTTGCCGCCATTTAATTTCAAAGAGATAAAAGAGTAGAAAACCGACTATATGTAACAGATTTTTAGTAATATAGAAATATTTGTAAGTATATTTAACTCATGGGTAAAGTTGCTTATGAAGAGTAAAGATGCCACATTTGACGGTACGATAAGAAACAGCATAGGTCAACATCTGCTTAAAACATAATCATTATTATGACTTTTAATATGTCTTCCCAAAATCATTTTGTAGGTATACCTTACACCTATACGTAAGTATTCTACCCACTAACGAGGTCAATCAAGAAAAATACCTAAAGGAGAATGGGCGCTATTGTATGGGCTCCGTCCCCAGACTGTATCAAATTGAGCAATACGTCTTTTTAAAGCTTATTATAATGGCTTTATTTTATTCTATTACACCAACCACCGCACTCATGCAGGGGAAGAACTACGAATGATAACATTTTTCTTCAGAAAAAAATTATTTTCTCTTAGTTTACCATCGTCCACCTCTTTTGCCCTGCAAATATCCTGGGGTATGCCTAGCTGGACTATTCTATCCACCCAAAGTTTTTATTTTTTTTTCTATTTTAATTAGGGCCAGTTAGGCCCGAACAGTAATAATTACAGATCGACTCCCTTATCGTCGTTCTTGTATTAACTAAAATGTCATCATCATCATCATTTCAGCCAAAAGACGTCCACTGCTGAACATAAGCCTTCCCCCAAGCACCGATTTGTGCTTCCCGCATCCAGCGGATTTCTGCGGCCTTTACAAGGTCATCGGTCCATCTTGTGGGAGGCCTTCCAACGCTTCGTCTTCCGGTACCCGGTCGCCACTCCCAGAACCTTTCGGCCCCATCGGCCATCTGTTCTACGAGCAATGTGCCCTGCCCATTGCCACTTAAGTTTGGCAATTCTTCGAGCTATGTCGGTTACCTTGGTTCTTCTACGGATCTCTTCATTTCTGATTCGATCACGTAGGGAAACTCCAAGCATAGCCCTCTTCATTGCCCTTTGGGTGACTTTTAGCCTTCTGATAAGACCTATTGTGAGCGGCCAGGTTTCAGTGCCATAAGTCATCACTGGCACTGACACGCACTGGTCAAAGGCTTTCATCTTGAGACACTGCGGTACTGCGGAGACACACGAGAAGATATTGCGTAGCTTTTCAAACGCTGCCCAACCGAGTCGGATTCGACGATTGACCTCTTTCTCGAAGTTGGACCTACCTAGCTGGACAGTTTGTCCTAGGTAAACATACTCGTCCACAACTTCGAGCGTAGCGTCTCCGATCTTCATGAGAGTGGGTGTTAGATGAACATTTGATATGACCTTTGTCTTGTCCATGTTAATTTTAAGACCCACTCTTTCGGGGGCTCTACTAAGGTCATCGAGCATTGTACTGAGGTCCTTCATGGTCTCAGCCATTACAACTATGTCGTCGACAAACCGAAGGTTAGTAATATACTCGCCATTAACATTGATGCAACAGTCCAGAACCTTGAACACATCCTTCAGTGCAGCGGTGAACAGTTTCAGAGAGATAACGTCTACCTGTCTCACACCTCGCTGCAGAAGGATAGGTTTCGAGGTCTGGCCCTGGAGTCGGACTGACATAGTGGCGTTTTTGTACAGACACTTTAGCACCTCGATGTACCGATAGTCGATCTGGAGCCTTTGAAGAGACTGCAGTACAGCCCTTGTCTCGATCGGATCGAAGCCTTTCTCGTAGTTCACAAACGCTAAGCAGAGCGGCTGGTTATACTCTTCGGTCTTCTATATAACTTGCCGCAGCGTATGCATGTGGTCTACGGTGCTAAAGCCTTTATGGAATTCGGCTTGTTCGTACTACAATGTTGGAGTAATATATTCGATTGGATATATGACGTTATTGAACACGGCCTCTCAAAAGCACTCCTTCAACATTGAGCCCGTAAAGTGCTAGGTCGGGAATTATGGTCTCGCTTAATACTGGGAATGCCAATGCTCGTACAGCTTCATCCTTAATAGTACGGAACGCTGCCCTCTGTCGATTGAGATTGTTTTATTTGGCTGATGAAGTCTTTCTTGGATTTCTCTGACTATTTGATTGGCAAGTGGCGTGTTTGTCACAGGCTCATTAAACGTGTTTGTTAGAGCGGCAGCAATTCGTACATCTTAGAACATATGAGGCAGTGCTCTGTTGAAATATTCTTGCCGTAATATTTTAAAATCCCGTTTTAGGCGACAATTTATTACCTCCACGACCCATCTGATTATTGTCACCAGCCAGGACTTATTTGCATCTTCGGTGCTGAGTTGTGATTCGGTGGGAGGCATATAAGCATTACAACCATGGTCTTCTATATCTCCAAAGAGTCCCTGAAGCCCCTGTCTAAAATGAGTACGTCACTATCACTAGCATGAAGTACAACATGTATTGGAGCTTCATTATGGATTTCGACATAATCGCAGCATCTGATACGTGCTGCGTGCGGTCCGGTAACATCAACAATAGCAAAGGAGCGACTGCGCCGACAGGTAACCACCCGCACCGCACTAAATACCCGCACCGCACAAAATACGCCAAATAAATAGTAAAAAATACACAAAATAATTGTCCAAGCAAAAAATTATATTATTAAAAAAATTAAATTAAAATAGTTTATGGTTCCTTCCCTGCACGAGTTTCGTTGTTGGTGTCATACAATAAAATAAACCTATTGTTATGATCTTCAAAATGACGTGTATCACATCTTGATACACCACTGGGGACGAACCCGCCCATTCTCCTTTATTATTTATAATGACATTGTTACGTGTTTGATTGATATAATGATGCTAAAGAATATATTAACATAATATTAGTCAATTATTACATTATTTATCATCGAATATCTGTTTACATAACAGCGTATCATCTCTCAGCAAAAATAGGTACCTACCTACGCATGGTACCTACAAGTTTGTAAATAATTAACAAAAACAAAAATAGATGGAAGTCAATCAAATAATCTCATTAGTAGGTCGATGACTTAAACTTTTTATAGGATAATAAATAGTTATTTGTAGAAGTGGAACTTCACTAGAAAATAATTTTATTGAAACATTTTAACTGTTTTTTTTTGCCTTTTAGTAGCAGCTAACGACATCTATTGTAATATGTGTGAACTACGTATGTTACATACATTGCCGTCTGCGAGCAAACTTTCCCTCGACGTAGTACCTTGAATTTCCGCTACGAAATACACAGTGTCGCTTGCTCACTGCGTGTGATTTCAGACAGTTATAAGTCCAGCACCATAACCGTATTTTTTTTTTTTGGGTGGGTAATCTTCCAATGATTTCTCCCGCTCTGGGCGGATCGGAAGGGCGTGTCAGACTCTTACTGACTAAAATCCACCCTTGTTTCTTCCCTTGCCTTGCCAGGGGCCACGGTTTTCTCTTGGGACTACCCGCAACCCCGGCAGGCATCGGTCCTAGCGGACCCCGTCAGTTTTACTGACATCTCTTTGAGGCGCGCGTGGAACACGACGTGCCGTCGACTCGGGCCTGGGTCCTTGTCGGACGGCGAGCTTCCCGTTGCTCTCCGTCCGCAGGCCCGCGCCTGCGGTGGCCGGAAATTAGGTACCAATTCCCGACGCCCGGGTAGTCTCCTACGGCGGCGGCGGCTAGGGCTGCTAGGGCGCGGCCTTTGCTACTCCCTTGCGCGCTCCGCCTCCTCCTTCGCGAAAATTACTGCTTCGGGGAAGGAGGTGACGGCTTGCCATGCCCTCTCGCTCCGCACCATGGCCTGAACCAGGGCCGGACGCGAGAGGTCACTGCCGCCGATCGCCTCCACGACCGAACCATAACCGACTAACACACTCGGAACCATAGATAAGTATATTAATAATACATCTATGCTCGGAACCAATCACTTTAATTTGACAATACAACAAAATATTAAAGCTAAGGTCAGCTAGTGGTTGATTCACCCTATGAATGAGCGGCATTTGATGGGTGACCTGCATTTAAATAAATTCGGTCTAATACCACTATTTTTACCTGCCATCCTAGACAGAGCACTATGATTATCCTAACTAATATAAGTACCTGGTCGACTGGGTTATGCTCGGGTAAAAATAGTTAACATATCGTCCAGGAATACCAACGTTGTATCACATCCCCGAGGCTGTGTACATAGAGAAAACGAATTTTCCCAGATATGAGACCTAGTTAGATGGATTTTTCAATACCTAAACCCCTTGCAACTTTTGTCAAAATCGTCAGAGCCTTTTTCGAGACCGTGATTACATTATACAATATGCAACTATTGCTCATTTAATAGTTTATGATATAATCCTAACTTCCTAACTAAGTAAATAAAACTGTAAATGAGAGTTTGTTTGTTACACTTTCACGCTATAACGGCTGAACGGATTTGGATGAAATTTGGCACATTGCCAGACCATGGCCTGAATTAGAACATAGGATACTTTTTATCCCGATATTCTTACTGTATCGAGACTTATGCGGATGAAACTATGAAACGATGACGGATGAAACCGCGGGCGCAGCTAGTAAAGTTAATGCAGGGAGCATTACCAATATACAATGTCGCCCATGCGCATGTGACCGCCCGTAATTTTCTGAATATTCATGAAAAAATATCGAAAATAAACTTCAAAAGGGGGGCCTTTTCACACACACATGCGCATGGGCGACATTGTATATTGGTAATGCTCCCTGCATTAACTTTACTAGCTGCGCCCGCAGTTTCAAAAATTAAAAATTGAATAACATGAAAAATGTTATAGATAGACCCCCGTCTATCTATAACATTTTTCATGTTATTCAATTTTTAATTTTTTAAAGATTTGCTTTCTGTTTTTTGACACATCTCCGAAGTTTATGGGTCGATTTGGATTCTGTTTATTATTTCCAAAAGCTTATGAGATATTTTAATAGGTTAATTAAAATTTTTACAAAAAAATATCGACTACGAAAAAAAAAACGGAATCGAAGTCATTTTTTCGGTAAAAAATTGTGTACTTATTTATTTTAAATAAACTAGTGAAAAATGTTATAGATAGACCCCCCCCCTTTTGAAGTTTATTTTCGATATTTTTTCATGAAAATTCAGAAAATTACGGGCGGTCACATGCGCATGGGCGACATTGTATTGTAGCTAATTAGAGGTAGGTGTACATAAAATAACAAGTACATGCAAATTGCACCGGAGACCGATATGTTGTTTGAAAATCGGTTGTCATGTCATGCGAAGCATTGAAAAACATGTCGTGAGGCAAGGGTTTTCTAAATGAATGATAAGAACTGTAGAGAAAGACCAAAGAATGACGGATTCTGTGAAAGATGATGACTATAAAGGTAATGACTACTTCATCAACTCAGCCTATCGCAGCCCACTGCTGGACAAAGGCTTTTCCCAAGCTGCGCTACAACACCCTGTCCTTCGCCTTCCGCATCCAGTCTACCCAGCCACTGTCTTAAGGTTGTTGGTCCATCTACCTTGATCTACCTTGGGGGTGTCCCACGCTACGCATGCCGATATGCGGTCTCCACTCCAGGACTTGTCTACTCCTCCGGCCATCGGTCCTTCGAAAAACATGGCCAGCCCACTGCTACTTCAGTTTGCTTACTCTGCAACCTATGTCGATAGCTCCGGTTTCCGGATAATTTCATTTCTGATTTATCCTCCATAGAAATTCCGAGCATAGCCCGCTCCATGCATGCTGTCCGATCTTGAATTTGAGGACCAGCCCGACTGTCAGTGTCCTCGTTTCGGCACCGTATGTCATAAGACTCATAATGACTACTTAGATGACGGCTAATTGTGTATGTAATAAAATATGCTGCGCTGACCCCAATAAAAAAGTATGGACTCCCATTAGGTGCAATCTTGAGACTCACACCGGAATTTGTATGTTTCATTATTTTAAAGTATCTTAGCCAGTATCTTAGCATCACAATATCTTGTTTTCTTCTTTATTTATTTTTTGTATATTGGCACCACGTAGCTATATTCGTGTATTTAGTTATTATCTAATCGTGTTTTTGTATGTTGTGCTGTCTTTTGTGCGCACCAAATAAACGATATATCTATCTAACTAAAATCAATATATATAAGAAATAAAGAAAAATATTTTATTTGGGACACGCACAGGAAATACAAACAGTAAGTAATAAAAACTAAAAGGAGCATCTAAAACGAACAATAAAAATAGTTCGTATAAACCAAAAATAAAGAAAAATTAAAAACTATTAACGACCTGTGCGAGGCCAAAAAGGCCAATCCATATTGCATGAAAAACATGTGGATGAACCTATATTTCAAAATGATGCTCTTATTTGCTTGAATTGCTATATAACGCACTAGACAGTTTGGCGCCTAACCAGTACCTAATCGGATGCATAATGGTAGTAGGCAAATGAGACGATGCTGTTGAATGAATTTGTCTAATCATAACATAATTTATTATTATGGTAGGTAAGCAATACATCAAAAATCGGAATATTTTATGCACCTGGCCATGGTGCTCCATATATGGATAACAAGCAATTGGTGCACATGCTTAGATGGCAAATAGCATGCAATCTTAATAAAATTGTGACAAAGTGTAAGACCTATCCTAAAAGATAGGTTGACGACCTCTCTCAAATAGCACCTGAATATGACTAACGCAGGATTGGTCCTGTCCTCGTATCGCACGATAATGTCATGATCTAAAAAACTTGAGCACTTAATAGGCTAATTTATATATACTAGAATATTTTTTTCCATTTGCCTAAAAGCCTGACACACCCAACACCCATTCAGGTTTCTTTTACAGTTAAGTCCTAGGTGCTAAATGAATTTAATATTTAGTCTATTATGTAGAATAAAAAAAATCGAAAAGGTGTGACTTACATCACACGGCCCCCTCTTGTCCAGAGAGCGAAGGCCTGGGTCCCGGGGCCGTGGGTACATGTAAGAACTTTATGTTATTAATTTGACGTTAGCGTAACGAGGAGGTATGATGTAAAAGCTTGTTATTGTCATGTCAAAGAACCCATGAAATCATATTTTTAAAATAAAACAATAAGGAAAGAAAATTTTAATAACAAACCAGGACTAGAAGTTACAAGGCTATATATTTATCAAACGACAACATATAATTAAAGAACACAGAATTGCATCGGCCGATAGATCGACCGATCGAAACTCGCCTTGCAACTAATACCATTGAACTTGGATCGCCATTTGGCATACCTACATTGTCTATAGACAAGCGTGATTTAAGACCAGCTGAAGATATTAATCTCCAAACATTTCTAAATCAAGTTTAAGACAGTAAGATAGTTCATTCACCTTACAATGGATGTAATAAACCATTGGTTCGACCCATAGCATCCTATATAAACCGTTCTTTGTGATCTCAGCACTTATTCTTATAAAGAGCCTAACTTATGAGTACGGAGTTGTATTGAAAGGACATTAATATGTTTGTTTTAAAGACTTTAGTATCGATTTTTGCGGTAAATTCGGTAGTGGACGCAGTTCCTGTTGTGTTTAAAGGTGAGTCTTAATTGTGTTTTAGGAGTGTGACTTTTATTTTTAATAGTGTGATAATATTTGTTGTTAGTTACTGTCTAATAAACTTTTCTTTATGTTAATTGAATAGCTTATTAATAACTTACAGTTAATATACGATTTATTTGATTGAGTTATATAAGTCTAGCTATGGTAGCAGGTGATCATTTTCTTGATAACATTAAATTAATCAATAATTATTTCATATTCTTTCCATTGATATTTATTTTGCCAAGAAATTGTGTAGAAATAATTCCAATAATTCTTGAAATTAATAAAAAAAAAAAAAGTTATAATAATCATGTCTATTGTCTATCACGAGCTTGACACCTACAGACAGGATTGGTCCACACTAGCTCAAGATAGAGAGGAGTTGTAAGGAGAAAAGGAGGCCTTTGCCCTGCAGTGTTACAACATAGGCTAAAAAGAAAATAAATAATAATAATCTGATGTGTTTTATGAAAATATATAATTATATTGTGTTGATGTGAGTGTGATTGTGACGAATGTTGTTATATGTAACAATTATACGATTCAAACAGTGACATTTTGTAAAATAAAACAAATGGTTTTTAAGCTGGTTAATATTTGATGAATAAACCATTCCAATTGTTTCAGAATCAACACCTAATGGGGAAGCAATAGTGGCGATTTCATCTTCTGACCCAAATATAGAGAAATATTATACTCAACAATTTGCTACAAGATCCGGGTTTACACAATTAAATGATGAAGACCAACATCGTCCATTCAACCTGCCACAAAGACCTCAAGGTGCAGTACATTCAAGCTACAGTATTGCAGTTCCTGGGAAAGCTTTAGCAGGAGCGGGAAGAGGCTTCGCGTCAGCATCGTCTGGACCGTTTCTACCTATTTTTACATTCCCAATAGCTCCCGAGGGCTTCGGCTTCAATGACTATGGCCTTAAAGACTGGGTCCGAAATGTTGAAAGCTTCTATAATCCGAATTTTCCTGGGAATGGCCCAGTAAGTAGTGCAACTGCGATTAGTGATAATGGTCATGTTTATGGAAGTGTTAACGGAGTTACTTTTGATAACAGAGCGAAAAGCACTGATAACTTTGATAACAATCCCAAAAAAGCTGAAAATGTTGGTAGTAGTGACAAAACTATACCTTTTGATAAGAAACCTAAGAACTTGGCAACTTTTAACAACAACAAAGAAGATTATAGAAAATATTAAGTAATGTGCAATTGTGCGTGTAAGTGTAACGCAAATTCATGTATTATTTAACAATTATAATAGAGCTAGTGAATAGATTAAGGATATTTTTAAACAATAAACACGATTTAAAAATCAAGGTCTTTATTGATTTTGTTCACTTAATAAATTATTACAAGATTCCCAAAGACATTGAGACAAGTTTGATAGTCGTCTCAACATCTTTTTACATCCTGACAAACACTTTAGTAGAATCCGGAGTTGACGGCGTGAGAGTGGGCAGCCTGTAGACCAGGCGCGTTAATGCTGGTGGCACCACTGTGTTGGATTCCGCCGTGTTGCTGCTGGGCTACCTGAGCAGTGCTGGCGCTGGAATCTCCAAAGTTGTGAGCAGCGGATATGGCTGAACCTCCAAAGTTCTGAGCAGCGGATACGGCAGAACCGTAACCACCGTAACCCGCGGTCTGGGCAGAGGACACGGATGATCCGTAGCCAGAGTTACGGGCAGAGGAGAGTGCTGATCCATAACCACTGTTAGCCGAGGAAAGAGCAGTTCCGTATCCGTGAACGTTTTGGGCGGAGGAAACAGCGCTGTTGTAGCGGGCGGGGCCACCGCTCTGAGCGGACGAGACAGCGGATCCAAAGTTGTTGTTACCCAGAGAATGAGCAGAAGACACGCCGTAGTTGCCGAAGTTCTGGGCAGAAGCAACTGCAGACTCGTACGACGGGCGGGGAGCGACTTGGTATGTGGGGTGCTGGTGGTACTGTACGGGGTGGCTGTTGCCAGCTTTAGCGATTCCTACACCACGAGCGTAAGCGCCACCGTCAGCGGATCCACTGCCGTAGCCCACTGCCTCACCATCACCAGACTGGAAGGCGGTGCCAAAGCCGGTGGAGTGGGAGATGCCTCCGATGTTGCTGCTGAAGCCACTTCCAAACCCATACGAGATGCTGGGAGAGCGGCCGATCCTCATGACCACACCAGGGAGTTCTGGAATAATTATAATTCGATATGAGACATACATGGAAGTAATTTAAACAAGTGTTAAGAAATTGTTATTTTTATATACTAATTAGTAGACTACAATAAGCTCGTTATGAGGTATTCAAAATTCACAAGTCATTTATTCAAACTAGGCTGCGAATCAGCACTTTTCGAACGTCAAAATTACATAAGACAGTCCCCCAAAAACGCCCGCCCTTCACCACTTCCTAGTGCTTTAGCTGGGAAGAAGAAGTGGCGCAACAAACTCTCCAGCAGCACAGCTGTTTGTATGAAGTAATGTTCATAATTCCGATGTCTTTACTGTCATAATTTGGAGGAAAAGTACACTGTACTGAAAACTTTAGTTTGACATTGAAGTTATCAGTAGGTAATAATAGCAGATCAATTACGTTTCAAGGATCTAAGACGAATTCGATTACTATTGCATCACTTACCGTTGTACCAGATGGGCACTGCATTGCAAGCAGCAAGAACGGTAGCAAGGACGATGATTTTGGCGGCCATCTTTGTACTCTCTTTCAAGGATGTTCAAGGAGTTTGAAGGATGTTTCAAGGTCCTTTCCTCAGGTGGTTGTGGATGGTTGTGAAACATTCCCCTCAGCTTATATACTACTCACATAATCCCCCCACTCAAACCTGACTGGGTCACCACTACACCCAAAGCCATTGACACTCATAAACAAAATTTATCTAACGAGTTACGGTAAACATTTTTTGATGGGTACAGGTGATCCGATACCATAAATTGTTTTAGTATCATCTTTAAATTGATAAGACAACTGATTAATTGGCCGTAATAAAATCTGGGCAAATCAATAGAAAAACTAAAACAAGAATTCTCAATTAAAATATTTTCTAATTTGAAGAGGACGGCGGAAAGCACTTTATCATTTTTAATTATCTTTTCAATAGTGTAGACCATAGCGTTTGCTTAAAACACATAAATGTCACAGTTTGCGTTAATTAATAAAGAAATCAAGAAGAAATGATCTCATATGTTAATCAAGTTTTTTATTTGATTAATCCAATTCCGATAAAGGAGTCAGTTTATTCAAACAACAGTTAAAACATTTTCCTGCGGGAATTAATTCTCAGTTATGTGACGACCATTAACGTTTCTATTACATCCGTTTAATGAACCAGTCTGGCAATCTTAAAATAGCCCTAAATCAAATATGCTTCTATAAGAGGCCTACTTCTAAACAGCTGGCTATGTTACCTATATAATAAAAATGACATGCTGTTCGTTGGTAAGCGCATCACGCACTGCGCACTTGAGAAGGGCTGGAACTAAACGTCCTTTTTTGTAAAGGATTTTTCTATGAACTATTGAAATTTGTTTAGGATAACGCCTGTCGAGTCAGCTTGTTGGTAATAGTTCAACTACACCGTCATCATCATCATCATGCAAGCAATGCTATATCCATGTCTTCAGGTCTTGGGTGTAAGTCAATGAGTTTTCTCATTTCTTCCCTTATGAATTACAGTTGTAAGTTACTCTATGTGTACAGCCAATAAAATATTGCAGGATCAGCATTATGAACACCATGAAGGACGGGCGTTTTTGGGGGACTGTCTTATATAATTATATGACGTTCGAAAAGTACTGATTCTCAGTCCAGTTTGAATAAATGACTTTTGAATTTGTGAAAGAAATGAACTTTGTAAGTTCAAGATCGGAATTATCTTTATTTAGTAGTAAGTACGGTATCACGATTTAGCTCTGTCTGATTATTTATATTTCTAAAAGGAAAAAGTCCAACTACATTTGTTTCTAGTTCACAATTTCGATAGGATTACCTACTTATTTATTTAACCATTTCTGTACACACATAAACATACAAGAAGAAAGGAACAGAAAAATATGTACAGAAGCAATGCTTATTTCTAAAGAAATCTCTTCCAGAATACTCGCGATAGGAGAGTAGATAAAGATTACAAGAGTAGAAGAGAAATCAAAAAACAATACACTAATTTAAATATAAACATACAATACGAGAATATACATAATTACAATGTAATTTAAATAATAAATACATATGCAATTATGGCAAACTGAAATGATTTATATGTTCATTTTATGTTTATAGGATGATAAAAGTCAAGTCACTTTGACGATAGTCAATAAAATTCAGATGCACTAGTAAAATTTGTTGCAATCATACTTAACGATGTCCCACAAATCAATAATTTAGAATCTGCATCTATTCGAGAAATCATCTCCTAGGTCAAAGACCTTACAGAACCAGGCAAATGATCTAAAAATTATACCCAAACATAAAAATTCCTAATTTTATTGAGGATGTGAACCATTTATCAATAATAAACCTTTCTAAGGAGTTAGATCTCATCTTGATTATTATCATAATGTCGTCGTCAAAATTGTTCATAAAGATTTAAATCAAAATAAAGAAACACTTTATATAAGAAAACATTATTTATTGGATCGAAAAAGACTTCAATATTTTTGATAACGTTTTTTATTTCAAGAAAGAACACCCATATTAAAATCTTTAATTTTATTCATACGGAACCATCACATTTATTTCTATATTAATTAGTAACAAAAGTTTATCACAGTTTTTCACTCATACATAAATCGTCTTCAGCATATTTACATAAACTTATCTTCATTATTAAAAAATAATTAATACCATACTGTTGTAAGACACGATAATTTAACTTATCGGTTAACATGCATATGCGTAATTACAAAAAAAAACAAAATCGAATCGGCAATCGACAATATCACCATTTAACACACTAGAAGTCTAGAATTAACTCGTCTAAGCTTTGCTCCCAGCAACAGCCGTAGCACTCGCACTCGACCGAGCATAAGCGTAGTCATTTCCCTCGTCATAGTCCCCTTCTTCACCTTCATGCTCATCTCTATAACCAAAGAGACCTTGAAAACCATATCCTCCACGTCCCCCATTCGGAGCACCTGAGTAATAGTTCCCATTGAACTGACTGTTGTAGGCTCCATTGCCGTTGCCGAAACCTGGCCTGTTGTATCCTCCCTGGCTTTCGTAGCCGTTGTAACCGTGGTTGTAGCCCTGGTTCGAGTAACCGTGGTTGTATCCTTGGTTAGGGTAACCGTGGTTGGGGTAACCACCGTTGGTCTGGTAGTTATTGGGGTAGTATCCATTGGCGTGGCCGCCGCCGCCCTCATTCGCAGAAGATTGAGACTGACTGATGGCAATGTTTATTGGTGGTTGGTATCCTTGATATCCAGGATATCCTTGGTTACCCTGGTAACCCTGATAACCTTGGTAACCTTGGTGTCCTTGGTAACCACCATACCCGCCCTGACCGCCATAACCTTCGCAGATTCCATATTTCTTACATAATTTCTTCTTGTGCAGTGTGCGAGGTTCTCGCACTAAGCTGTCAGATTGGACATTCTCAGCTTCTGAAAATAGAAAAAAAAACTTTAAATGATGACAATCCAAAAGGCATTTGTTTTTTTTTTATAGTGTAACACAGGTATGCGGCATTATAAAAGGTGTGTGGTCATTTTGCACATCCGATCAAAATCTAGTTTTAGAAATTAAACGAGTACGAAACGATTGTAGGACTCACGCCTTTATTTATGGGTGAATTGAACCTCCCACTCGCTGAAAGTATGCCAGTAACATTCGGAGACGTTTCCTTTATGACTTTCGAAACTTGCAAAAATCTGGTTTGCGGATTTAGCAAATATAATTTAATTAAAAGTGGCACTCATCTTGTTTATAATGAAATGATACAATAATAGCCGAAGTGAAGATTACAAGTAACACATTTTCATCCTAACCTCAAATCCTAACCTAACCTACAATGTCACCTAAAGTAGACCACCCAATTACCTACTACACAAGCAACAATTACCGACAATTACCTAACGGTATCGACATCGAAACTGCAAGTTTTATCGATTGATCGTGAAACCACAAGCTGATTATAGAGTATCGATAAAAAATTACCACCTTCGGCTAGGGTTGGGCTGCATCCCGCGAGTGCGATGGCAAAAAACAATACGCGAATATTAGCCATCTTTTATTGTTTATAGTGTGTTCCGTTAAAATGTGTTTTATTTTTTTGCGAGAGCAGCTTTATAGGTCGGCCTGGAGGTCGTGCCCCACGCCTCGGCAACTCGAGAGTCGAGACATTGAGGTTTTATTTGGAAAAAATCCCACGGAAGTGAGACACAGTCATTAAAATTGTAAACAATACCGTATTAGTAGACCGGAAGATGTTTATTGTAATAAATTCAAATGATGATAGGAAGTGTTGTCTGCTGTCAGAAGCACCCATTTGTCTTAATCCTAAGGGTTTCCTGGAAGACTTTATTGAAGAGGAGGATACCGACAGTATGTGCATTACCAATTTAGAGGCAAACGCTACTGCGTTTTCATAAAGAAATAATCCCAAAGGTATATCTTACATCACCCTAACATAAATGAAGAATGTGTAGGTATCTGGGCGCGATTCAATGATTACCAAATGAAATGTACTATGATATTGACCTCGATTGTTAAGTAACAGTTAATGAACTTGTTCTCGTCAAGTGTTGTGTAATTATAAGTAACCGGTTTATCTTCTGGTTATTTAACCTAATGACTTTCAAGTTAGCTGCTCAATCTTCAATTTTGTTAAGGCCCTTTCCTACATAAACCTAGCGTACTTCATTCCGACAGCATTTGCTCCATATCTAATGACATCATTAGGTTATACAGCCAACCTTCAGACAGGAGTGCTCTTGGAAGTGTCTTCACGGACCATAATGTCCTTTCTAAATGTCGATGTGCAAATGTGTCCTGCAGTTTATACTATGACGCGTCACAAATGTTGCATAATATCTCATGCACATAGCACATACCTTTGTTTATAAAATAAATAAAATCTTTGCGTGACTGAAACATTATTGTGCAACCCAACACAATTGTAAGGCTCAAGTTTCTAACTAATTTCATATATTATGTGTAGGATAAGTTGATATATGACTATCATAAATATAAATTGCACTTGACCTGAAGATGGGTAAATTAATTAATAGGCAAATAATAAAACTGCCCCAGGCGCCTGTTGATTGAAATCGATATGGTCGATGACACTAAGTTGTAATCTCCGAATCCTAAAAATATTATGAACACTAATTTTGAAACGCGATATCCGTGTTAAAATTATTTTAGTTAAAAATAAAACAGTAGAAACAAATGGCTTGCTTGTGAATGAAGTTTTACCGTTTTATCTGTTATGCCTTGTTATGATAATATTTATGTGTACTTATTCTGTTTTTCAGTGTTGTTCTTTGTGGTTTTCCTGCTGTTACAGTTTTGGTTTCTTTCTGTGGTTTTATTTAAAATTACTTATCTGTTCATCAATCATTTTTGCACCTAAACATTTCTGAGAATGGGCTAAACTTTCCTGCTTATATTTGTATTTTCTTTTAAATACAACTTTGTTTATTATACACCTGTATGATAAAGTTTCAGAACAAAAACTAAGGCGAGTAAAATAGAAAAAAAGTAAAACTGATGGGAAACTGGCTACAGCTGTACCTCCTAACGAAACAGGATACAGAGATCAAAGTAGTCCATCACTAAAGTTCTACCAGAAAATAACGGTGCAATTCGCGGTACTAGACGTTCTTTTTACTTGGCGGTTTTATTACCCTATGATTATACTGAGATTGCGCAAGCGCACAGTTGATAGCCATGTCTGGGTTGTCACTTGTATGGTGCAGCTCCAACAATAATGGTTCCGGTAGTCGGTATTTTAACAGTTAAATGGGAGGAACTTTGACCGGTACTTACTGTGAGATGTGTTTGCTAACTGTCAATTTGGGCCATCAAGGTTAGCGGTAGATCCGCAGATGTGTGAGATTCAGTTCTTTAGCCGCACTTTCATGGGTCCTCATTCGGTAATTTTTTTTTTTTTTTTTGTCTCAACGCTTAAGCTTTGGCCTGCATCTCACCTGAAGGTAAGTGATGATCAAGAAGATGGTGGAAGCGAGCTTCACCTGAAATCCTCAACAACAGAGGAACTGGCTATCTTACCTCTTACTGCCGAAACACAACAATGCTGTTGACATTATTGTTAAGGCGATAGGCTTAGATAAGATGGTGGTAGCTAGCCAGGCGGATTGAGAACAAGCCCTTCCACTACTACAAATTGACTCCGGGTTATGTTGTATTTGCATTGCCATCTTACTCTGCTTAACTCTCTTCGGTAGGGAGCTTCAGACAGCAGAAAAACCTTGCATATGATACTTGGGAACGTTTTTGACTGCCAGTTCTATGGAAGTTCAAATAGTGAAATGAAAAATGTCATTAAATTCGTTCATCGCGAAATACTGTGAGTGATAAAGCAACATAAGGAACCCTGTTCTCGTAGTAGGTATATCAATTTAAAACTTTAATGTTCGTATCATTAAATATAATGTAATTAACATATTTACATAGAAATAATTAATTAAGTGACACTTTTCTCGCAAAAACTCCAATTAATCTCCAAAATAAATGGCTGTTTTTGTTCAACAATTTTATTTTTTTGACAAATGGTGCTATATCGTATATCTACACCGCTATTCTGCGATAGCACAATTTTTTTAATAAGTGCTTTTTAGCTGTAATTTTTAGGGTTCAGTAGTAATAAAGGTGAATCAATTCGGGATAAATCATCGATCGCCTTTGGCAATTTTCACCGTTTTTTTTTTTTTAATATAATTCATTAAACTGTCAACGTTATAATAAACGGAATGACAGTTATTAAAATTATTGCCTTCACTCTCTTTCTTAATTTAGTTCTTTATTTATATATACAATGAAACGTTATACTTAATAGGTATAAAAACGGAAGCATATGAAATAAAATGTTTCCTAGTCCATTAAAGATTTCGCATAATCGTATATAATTTTGGCCATAAACTTGGTGGCGAGGTTTTGCGTGGGCGCATAACTGACCTCCGCGTTGATGATAAGATTCTACTCGGATGTCGATAAAGTCCTTTCTGCCTTGACAAATATGTCTGACGTACGCATACTATGATCTGCATTTTAATATTTCATGAATATAAGCAAGCTCTTGAAAAATCTTCGAAGGTTAAGTTCAAGCAGATTTGTATGAGTCATCCGGGTAGGAAACCACTAAATAAAAAAATAGTAGTTGTAGGCTTCTCTTGATGTAGTAGTACCTATAATCAGCCTATAGCATTAGTAGGTACTGCTGGGAATCAAGCCACCTCTTTGAAAGAGGGAGTGGGCTTAACCACCACGCGGGCCCAGTGCGGGCTGTTGGTACCTAGTAGTAGATTATTTACTCTCGGAATACAACACGGTGCTAAAAAATCAGCTGTTCCATACATTTTGACCGCGTAGGTATCGCACTTTTCTATGAAACAGCAAATTTTTTTTTCCGACCATTTTTAATAACCGACCAAAAGTTTCAACGCAGATGGGTTCAGAATCATGTACTGAATCCATGGTAACGGGCTTCGCGTCGATGTCCCTGACACTCTGTATTATTTGACATAAGCGAGCAGGTGGTGTGAAAAGGCTTTAAAATTATCCATCCATTTTGGTAGAGCGCTAAGCTAACACACTGGTACGCCATTGCCACGTCGCCGTCGCTACGTAGACATGGCTACCTCTGGCTACCTACCGTAGCCAAATAAGGTTGCCAAATAGGTAGCCAGTACCACGTTGTCGTCCGTCTTGGCAATCAGTTGGCTACTGAGTGAGGGAGGCATAACATACTTGTATACAAAATACTGGCGACTTGGCTATGCGTCGCCAAGTCGCCAGAGTACCCAGTCTCCACATAGGGGCCGACCGGTCGTGGCTATCGTCTCCAAAATGTTGACGTCGCCAGATCGTAGCCAAGTGAGTTAACTGTCATACATTTTAATACGAATTGTTTGGATACGTAGCCGGCGACGTCGCTATGGCGGGCGTCCCAGTGTGTTGGCGCTCGTATTGTAGGTAATCATCACGTGCGGGTTAATCTACTTATCACGATAAGTTTGCCAAATTCTGGCTCTTGATTTAAACGATAAAATAATTACGTACATACATTTTACTGTTATCCGTTTTTTTTTGTTTTGTTTTCATTAAATTAATTCATCGATTTTGTTGATCCATAAATTCAAAATTGTAGTGTGACAATTCTTAGCATATTTTCAATAAATAACATAATTAATAAAGAAACACTCCAGTTACAATTTCTCAATTAATAAAAAATATCCAATGATAGAATGTTTCTTGTCCCAATATTTATAAGGCGATAATTTATACTAATCTCGAAAATTAGATATTTTACGATGTTAAAACAGCATTCGTTTTGTATGACAGGTTTTTACAACTACTTAGCATTTCCTCCTTATTAATATAGTTTTTTTATGGATTCGAGAGAAATGTGCTTAAATGGATAGTTTCATGTATTTAGTGTATAACTTGATGAACGGTTTGTCATACTGTTTCTATGTCATCTGCTGTTTTGATTGTGCTGCTCTTGTTCAATGTATTAAGGCTTCCGCAGACAGGCGCGATGCGACTCTGGTGGAACAATTTCTATGTAAACTTCACTTATAGGTATTGATCTACCGGTGTCGCGTCGCGCCTGTCTGCGTGAACCTTTATCGCATTCGTTTTTATAGGTAGGTACTTCTCAGTGAAGAAATGTTTGTGGATGTGAAGCTCATTTAAGGCGAAAGCGTCACTGTAGCCCGCGGAATTCAAAATTTCTTAAGTTTATTGCAATTTACAGGTCAGTATCAGGTTGTGTGTTGATATGATTCGCGGCCGTATAAAATGTTTATTTACAGAAATATAATCATAGAAATCATCAATACATCTCTATGCTTTATTTATTATTATTTATATTGCAAATTGCAAAAAACGAAAGAACTTTTGAATTTCGCGGGCTACTTTAGCGCATTCCCATATTATCAATTACATAGAAAGAAATTTATTTAGCACAGACTAAAAGGCACATAACATACGCACTCTGCTGATAATAACATCAAATAAAAAGTGTAAGCTGATCATCATCATCAGCCTAAACCCTCGTGCAGACCGACGCGACTCCGGTAATGTTTTATTTTAAATTGTTTTGTCAGAGTCGCGTCGCGCTTTCGCGTCGCGCCTGTCTGCACGAGGCCAGCGATTCAATGCTTTAGGCTGATGATGATGATCAGCTCATGGCTTATGTCCAGCAGGGTATAGGCCTATCCAATCGCGCGCCATGTAATCCGATCCTAGTCAACTCTCATCTAGCTATTAGCTATTCGGCGAACACCATCCCAGTGAAATTACAAGCATAATATTATATAACTAGCTATACGCGTGATATCCTTATAAATTATACCCTCAGCCTATAATATTCCCACTGCTGGGACACAGGCCTCCTCTCTGTGAGAGGCAGTGGACCGTAATCCACCACGCGAGCCCAGTGCAGGTTGGTAGATGTCACATGTCTTCGATTTTTTTGGTTCTAGGATATGCCGGTTTCCTCACGATGTTTTCTTTCACCGTTTTGAGAGCAGTGGTGATGAAATAATTTACACAAAGTGAAGCGCCTGTTCGATTTCGAACCAACGACCTACAACTCGTAAGTTGCGGCCGTTTCCACTGGGCCACCACTGCTCTAGCCTATATTACTCAGTGATAATATAGCATACTACTGGTGAAAGAATTTTTTAAATCGGTTCAGTGAGTTCATTAATTACAAACAAACATACAAAAATCTTTTCTGTTTCAAATATTAGTGTAGATAGATATTTTCAAAGTTGTTTCTGGGTGATGAGTCCACAACGATCTTGTTCTTTGAGGAACTGGTCTTTATAGTACCAGTAACCGACAGTTCCGGCAGGTACCAGTTCCGTCAAATTTCACGATAACTTTATCAAACTCAAACACAAAGCATTTATATTTTAAATAAACCACTTACAGGCACTTTTGAGTTGTCAAGGGGTCAGTCAGTCAGAAAGATGAAGCTAGATGCCCATTCCAAAGCGTAGTAGGTTCATATGGAGAAGAACGGGCAAGAAACTCTTACACACTTATTTCAGAGTAGGTACCTGTACTCTGATAAATAAAAACTTTTTCAAAAAAAAACCGACTTCCAAAAAAAACAATAGGTACATTGTGAAAAATAACTTTGATTTTGGAAGTCGGTTTTTTTTGTAAAAAAAAATATTTTTACTTTTTAGTTGTGGTACCTATACCTATCCCACAAAAATACGAATACCGCTTCCTGCTATGCGAGTAACAGTGACAGGAAGTTCATCAATATAAACTAAGTGGGAAAAATATGTATTATTGAACTAACTCAAAAAATATCAAAACAAAGTTGATAAAATGTATATGGGACCACCTCGGTAGGGAGCTTACCCTTCCAAACAAAAAAAAAAATTCAAAATCTGTCCACAATTGACGGAGAAATCGGTGTACATACTTACATAAAAAAATACCTTACATACATAAAGTCGAACATATAACCTCCTCCTTTTTGAATGTCGGTTAAAAAGTTATTTATTTATCGAGAAATTAGAAGAAAGTAATTGTGAAATATAGTAAAAGTAACTACTTTCATTTAACCAAAGCTGTTATTATAACCTCCTAAAATATTTATAATACACACATACCATTTATTTTTACGACTATATTAAGGCACATAAAAAGTAATTTACTAAATACATAAGTTATATTTTAATTTATACGAGCTGCCAAAATGGATATAATCTTAATTGTCTTGATTGCGAAAAAGTGAATGATGTGCCTTTCTTTGATATCCGTCACGACTATGGGCGTCTACGTGCTAGTATAATTGAGTTAGCAATAGGCCGAATCACCATAGTTTTTAAGACGTTTTTTTTCTTCAGTGTGGCCAGTATTATAAAATCAATGTTTCTTTATGTAAAATCTCATTAGGAACAATGTTTTCTAGCGCGTGCTGCTATTAGAAATTCGAAAAAGATTAAATTTTTGAGCAAGTTTTTAATAAATCCAAATTAAAATTAGTAATTAGTTTTTTTAGTTCTCATTCAGGTCGCAAGAAGAACATCATGGGTCTGGCTCACGAGTCTTTTGAAAAAAAAATGTCAGTAGATCCACATCTTGAAATCAGGATCCAATGAAAAAACAATCGCCACTAGATCTATCATGGATGGTCAATTTATCTTCTGAGATTGAACGGCTTTTTAGTTTATTTTTAAGATTTAAGAACATCGTCCGAATATTAAAATGATTTTATATGAAATCCTAAAATATTACGATACTAAATTAAAGAGCTGTTTGTCACCAGACAACTTAAATAGATGTAATATTGTGATTTATCTCGAGCATTTTGCCTTTCCTCACAAAAGAATGTGACAAGTTGCTATTTAATAGTTCGGGTCTAAAAAAAGTTTGCTGTGCGGGTTTTTTTCTGTGTCCAGTATTATGATTAACGTATGGTAGGTATTTCCTCCAAAGTCCTAAGAGTTTGTAAAAAAAACACACCAAGTGCGAGTCGGATACGAAGGGTTCCGTACTACTGTAAAATTAAAATATTTAGCAGAAAACGCCTACTAAACCCCATTCCTTGTGGGAACACCCTTTAATTTTTAACTTTATTTATTTTAATTATTTGTTATTGCTATAGCGGCAATAGAAATACAGAAAACTATGAAAATTTCAACTGTCAACCTATTACGGTTCATGAGATACAGTCCGGTGACAGACAGACGGACAGCAGAGGCTTAGTAATAAGGTTCCGTTTTATACCCTTCAGGTACGGAACCCTAAAAAGATTTCAATATTAAGCAATCAAAATTTTATATAAAATAATCAAAGAGAACTGTACTAGCTGCGCCCCGCGGTTTCACCCGCATATGTCTTATCCCGTGGGAATATCGGGACAAAAAGTATCCTATAACCTAACCCAGGTCTTCGTCTACCCATGTGCTAAATTTCATCCAAATTCATTCAGCCGTTTTAGCGCGAAAGCGAAACAAACAAAGCCACTTTCGCATTCATAATATTAGTTAGGATAGTTGCCCCGACTTTGCTTATTATGAACTTGAACCTTCTCCTCGGACAGGTGACTAATAAAACTGTTGCAATAAACGTTTCTTCTCGCAACACCACAAAGGCTTACATATGTTTATTTAAGTGATACACCTTTAATTAACTTGGCTTTGGAATAACCGAAAATATGACCCTGTACCTACTTAGGTACTAACCGCATGGTTTACGCAAGACCTAGCGCAAGGGTGACTTTAACCTACGTGACGGCTTCCATTTCGTCACATTTCACTTGGCCATGGAGATGTGCACGTCATTGTTTCATAATGACAACCCGGTGCCGCTTGATAACATAACATACCATCACGCCTCGTTTCCCCGAAGGGTTGGGCAGAGGCGTACCCATATTTCGCCTGTAATAAGGGGCAAGCCTATTGCCATCAACCGGGCACAAATCCAGACTCCGCGCTGCTACTAAGAAATTTCAGATAGAAAAACCCAATAATACTTTGACCGACCCGGGAATTGAACCCAAGATCTCATGCTCAGCAGTAGCGCTTGCGACCACTAGACTAACGAGCCAGTCAGCAGACACTTGTGAAAACTGTCGATAGTGTCGTTTGGTTCGGCCAGTTAAGGGCACGCTAGTCAGTCATTCTTCCATACAAACGTAGTATGGTGATTACTCGTCTGCTTGACGGAGTATGTCCAAAACTAAAAATTATATAAATTATCTTGTCATTATCTAGCCCCGTATGGAAACAGAATTCGAAAAAAAAAAAAAAAATATTTTCCCTGACAATTAATTAGATGAAATATGAGTCTATCCATCTGGCTCAGAAGCTTACAATGCCCACGCATATTGAGCAGACATCTGCTGACTGAGACCATAAACATGTATAAAATGACAAATTTTTGTAAAATTAAAATAACCTAAATAAAAATCTAGATATTCCACTTATTTAACATTTTATTAGGAGAGTGGCCGAGTGCTGGCATACCTACGAATAGCTCATAAGAATAGAATGCAGTTGTCACAAAATTAAAAAAACCGATAAAAAAGCTAATATATTACAACGGTGAATAACATAAAACACTTAACAATACTACCTATTAGAGCTTTTCTAGATAAAAAAACACCGATGTGTGAGGTTTTATTGATTATCAGAATCTAACGGGCAGCTAGTGTCACACAATGTTAAGCTTTTGTTAACTTTTAATTGTATTGTTTACAGTGTAAAAGGTCTTAAGTTCAGTAGTCGTGTAGAAAGTCACAAGTGCCATTTAAGATACGGTGGTTGCCTGTCAGTAACCTCAAAATGGCCATACCAAACGTAATTTGTACGATGTTCTGGTACTGTTTCAAGTTCATGGGGCATTATAATACAGTACGTTAACATTTTAATTCTTGGCGGTGTGTACTTGTTTTTATTATTTTCCTGTTTAACAGGTAAAAAGTAACTTTTTTGCGAATTTGTAACCAAGCGTTTTTAAACAAAAATAAAATATAATTAATTGTAGGTACTAGTCAAATCGAACGGAACCTGAGTGAATTTGACACACATAATGACTTTCTCCTTACAGTATTTTGTGTAAACGTTCTATCACATTTCCGAGGCTGTGAAAATTGAAAAAATGTTTTATTTTTCAGATATCCGACCTAACTAGATCGATTGTTCGCTCTTGCTAACCCCTATATTGCAGGCCAGCTTTCGTCGAAATCGTTAGAGCCGTTTTCGAGAACGTGATTAAAAATATATATGTATACAGGGTGTCCCTGGAAACCTGTACCAGCGAAGGTCTGTGATCAGGGGACACCAATACCTATCGATTGAACCCCCATGTATGTTCCGCGATATTTTGTTTAGTTTTCGAGAAATTATTTTTTTTGTAATATTTTCAGATTTTTTTATATTTTTGGCGGTTTTGGTTCTAACTTTTTCTATTCTTCATATCAATCGCAAAAATGTGAGAAAAGTCATTTCAAATGCTTGAAATAAATTTCACTATTTAAAACCGCCAACAATATAAAAAAAAACTGAAAATATTACAAAAAAAAAAACTCGAAAACTACAAAATATCGCGGAACATACAGGGGGGTTCAATCAATGGGTATTGGTGTCCCTTGATTACAGACCTTCGCTGGTACAGGTTTCCAGGGACACCCTGTATATCTATACATATAATAAAATTGTAGAAAAGTGGTGTCTGTACAATGGAAATATATGAAAAAAAAATAGCAGGGGTTGTTATTATATCGATGCTGAACCCGAGATTGTAATTAATTTTTTTTTTGTCTGTTTGTCTGTTTGTCTGTTTGTCGGTTTGTCTGTTTGTCTGTGTGTTTGTGCACGCTAATATCAGAAACGGCTTATTCGATTTAGATGCGGTTTTCACTAATATATTGTAATAAGCTTCACTTAACATTTAGTGTTTATTTCATGTCAATCGGTTCATAAATAAAAAAGTTATGTCAATTTAAAGAATCACGGCGAACATTTGTTATAGGTTAGGCATTTCTTTCCTTGATTTTCGGTATACTTATCTTAATTTTTATTTAGGGTTTGTATATAAATATTATAAGTATTTGGTATAGGTTAGGCATTTCTTTTCTTGATTTTCTTTATTAAGTATAAGTTTATTAGCTCAGGTTAGTAATTAATTTTTCTAGCAATTCTTTTGTTTTATAAAGTTAGTACGTTTGGTTTACACGTCTTAACACTTATTACACTGTGACAATTTTAGACTGTATAATAATCTGTAAGTATTTATATAGTACGTGTTTACTAAATAACTGTGTGTTAAGTAGTAAGTACTATTTTATTGTAAGAATGCCTCGAAGAAGAACCAACCTCTCCCAATGTATCAGAAATGCTAAAAGGATGAGATTAGTTCGATCACAGGAATCTGAGGAAGGTCGTGAGGCAAGGCTCTCTGCAACTCGGGAACATCAGGCTAGGTTTCGTGCTGCAGAAACTTTGACTCAGCGGGAATCTCGACTGAGTTCAAATCGTTCTCGAATGGTCGAGGTCGCGAAAAATTTTTTTCATACTAATGGGGTCAAGTCATGAAAAAGGTTGAAAAACACTGCCCTACATTAATCCTACTAATATTATAAATGCGAAAGTTTGTGAGGATGGATGGATGGATGGATGGATGGATGTTTGTTACTCTTTCACACAAAAACTACTGAACGGATTTTGATGAAACTTTACAATAATGTAGCTTATACATTAGAATAACACATAGGCTACAATTTATAAAGATTTTATGTGATTTGGCCATAATATAACGATAAGTATCAAGTAAGTCGGAAAAATTCCTGCCCTCTGAGATCTATCTTTGCGTGCGCTGCCTTTTTTTTTTTTGGGCGGTTAATCATCCAATGACTTCTCCCGCTCTGGGCGGAGCGGAAGGGCGTGTCAGACTCTTACTGACTAAAACCCACACGTGTTCCTTCGATCCTTGATATCTCTTTGAGGCGCGCGTGGAACACGATGCGCCGTCGACCCGGGCCTGGTCCTTATCGGACGGCGAGCTGCCCGTTGCTCTCCGTCCGCAGGCCCGCGCCTACGGTGGCCGGAAATCGGCTATCAATTCCCGACGCCCGGGACGTCTCCTACGGCGGCGGCGGCTAGGGCTGGTAGGGCGCGGCCTTTGCCACTCCCTCGCGCGCTCCACCTTCTCCTTCGCGAGCATTACTGCTTTGCAGAAGGAGGTGACGGCTTGCCATGCCCTCTCGCTCCGCACCATGGCCTGAACCAGGGCCGTACGCGAGAGTTCACCGCCGCCGATCGCCTCCACGAGGACACGGCGCGGCGTTGGTCCACCCAAGCCGGGCAGACCTCCACCGTATGCTGCGTGCGCTGCCTAAACCGTTAGAGTTACATGAAGAAAATGTATTGTGGGATTGTTTGTCTTAAAGAGTTCTAAATAAAAGCCTATAACCAAAATAGTTGGCAATAAATACAGTTAAATTGAATACTTTTTTTACATTGCATATTTTAGAGAATTTAGTTAATTCTTATCAAAATAAATACCTTCATCGCTTTTGGTATTTAATGTAGATAAAGTTTGTCTTTTACACTAAGTAATTTGGACAAATAGTTTAAAAGTTAGAACGATAAGAATGACCTGCGATATTGAGTCGACGGCGCACAGAACGAGGGTGGAGGGGCGGGCCAGCCAGGGGATGACTCGCCAGAGCGCCAAGTAGAAGCTATTGCTTAATAATTATGTTCGAGAAATAACGTAAATAACGCAATTAATTGTTAAACTGTCAAAATGAAACCCATTGCTATTGTAAGTGCTACGCAATTACCCCGCTGATTTAGGACATGTTACACGTTCCTGTGGGATAATTTCCGACATCCACGCGGGCGAAGCCGCGGGCAGAAGCTAGTACATAATATATACAAATATTACTTGTTTAATAGTATAGGATATGAAATTCTCATTTCATTGCTTCTGTTTAAGTATGTAGATTGTCACCAGGTCAACATTCAGGTCATTTGTATTTACATAATTATTACATTGGCATAATAAAGAATGGTAAGAGGAATTCTATTCCGAGAAAAATGCACATATTTTTCAATATTTAATTCTCATAACAATGGAAATCTCACAATATTTATAACAGTAACATAACTATTATACAGTTTAAAACAAATTCAGGCAAAATCTAGAAAGCTTTTATCGATAACAAGCAACGTATAAAATACATTCAAGATAACAAAGTGCTTTCAAATTTTAGCTTTTCTTTATTTTGTCTATGTAATCAAAACATCTCTAAAATATTTCGGACACAAAACATCAGACAAATGATTTCTTTCTAACACAACCTTATTTACAAACTAAACAGACTTGTATTTATAACCTAGAAACTTAACTTAAAGCAACTTTACATATACTCGCCTCACGTTTTTGGACTAGCTTTAGCAATGGCTACTGCAATAGCGTCCCCATTCTCACTCCTAGCATTACTGAGTGCAGACGAAGCACCATTCCCTCCAGCACATGTGGAACATGGCTCTTGTCCTCTCGACGCATCATCAGAGAACTCTTCGAATCGATGGTGGTGATGGTGAGGTGGTGGTGGCCAATATGGGGGCGGGCCCGGTGGTGGTGGCCAGAATGGTGGCGGGGGCGGAGGTGGAGGAGGAGGCCAGTACCTCGGCCCACGTTGTGCGTAGTCATCGTAGCTGTCACAGGAGTTAGGTGAACGCTTTAGCCGCTGGACCAGGAGGCCATCCGTAGCTGGAATGATAAAGGTTGTGATTATTTAATCATTGAGATGAATTCTTATTAATATGAAGAAGTTTTTGTCCCTGGACTAAAACTTTGGACGTGTTTAACTCAGTAGCGAAAAACATTTCAAATATTATTCCAGATCTGTAGCATTTAGCTGAGAGATTCACTACATTTTATTGTTCATTCCAACTTTACAGCAATTATTTTATCCTTTTGAAGTAATCTTGAAGAGGTAATTGGCGGAAACATAATACTAATAACCAGAATTAAATTATCGCTATTATAATCCGTAATGAGGCTATTTAGGTTGAGTTATAACAGAACTTACGTTTCACATCAGCAGCTGAGAATTCTATCAACGCAGTAGCTATTAACAATACACCTATTCGCCACATATTGTCGATTTGTTATGAACTAATTTTACAAATATTACATCTTTATATGCTCGATAGATGAATATTAAATAAATACTCCGAGAAATACCACGAAAACTCATTTTCACAAGTTAACTTTAATTGGTTATGACAACTTAGATGGTTAGTGTGAAAACGTATGTGGTTTTTGTAAATCCCAGTAGCGTGTTTGATTAAGGATGATTACACACGTTAAAGAAAGGTTGTCAGTTTGGATTGAAGTGTTATACCTATTATAAGTATAAAACCAGCTGTTGCACGAGACCATTTCCGGATTAAAACTATAACCTTAGCTGACATTTAAAAAACCCTTTGTTTGTGCACTCCTAACCCCTTTACAGTCCCTCTAACTTTTCATTGCATTTTCTTTTTTAGAGGTATGAGGAACAGGGTGTAAAATTCACTCATCTTCTAATAGAAAAGGGACGATCCTCCAACCAGACCTCATCCATCTTTTCTTTGGTGTGGTTGTGTTTTTCTTACAGCCATTCACATTTATAAATGTTATTTCTCATCAAAATAAATAATGGGTGTGGTTAACCATAAAGAGAAAAGTAAATAAGCCCAACCTTCACTACAATATAAAAACCAAACAGTTGGATAGTTGCCATTTTTGTATTGCTTTCAGTTTTGTTTTTTTTTAACCCCATAGTGAGAAACGAGCAGCAAAGACTTATGTGTTCGCTGATATTGTAAAGAATGCTGCCCTGAAACAACCCCAAAGGAGCTCAAATCAATTATGATCACAACCCATAACGTAGATATTTTGCTTAATTTGACTCATTACACAAAATTCACGTTTAGTTCTGGTAAAATTTGGCCCTGTCTTTATTTCATAGCAGCATACTGGCTTGCGATTGAAGGTACATAACATATGTTCAGTCTTTATCGATCTTTTCGTTTGAGAGTTTGTGTCCAGCCTAATTGTATCCAAGCCCTTGTTTGTACGTTTCCATTCACATGCGGTTTAATGATGTAAGTACATTGATTTAGATCAATTTTCGCGGTTTCTATGTTTATTGTGTAATTCCTCATCTTTGACCGGGTTTTAGAATATCCTGGTGCATTTTTTTTTTATTGAAACCCAACCGATTTTTATTATACTAATAATACTTAGAGCCACAACTATTTAATAAACTCAATCAGACAAATTTTCAAATTAATTCCACACATTTTTCACTTTATTAAACAGCCGTGACGAGTTGAAAATGGGTTATGTATCAATTTTGTTTTTTTTTTTGACAATGTCAGTCATATTAAGTAGAGCCCTGGGGGCCTACCACCACCTCTAAAAGCAGTATTATTTTAATATTACTTTAGTGTGGGAAAGAGATGAAGCTCTACAGGAAGTAAAGCACCATCTCTTTCCCCCACTGAAGTAAGATTAAAATAATACTGCTTTTAGTGGTTGTGGTAGGCCCCCTGAGTACTGTAAATTAAAAGTACTATGATTGTCATCTTTTGATGCTTGCGGGCTTGAGTCCTACCGAAAGGACTGGCCGACACTAACAATAGACAGAATTGTGTGAAAGAGGCAGAGGGAGGCCTTTGCCCTGCACTGGGACAATACAGGTTAATTAGTTTAGGTAAGTTTAGATTGTCATCTCATGAAATGGTACTCGTTCATTCCTTTCTACGTAAAGAGACGATCAAGTGCAGTTCAGACTACGCTATACTATTTCGCTATATCCTTACATATTATAAAACAAAGTCGCCCGCCGCGTTTGTCTGTCTGTCTGTCTGTCTGTCTGTCTGAACGCGATAAACTCAAAAACTGCCGAACGGATTTTCAAACGGTTTTCACCATTGGACGGAGTGATTCATGTGGAAGGTTTTAGTGTATAATTCATTAAGGTTTTGTGTAAATTGGCTGAAATATGACGATTATTGTTGAAGATGTCGGAAAAAATCATGCCGACTGGGAGCTTTACTGGCGTGCGCTGCGTAAGTCGTGAGAGATAAATCAAATTTATGTTCTAGAGTATTGTATATCTTAAAAATTGCAACAAAAAAGTCCGCGATGGCATATATCTATCTTTTAAGGGTGACCCACAATAACCATTTTTATCTTTCAAAATTGTATAAAATTTTCATTGTTATTTCCGAAGCTATTTTGACCGGTATCTTATTAATCCTTATCCAATTAAATAGGTTATTTAAATTGGGCATTCAATTTCGATTAAAATATGCCTTTACATCACATCATTTAAATGAATAGTTTAAGAGATATCACAGTTTCAAAATTACGCGTAACAAAATAATTATGGTTGACCACGCGGGCGCTGTAGTAGCCTACCACTGCGTCCGCTGAAAGTTAGTCAATGATCTTTTCCTTGGCTATTAGGTATGTATTCCCGGTAGAACGTTCCCGTGGGATATTTTGCGACATCCACGCGGGCGAAGCCGCGGGTAAAAGCTAGTGTATATTAAAACATATTGCGCATAAGCTATGACTATATAGCATGACGTTTACACTATACGCCATTATAGCGAGGCGTTCTACTATGTATTTATAGCAAGTTATTTGTCGACGATCCGTCATAAAGTACAATAGATTTGGTGCTCACTAGCGTGGAAAGGTCATCAAGCGATGAGGATGATATGGAATTTGACTCCAACTTATTCATAATTTTGAAGAAGTAGAATCGTACGATTTAGTTCTGAAAATCGCTCAAGTTTATCGCGTATAGCAAGTTAACACCTTATTGCATAGCATTGTGTGAACGTCTCCATATAAAATGTATGCTAAGCGATATTGTTGTGCTATGCAATATTTTCTATACGCTATACATTATAGCGTAGTCTGAACTGCCCTTAAAACAATCGCTTCAACAATAGCGATCACAAGACCATAACATCACGCTTGTAATCCCCAAAGGGTTAGGCAGAGGTGTACCGATAGTACCTACACCCACATTTCACCAGTTATGTTTATTTAAAGCTGTTTTCACGCTGCTCCCACATCTCCGCCGCGAAACTTTGGCAGCGGAACCGCAAAAATTCCGCCATGACTTGTCCGTTGTACGAAAGGCGAAACTGCCTGCTCTATCGTACAGATTTGATTATGATTTTATCTCTTTCTCGCGTGATTTCGCCGATCTGCTGGGAAGCCGTTTACACCTCCGCGCGCAGTCCGCCGGTTTTTTGCGGTTCCGCGTTTGTTCCGCATAGATTCGCGACATAATGTGGACATGTTTCGCAGCGGAATTCGCAGCGGAATTGGTTCAGCGGTTCCGCTGCCACGGTTTCGCGGCGGAGATGTGGGAGCAGCGTCAGACCAGCGCGATTTGTCGCGCGACGCGAACAATACAAAATTTCACGGTGTAACAATAACCGGTGTCGTGAAAATCGTGCTGGTCTGAAAACAGCTTTAGTCCCATGTAATAGGGGCGAGCCTTTTGCCATCAACCGGGCACAAATCCAGAGTTCCAGACTCCGGGCTGTTACTGAGCTTTCCAGATGGAAAACCCCATAAAGGTCATTTCAGACTACGCTATAGTATAACAGCATATAACATATAAGTAGTACATAGCACAAAAATAGCACGCGCCATACATTTATTCAGAACGCGTTCACACTTTGCTATACTATAAAATGATTGTTTCCTTTGTGTTGTTGTACTATAGAGCAGAATAGTATAGCTTAGTCTGAAATGCTTAGCTTAACACCTTGCCCGACCTGGGAATCGAACCCGGGACCTCTTGTTCAGCAGAAGCGCTGGCGACCACTAGACCAACAAGGTAGTTACACAATTATTATACATGGTGTTTCGTCACATTTGATAATGATAACCCAGCGTTTTCTCAACTATTTTGAGGCTGGTTTAACCGGATGCAGCTGAATACCAGTATTTTACATGGAGCGACTGCCTATCTGACCTCCACAACACAGTTACAGTACGACACAACTTAGATGTAGCATAGATTTGAAAATTCTCATTCATTCATTTCAATTTTGCGAATGTATTTGGCTATATGACTTTACAAGTTATTGCGTTTTCGAAAGATCATTTTCACTTAAAGCAGTAATAAAGTTTGGTGATTTTGAAGGCGCACTCAGTTCGGATGGTGATCGGTTTTACGAATTTTGCCCATGCTACATCTAAGTTGTGTCGTACTGTACTGGGTAACACGATAGCTTTCAAAGAAAACCCTATTGTTAAACTTTCGGGCTTCAGGCTATCCACGAGTATAACGACTATCAAAAATCTAAGAATAAGAGTGAGGATCGTAGTTGAGAGCCATGGCATATAGAGCTTTCCGAGGCACGGTGGGATCGCGATATGAAATAGCAATGATCCCATCCACGGACCGACCGCAGTTAGCGTAGCTAAACCTTGTACGATTGACCCGTGTGGCTGTTACTTTGCCACGAGCCTTCTCAAAAATTTTGCGGGAAAACCCCAAAACCAGGACAACGTAAATATGATCAAAATTGGCCTCATTATGACGTAGCGGTTACACCGCCACATACGAACTACGCAGCAAAGGACGTCACACAAATCCTGAATCGCGCAGTTAGAGTTTACCGCGCGAACGACATAGATAAGACTATCCGAAATCAACTTTCGGGCAGTCCCGCCAGACATGACACCCGTCTGGTCGGAGGATCCTCCTTTTTCTATGGTGGAGGAGTCTTTACACTCTGTTCCTCATACCTCTAAATGACACCACGCAAATAACAGCGTAGCCAATGATTACCTTGCAAGCGTGCAGGCAAGTTCCAGTCGAGGGTGTTGGATTGGTCGGCTCGGGTGATCAGAAAACTGAAAAACTTTTCACTAATGTCCTATTTCGATTTCATTTGAATAACAAAATCTTTATTGCATAAACTTTATAACGTTGATATTTTATTATATATCTAATCATTTCTTGATTAATCATACTTACGCAGTCACGCAAGTATGTAAGATATCACATTACTTGCTATTCATAATCTCATCTCCACCATTTCTCTCTCATCCATTTTGAAGGGAACTTAATGACCTCTGCGTTGGACCATTAAGTTCCTTGAGTGACCTTGGATTCGATGTCGAGACCTATGACCTGGCAGTCCGACGGTCACATCACTAGGCTATCACTGATACAGAGCATAAATGTTGAGTATTTATGCTCGTGACTGTACATAAATGTTGAGTATTTATGCTCGTGACTGTACATAAATGTTGAGTATTTATGCTCGTGACTGTACATTGTTCCAATCTACTCAGAGTATTTTAACAGAGGATGCTTAGTGCTTGTTTACGGACACGCGGGGCGTTGGGCGTGGCGTGCAGCGGGGCGGCCCGCACAAAATTCAAACATATGGCGTTGTATGAGAGTGTTTACGGAGAAGCGTTTTTATAGGCGTTTGCTTGAAATGCAGGCGGTGCCCGCGGCGTTGCCCGCGGCGGGGCACGCGGCGGGCAACGCTGCGTTCAACGCCGCGTGCAACGCCGCGTGCAACGCCGCGAGCAACGCCGCGGTGCACGCGGCGTGCATCGGGAGCGAAGGGCGGGAGCTGATATTCAAACGCGCTCGACATAATAATAAATAGGAAAATATATAAATAAATACATAGGATGCATAACATCACGCCTATATTCTCCGAAAAGTTAGGCAGAGGTGTTCCTATAGTAACTACACCCACATTTCGCCAGTTATGTTTAAGTCCCATGTAATAGGGGGCGAGCCTAATACCATCAACCGGGCACAAATCTAGACTCCGGGCTACTACTGAGAAATACCAGATGGAAAATACTTACCAATAATGTTTTGCCAGACCCGGGTATCGAACCCAGGACCTTATGCTCAGCAGTAGTGCTTGCGACCACTAGACCAACGAGGCATTAAAAAAACCGGCCAAGTGCGTGTGGAACCACGCACAAGGTTTCCGTGGTTGGGATAAATTTATCCCAAGAACAAACTTAATTTAGTAGTTGACAAACATGTTCTCTCATACATCGATATACGTCACGGTCAATTCTCCAACTGCAAATGTAAGTTTGTAATCACAAAAAATATTTTTTTATGTGTAATTCGTTCGTTCGAGAAGCGTTTTATAGGCGTTTGCTTGAAATGCAGGCGGTGCACGCGGCGGGGCCCGTGGCGTCGTACGTACGCTCAATACCTACGAACTATGAACATCGGCGATATTCACATATAACATCAAATACGTAAATCTATGTTCCGTTGGAGCTCTAATAAGTGCTTGTTTACGGACACGCGGGGCGTTGGGCGTGGCGTGCAGCGGGGCGGCCCGCACAAAATTCAAACATATGGCGTTGTATGAGAGTGTTTACGGAGAAGCGTTTTTATAGGCGTTTGCATGAAATGCAGGCGGTGCCCGCGGCGTTGCAAGCCGCGTCGGACGCGGCGTTGCCCACGGCGGTGCACGCGGCGGGCAACGCTGCGTTCAACGCCGCGGACAACGCCGCGGGGCACGCGTCGGGGCCCGCGGCGTTGCACGCTTAATACCTACGAACGTCGGCGATGATATCCGCCACTGCGCCCGAAGCGGCGGAACCTTCCGCTAGTCTTGCATATTTATCAGTCTTTGTTTAGAAATCGCACAATAAAGACGTGAGCCACCGTCAGCAATGGAGTACGACATGATCGACATTATGTTGGAAGATAATTTTATGTTAAAAAGTGAACTATTTAATAAAAGAAGTGGCCCAAAGTTTACAGCAACCGAACATGAGGAGTTTGGAGAATATGCGACTCTTTATAGGTCAATAAGAGCAAAAGGTTATGACGTATTTCATGGTTATACACGGATGTCTACTACAACTTTTGATTATATATTAAACAAAATACAACATCGTATCGCTACTTGTAACAGCAATATTTACCCAGAAGAAAAGTTACTACTGACCCTAAGGTAAGAAAAAAATATTTCGTTTTTAAAATCTTTTAATCAACACTACTAATCCTTATTAATAATTAACTATTTTAATCAACTAAATAATAATAAAATTAATTTGGCAAAATGGTTAAGGTTGCACTAGTCGATATTTTTTCCATACAAATTTCGGGAGGGTATTACTCCACTGTTTGAGATTGTACATCCATAGTTAAACATAACATTGTTTGGTCTCATTATTAATAATTTTGTCTGTGAGGAAACACAGGGTATAGCGAAATAAAAAGCCATTAAGAAGTAATAAACCAACAGACTCGTTTTTTGTTACTTTTAATGCACCTTTGGGCGTAAATAACTAATGAAAAACAAAGTCAGTAGGTACCGACAAAACTCAATTATCGAAGAGTTCAATATACTTTATTCAAAATTTATTTATGCGGTGGTTTATTCATAAACCTCGATTTTCTAAAGAGCTTTTCGTAATTTTTTACGCGCTCGGTTTACTATATTGTTTGGAACGGTGTTTGTGAGCGTGTGAACTAGACGTTGTGCGTGTAGACTAGTGTCTTACTGCTCATCACTTATACAATCTCTGTCGGACACGATACCAGGTGAGACAGCGTGATTTCAGGCAACGCCCACCAGAGAATTTGAGCCTGCGACTTGTCCAACTTTGTAACGTCATACTTAAAAAAAAAAACAAATGTTATTTATTCAAACTAGGCTGAGAATCAGCACTTTTCGAACGTCACAATTACATAAGACAGTCCCCCAAAACGCCCACCCCCCTTCACCACTTGTATGTTCGGTTGGAAAAAAATGATTTTATAAAATAGTATGCAAAATAATTTACATTAAACAACACAAAACATAATTTAAATTGATAGCCATAATTATGTCAGCTAGCACACGCCAATACACCAACAAAACATCGAGAACTATACTCAGGCAGAAATAAAAAATAAAAACTAAACATAAACAATATCTAAATAAAAGCCTCCAGGCATTAATGGCGTGCCCGCTTACATAATTATAGCTGTAACTGGAAGTTATAAATGATAAACTAGAACGATCGAGGTAAAATAAATAAACAGTTAATTACTAATAACAATAACAAAACCCTGATCAGCAAGACTGATACTCCTCAGCAACCACATCACCGGTTTTTCCATTTATAAGTTTATAATGCTTTTGTACCCAATATTGTACTTAATTTGTACATTCATATTAATAAAAAAGGACCATGAAAGGTTAAGGGTACAGTCACTTCATTTTTATGTTGCTGTAGAGCATCACTCCAGCAACCACAAGTTGAAATATGAAGAAACTTACGTAGATGCTTATTGTATTAATTGGGTTGCTGCAGTGATGCTCTACAGCAACATAAAAATGAAGTGACTGTACTCTGAACCTTTCTAGGTACTTTTTTTTAAGAATGTACAATATTGGGTACAAAAGTATCATAAATTTATTTATGAAAACCCAGGTTTGCTGGGATCATGACGCGTGACGTCTTAAAAGTTCACTGTAGAAAACTTTCACTTCCATCTGTCCCTGTCCTGCGTTCAGTTTCTGAAGAAAGACTAGGTTGGCTTGAGGTAGAAGGTAATATGTGTTGAGTGTCTGAAGAAAGATTAGGTTGTTTTTGAGTTGAGGTAGAAGGTAAGATGCTCGACAAACCACCACTACTATGTGAATCCGATGTGAAGTATTGGGGCTGATTTACAACATAATCGAGAACAGTCGTACTATCATCGAAAATATTAGGACACTCGTTTTGAGTTGTCATGTCAAGTATCATTTCACTAACTTTGTGACGAAAACGAAGCTTTTGGAGGTTCGTTAACCTTTTGAACGCAGGCAGTATACTCATAAAAAACATATAATCTTCATCTTTTTTTAATTCGTCTACCTTTTTATCCTGTATTCGTGCTTTAATTAATGAAAGTTTTTCCTTTTCTAACATAATCATTTCATTACGCTGTTGAGCAAGTGAACGTGGAGGCGCATTTTCACATTGGAACAGATTGCTTGTTCCAACGGACGGACGTGATTGTGACGTCCTATCCAAATGTCCTTTCTTTGGTATTGTTCGTCGAATCGTGAGCTGCACGATTACTGACAAATGCGTGCACTGACTGGACAGGTACACTCAATCTGTGTGGTTCTTTCCTCAAAAGACCACTTCAGACACCAATCTACATAGTCTTCACATGATCTGACCAAGATTATGTCTGAACTTTAAAAGAGACTGTGACCTCTGAGTTTGTTTCGGCCTTTCTTCTCAGAGTAGTCAGATAGGAAACGCCGACCTCATCTAGTTTAAAAAATATAATTGACGTGTAAAAGTGTTTGTACAGACCTACTTACAGAAATAAAATCATTTATCATTTATCTCAATTATCAACATCCATAGTAGTAAGATATTACGCCACTTTATTGTATGTTATTTTATGTAAAATGTAGGTAGCTACATTTTACATAAAATAACATACAATAAAGTGTCGTAATATCTCTGATGTAGGTAATTTAAAAAAATGATATATTTTTTATATCGATTTATAATATCCACTGTGGAAACACTATTTCAGTACAATTATTAATATTTGTACCTAATGTAACAAACTTTTTGTTTTAGGGGGATACGCTAAGGCAGTCCGCGAAATTCAAATTTTCTTACGTTTTTTGCAATTTGCAGGTCAGTGTCAGGTAATATCTTGATTAAAATACATATGATTCGCGACCGTAACAAATATGTTTTTAAAGTATTGTAATCATTAGAATCAGTAGGTAATACAACTCCTTATGTTAGAATAATCCTAAAATGTCATGATTTCATGAAATATGATTTTATTTTGTATTGATGATTTTTATGATTATAATTCTATAAATATTTGATACGAATCATATTTAGGTCAACATACAACCTGATGACCTGCAAATTGCAAAAAACGTAAGAAAATTTTTATTTTCTTTAAACTTTTTTTTTTTTCATTTAATATATTAATATATTCTATGATATGTGTGACGTCTAATAAATAAGTTATGCGTGCTATGGTGGGGGCTGCGCAGTAGAGGGAGTGCAGAGCGTTGTACCGTGCTCGGCAGTCTACTCTGAGCAGTCATTGCGATAGCACGTCTAGCGCAGTGATATTGGAAACAGTGTTTTATTGTACATACCTAACCTAAACCAAGACACCACAATATGAATATCGAAACTTTTAATTTTATTTGTAACAAAAATCAATGATTTAAGTTTTTTTCAAAGTAAGTATTCTACGAATTGATTATTCTATGAAATGAAAATATATGAAAATTTTTATGTGAAACGAGATTCTATAAAACTATTCTCTATAGAACAACGTACAACCGTTATTTACACATGAATTAATTGACTACACCTAGTGGATAAAATATTAGATTTTTTAATCATATTCGGTATAAACAATATCATCCAAGAAAGCAGCAGGAGGCTGAATATTATTGACTTGGTGTCGCGCCCATGCCATGCACCATAAAATACATATACCATATAACACACGTCGTCATTCGGCGAGGGGTATACATATATTTGTGTCTCTTTCGCTCTTAACTAAAATATTACCTATACAAGATGCAATTATGTTTTCATAGGTTCGATATACTTACCTGAAGGGAAAAAAACAAAAAAAATCCTTGTTTAAGGGTTCAATTTTCAACTTATATTTCGGTGAATTACTCCGAAACGTGACGCTTTAGGATATTATGTTATATGACATTTTTTGTTTGTATAAGTGTCCTCTATCTAAATATATAACTTTCGATTATCACCGCGATTCTGAAAAAAAAACAAAATGGCGGCCTCACGTTAGGGCCACCCTCTATACAAAAATCTTTAAACCCGTTTCACATGTAGTAGTTTATTCATAATAATATATACGCCTAAAGGTCTGTTCATGTTTTACAAGCTCGTTTTCGTAATAAATCATTGTCTATTTCATTAAATAAATTAATTAATAAATCAATAAAAATAGATAAATAACTACTAAATTAATAAATAATTATATTTATTAGCATGCATATTAGTAACGCGCACCAACGAGTTCGAGCCGTCGACTAGCGTACCCTTAAGAGCTCATCGCTAACACATAATAACTACAAGGAATTACTAATCTAGAAATATGTCAATTAAATACCACAAATACTTTTTGAAAAATATATATTTTGACTTATAAAACGGTATAAGCACTTCGTTGTCCGTCCGTCAGTCAAGACCCATTTTCTCAGGAACGCGTGGAGGTATCAAGTTGAAAATATATGTTCCGTTGGAGCTCTAAAAAGTTAAAGCTTCTAAGTGAACGAACGAACGCAAAATATGGCCATTTATGTGAAATATTTTGATACTCGCAAATAAATCAAAATCTACCGGGTTCTTCCCGTTGACCTAGAATCATGAAATTTGGCAGCAAGCAAGGTCTTCTACAGCACTAGTAAAGGAAAAAGTCCGATTTCACATAATTTTTTTTTTTTTGTGATTACAAACTTACATTTGCAGTTGGAGAATTGACCGTGACGTATATCGATGTAGGTATGAGAGAACATGTTTGTCAACTACTAAATTAAGTTTGTTCTTGGGATAAATTTATCCCAACCACGGAACCCTTCATTGTGCGTGGTCCGAGACGCACTTGGCCGGTTTTTTTAATGCCTCGTTGGTCTAGTGGTCGCAAGCACTACTGCTGAGCATAAGGTCCTGAGTTCGATACCCGGGTCGGGCAAAATATTATTGGTAAGTATTTTCAATCTGGTTTTTCTCAGTAGAAGCCCGGAGTCTGGATTTGTGCCCGGTTGATGGCATTAGGCTCGCCCCCTATTATTATGTCGGGCGCGCTTGAATATCAGTTACCGCCCTTCGCTCCCGATGCACGCCGCGTGGACCACCGCGTGCACCGCTACTTTTCACGCCCCGCCGCACGCCCCGCGCTTCCATAAACAACATCGTACATTGCCATATGTTTGTGTTTGCGCGTGTGATGACGCGGGCCGCTGCACGCCCCGCCTCTCTGTAAACAGAAAAAACGTCCGACGCACCGCCGAACGCCACGCTGCACGCCACGCTCAACGCCCCGCGTCTCCGTAAACAAGCACTTACAGGCTGAAGAAGAGAAAAAGAAATAAAATTACGACGTAGGGCCATGGTGACTGAATTCCCTTTCAGTAACAGGACGCTACTTGATCCAATGGAACAGTTTGATGGGCATTTTATTCCTTTGCAATCAAAGAAATCTAAAAGATTTTTTTGCTTGATGATGATGATTTGAGTTCATCATCATCATTTCAGCCGAAAGACGTCCACTGCTGGACATAGGCCTTCCCCAAGCACCGCCACTTCGACTGGTTCTGTGCATCGCGAGCGGATTTGAGTTCATATATTGTTATAAATAGCCAGCTTCCATCGAAAAATGTACCTAGGTACATTTTTCGATGGAAGCTGGCATAGACAGTCAACCACATTGAGATCAATGTGTCAACCATCACTATTTTGATTTTTTCTCCCTTTTGTGTTCTACCCATTGAAATATAAATAGATCTATGGTTCTACCTAAGACAAACCAGTCATGTATACTGTTTCTCATTAAAAAAGGATGTTTAAAATGAAAAATATCATAAAGTATTTAATGCATTAAGTATTTATTAAGTAGCAACATCATTTACTATATTTACATAAAAAAGCAAACAAAAAAATAACATCTTAATTATAATAACAATATATTATGTTAATTAAGTATTATTAGGTACAATCTCCAAAATCTCAATCAAAATCATTTGTGTAACCTCTTATATTTCAGGTACGTCATGGAATTTAACCGCTTACAGAAAGAGCGACGGCGTTTCCGGTCTTGCTCTTAGCATTACTTAAAGCATAATTGCTCTTTCCGCAAGTGCTGCATCCGGCTGGCTGTTGACCAGCTGTCTGCAAACCCTGGGAAGCTAGTTCAAGGGCGCCATTAAGAGCCGATTGAGATGAACCTCCGGATCCAGAATAACCACCGCCGTAGCCACCGGAGCCGTACCCACTTGAACCACTTGAACCGATTCCACCCGCCCCACCTGAGCCGTAGCCACCTCCACTACCACCTGAGCCGTAGCCACCTCCACTACCACCTGAGCCGAAGCTACCTCCACTACCACCTGAGCTAGAGCTAGCTTCACTACCACTGGAAGCG
The DNA here is from genome assembly GCA_948150665.1 of Conistra vaccinii. Classification (NCBI taxonomy): domain Eukaryota; kingdom Metazoa; phylum Arthropoda; class Insecta; order Lepidoptera; family Noctuidae; genus Conistra; species Conistra vaccinii. Next base: position 24,449,424 of record OX411316.1, read on the forward strand.
CCAATACCTCCAGCAGACTGCTGGCCACTTTCTAATGAGCCGCCATTTTGGCTGCTTCCTTGTTCAACTTGTTGTGTTTCAAATTGGCCTGCTCCGTTACTACCGGATCCGGCACTGCCTCCAGATTGCTGTTCACCGTTAAAACCTCGGCCTTCGGATTGTGAATTGTAGCCTCCGTGATTTTTACCGCCACTGTGGTATGAGTAGTGAGATTCCTTAAAGTTGATTTTTTTCTCGGAATGTGCTGACTGGCTGTCGCTTCTACCTCCAGATTGGCCACCGTAGCCGCCAGAAGATTGACTACCATAGCCGCCGGAAGACTGGCCGCCAGACGACTGGCTGCCAGATGACTGGCCGCCGAAAGACTGACCACCTGAAGATTGGCCGCCGAAGCCACCAGAAGACTGACCCCCATAGCCCTTAGAAGCCTGTCCATCAGAACCGCTTGAAGTTTGGCTACCGTAGGCCAAAGAAGATTGATCTCTGTGACCGCCTGAGGAGTGACCACTGTAGCCGCCTGATGATTGGGACTTGAAACCGGAAGAAGATTGGCCTCCGTAGCCTCCTGAGGAATGACCATCATAGCCGCCTGAAGCTTGACCACCATAGCCGCCTGAAGCTTGAGAATTTGAGCCATATCCTACTGAAGAGTGACCTCCGTAACCACCAGAAGATTTGCCGCCGTAACCACTTGCAGATTGGGAATTTGATCCAGAAGAAGATTGTCCGCCAAACCCACTAGAAGACTGCGAGTCAGAACCAGTGGATGACTGTCCACCAAAACCACCGGAACCTTGAGCATTGGAGCCTGCAGAGGACTGAGAACCACCATTAAATGACTGAGAGCTTGAACTGCTTGAAGAGTGAGAAGCAGAACCCCCAAAGCCATAGCCGCCCGAAGGTGACCCAAGACCTGCACCAGAGCCGAATTGAGATGATTGTCCACCTTTTAAATCAGTTGACTGGCCTCCCAGTCCTGAACCACTATCTCCGGTTGCACCGCTAGAAGCTAGGGAGAATGCTTCTCCTGCATCCTGGTTATTATCTCCAGTAGCTGCTGCTGCTCCAGAGAAAACTCCTCTTTGAAGGCCATTGTCAGCTAGTCCAGTCCAATGAGCGGTGTGGAAGTATCTTGATCCTCGAGGTGGGGGTGGTGGTGGGCCGAATGGCGGCGGGCCTGGTGGCCCGAAGAGTGGCGGCGGAGGTCCAGGTGGACCGCCACATGTGCTGCATGGTGAACGTTCTACACGCTTGTGGACATCTGAACAATAAAAGTTTAAAGTTAGGATCCGCTGTAATGTGGAAATTTTCTGAATTGTCTTAAGAGTGTTTATTCTGAAAGTTGGCAACGTCGCAAATAGATGTCAAATATTTCGCTGTTTTGATTAATTTGATAATATTTCTGTATGGAAATAAAAAATGTGGCTAACTAGCGAACTAGAATATTGATTATGAAATGCAATCATTAATATCGTAACACCGAATAGTTAGTTTTAGATGTAAAAAAAGTATTTGGAAACTTTCCAAGTGCCTTTTTTCAGCTAAAACGGGTACAACATCAAATTCAATGTTATAATTGCAATTCATTATTAATTATCTAGTCAATTGGTTAGCCACATTTGTTATTTCCATACAGTATTATTTCCAAATTAATCGAAACAGGTAAATATTTGACAGCTATTTACGACGTTGCCAACTTTTAGGATGCACCCTCTTAATACACAAGGAAAATAAAAATAAAAAAAATGGTATGCAGACATTCTATTAAACGAGCAACATTTGTATATATTCACAATATTTGTTATCACGTTCTCGAAAACGGCTCTAACGATTTCGATTAAAGTTGCAATATTTTAGGGGTTTACAGTACGACACAACTTAGATGTAGCATAGATTTGAGAATTTTCATTCATTCATTTGAATTTCACGAATGTATTTGGCTATAAGACTTTACAAGTTATTGCGTTTTCGAAAGATCATATTCACCTAAAGCAGTAATAAAGATTGGTGATTTTGAAGGCGCACTCAGTTTGGATGGTGATCGGTTTTACGAATTTTGCCGATGCTACATCTAAGTTGTGTCGTACTGTACGATATCTAGGAAAATTAGTTTTCTCCGTATTTTCACCCGAGCCAAACTCGGTCGCCCAGGTAATGTGTAAACATGAAATAAGTATTTAATTCAATATTTTGACAAAACAAATTATAAATAATATAGGTACCTTCATTTTTTATAACAGCACATTGAGCTGTAAACACAGACAGAGCGAAAACAAAAACTCCAATTTTCTCCATCTTGTCGAAAGATCAGTCTTGTTCTGAGGTAAATCCATCAATCTACTTACATTTATACGTGGTACTGGAGGATGTGATATTCCCCAACTTCCAAGAATAGTATCTTCATAAATGATTGTTAACATCGAATAGATAACACAAATATCACATAAGGTAACAGTGAGACAATTCACACTGAGGTAATAATATTTGCATTGCACACAACTTCTGCACAAAAGTACTAAATCGGCGAAATTCAGATTTAACACAATATTATGTCATGGTGATCTTCAAATATTGGTTTATTTCAATCATATTCTCGGTGTTTGTTACTAAGGTAGTGATTTCTTGGGAAATAATAACATTTAATGGTATTTTGTGGTTTGGAAAAATACCAGTTCACAACACTCTGTGCTACATAACGTAGTGTTTCCCTCTTTTCTTTTTCTCTTATTTTTTCAGCACTTCTAGATTTTATTACCTTAATTGTGTATTAAGGGTACGCTAGTCGACGGCTCGAACCCGTTAGTGGGCGTTACTAATATGCATGCTAATTAGTACTTAATCTAGTTTATTTTATTTTTATTTAGTATTTATTTATCAATTTTTAAAGATTAATTTATATATTTATTAATTTATTTAGTGAAATAGACAATGATTTATAACGAAAACGAGCGCGTAAAATTTCATGAACAGACCTTTGGTCGTATAGATAATACGAAAAAACGACTGAATGTGTTTACTCAAAATTATTTGAACTATTGAATAAACTATCTATCCCTTCTATTTTGCCATTTTCTTACTACATAAGTTATTTATTTACGTCCAAACACGAGTTAAAATTAGTGTTGAAATATGGAAGTTTCGACGCTCATAACTTCCAAACCAAATTTTTTTTTTCAATTCTACTTCCATACAGGACTAGATAATGACAAGACAAATTGATATAATTTATAGTTTTGAACGAACACCGTCAAACAGACGAGTAATCACTATACTACGTTTGTATGGAAGAATGATCGACTAGGGTACCCTTAAGTAGTTAAAGCCTTCCGCCTTTTTTATTACCTGAATATGGCGAAACAAAAAGGAGGATTATAATTTTGACCGGTATGTATGTACGTATGTATGTATGTTCATCTGTTACTTCATAACTTCTAAACTGCTCATCATAATTTGACAAATGAGGTATCGTTGGAAGCGTCTTGATCGTCCGCTGGTAGGCTATATGAAGTCACATTCAATTGAATATGCCCTCTATACATGAAGTACCTTTTGAGTCAGCAAATACTGTCATACACCCTCTAGAGGAAATAGAGTCATTAACATTAAAAAAAACCGGGGTCACACCGTCACACGTAATCTGTTCGATTTATGCCCTCACACGTGTGACTCCGGATTTTTTATTTGTCAGTCTGTGATGTCTTGTTTATACCTTTTTAGTTGACTTTTTGTCGTAGTATGGTTTTTTATAACTTTAATTTTTATGTTATAACAGATTTTTTGGGTCATCCCATTGGAAGAAGGCGTCATTTTACGTATGTGTATCGGCATGAACTCTCTAAGCTCTTGTCGCACTATATTTTGCAGAATTGCGCTATTGCTATTGTATGATTATAACTTTTTTAAATTTTGATGACCAGTTTCACTTTGTTGATCAAAGTTCAGATCTTTAAGTGTGTTCTTTAAAAAAAATCTTACTTCAAGTAGATACCATAGTCCATACCTACCTAAAATTAAACTCTAATTGGAAAATCATCGACGAAAATTCAGGTTACAAATGTAATTATTTTCCACAAACTTTTCCCTATTTCTCTTTCCTAATTCATCACCAGACCCTGTTCATCATATATCTGTAATCATTGAGACCATTACAATGAACCCAACACGTTACCTGTCCTGTTGGTAAGTTGATACGGGAGTTGTGTATCCTGCAAATTTCAGGTGATGAGGCAGTATAAGTCTAGGTTACTATGTTCTTCTAATATCATTGAAGTCACAGAATATCAAATTTCAAATCGATCAGACCTGTGGAAGACACTCAAATCCAATGATCAACTAGAAAAGGACTGTTAATCTTCAAACAGCAGCAGCAATTTGTTGTTGAACTGTCATAATGAAATAGATTGTGATTGATCGTGTGTTGCGCAATTAATGCAGGTATGGTTACATAATTGATCTGAATTTGATCCTCTACATCTCAATTGGTAGTAATTACTTTTACAAGCATTTAATTGGTGTCCACATCTTTATAGTCTGAGAAAGCACACACCTTTGAGGCTTTGACATCATTATAAAACATAAATAAAACGATATCGTAAACGTACGAAAGCCCTTTATTTCATAACACATTTAAATAGCACATTTTCTTTAAAATCTTAAAATGTTTCTATCGCGTGGCTCTGCTTGAGGATCAGGCTCACTTTGGGAGACGCTTTTAGTTCCCGGACGTACTTTCCCGGGCTTAGGCGAGTTACCTAAATTATATCCTTGGGGACTTCCAGGTCGCGCTGAAACGAAAAGAAACCAGTCTTAAAAAGTACTCCGATCTCTCGCTATACTGAATCCCTGTTATAGTCTTACATATCAGAACAATACAAAAATGATAAGATATTTTAGGGGTGTAATAAAATGGCAACCTTTGTCCAGCAGTGGAACAATACAGGTTGACAAAAAAAAGCTTTACAGTAGTAGTACCAACCTCCCGGAAAATGGGTTGGTACTATTTATGACGGCCGTGCGCGCTCATTGGTCAATTCAAATAACACGCGCCTCCCGGCTTCCTGTTACACAGTTCCGTCCCTTTTCACAAAATCACTTCCACAGATTGCATGAAAGCGACAGGAGAGAGATTACAATTACAAAAAATGATCTGCTGGCCTAGCATGAACGCGATACGTAACGTAAACTCGAACGATTTCAAAATAGAAAATACTCGTTTCGTTCATAATATTTACTTTACTAATAATCACAATTATTGTGCTTGTTGCAATTTAAACCAAAATGCTAAAAGATATTTTCGATTCAGAAATCTTTCGAATTTACATTAGGTACGTCTGTCGCAAATTCGTGATTGGATCTCTATGCAGCCCCGTGACGTAAACGATTACGGTAAATTCGAAAGAGATGGCTATAGTTTTTTTAGGGTTAAATAAAATATCTGAAAATATTAAGATCATATTTAAACTTTTATTTTTAAGAAAATCAACAACAATTAGTGTTTAGAAAATCAGCATAAATATAATTATTTTTTTAATGTACGGAACATGAATAAAAAAAAATATTTAAAAAAAAACATAACTGGCCGTCTTCCTAGGCATTACGGGAGTGATGGCCGTAGTAGTACGGGACAGATGGCCGGCACTAGATTTGCATCTGCCTTTACTCTTTTCTTTGATTTCTGCTTGCTCGTTTTTCTCCTTTCGTCCACATTTACAGCACATTTGTCATCAAAAGGTGTACAATTCTCATGTGGGGTACAGATTACAGATCAAACGTTGAACCAATCTTCTTGATATGGGTTTTATCAAATTTTTCGTTACATCCAGCACAATTATTAGCTTCATATTCTGGGTCTTCTTCACCAGATGTATTACATAATATTGATTTCTCTTTACTAGTGTTACTTTCAGAACTTCTTTTTATCTGTTTGACAGCCGTTTTAAGGCCATCTCTCCTTTTTTGTCCGGATAAATCCTCAATTTTTAAACTCACGAATTACAATTACTTTCCCATTTTTAGGTTAGAACTAAGAAAAATATTCACCAAACACAATACACTCACAAAAACACAAAAAATTATAAAAATATTAGTATTTCCGGATAGTACACGAACCTACTATATACAACTACAAAATTCAATTAAGACCAATTTACTTACTCTTTTAGGTACTTATTTTTGTGGAAATTTTTGTTTAAATATTGTTCGTGAAGCACGAAGTGTACTAATATGAATAAAATTAGCAAATTATATTGATTGGCCGACTGTCCCATAAGGTCTGTTAATAACGCCAATTGGCAAAAAAAAAAAAAAACCGATGCCACCAGGCGAAAAGAAAGGCGCCACCAGAAGAGCGAAAGGAGCAGCGCTCAGGCGAAAAGAACAGCGCCAACTTAAAAGATCGGAAACGACAAGGCTAACGATACTTGTTACAGGTTTGCCGGCGACGAAGTCGCGTCTACTCGTCGTGTGTCGTAGCAAGCCCATTTGGGGAGAGTTGCCATTAGGGACACACATGGTTTGTTAGGGATCAAGAAGCACATGCGGACTACTAAGATTGCCAAGGGTGCTATGTCCGATTCGGCCCGTATAACAGTATCCGTTGGTAGGGCCATGGGAAGGTTGGAGGGAGTGTCCCATAAGGTCATATCTAACGAATTTACCTTACTACTAGTTGTTAGACGTGAAACAAACACCGCCGCCGATGAACATCCTAAACTCCGTCAATTCAATAAAAGGACCATAGCAGATCATACCTACGATACATTTAGCATCTGCGATTTGGCGACTCGCTGCATTAAGTTTGCCGATCACTTTATGTCAGTCGCTGTATCGAACTTCCGAAAATCGCTGATGGCTGATGCTAAAAGTATCGTGTACCTATGCACTAAATAAACTTACATGCTTCGACACTAAAGAAGTTTAATAACACTAGAACAGCTAAGACACAGAGTATGAGACGAGCCATGTTGGATTACACGAGAATATCTCGACTACTGATACAATATAAACAATACTCCCGTTTATATTCTACGTGGAACACATAAACATAATTTATCAAATAGGCGTATTCCAGGTATCGTAGCATGTATACAATACAGTCTTAGGATAACATAATCAGGATTAGATCTACGCCAGATTCTGAAATCTGTTCGAATCTAAACAGTTTACACAAAAAAATTGCGGACGGCCAATTTACTATAAATAGTCTGCAGGGGGAGTCCGGGGGAGTTGGGCCCCCGTTTACTTGATAAAATTCATTCCGTTCATTTTTCTTCAGTTGAACGACTGGTCATGTCATTACGGATCAAATCTCCTTAACCTAACCTTCTTCACGTCATCGAGTGTTTCCAGTGGAAATTGGAATTAATCGAAGGACTAAAATATACCACGTTATTTTAACTACTCACATTAATTTAATAATGCAACTGATATTTTAAAAAAAGATTACGTTTTTTAATAGTTGTCGGAGTAACCCAAAAATATCAACAAAAATCACCACCAAAACCATGCTTTTTCCGCTCACTCCCAAAGCGGTGTAATGGCAACCAGAGGGGCAATTCCCGTAATTTTTAAGAACGTTCACATGCGCATCTCATTCGCAATCTGTTAATTAAAAATACAGTCAATTTACCAACATTTTTGACAAGTTTGATATATTGCGACTTGAATGTGAACGTTTTTTAGGTACGAGAATTGGCCTTCAGTTATGGCACATAGAGCAAGTGGCACACAATAAGCGACGTGCTGTCACTTGCCATCGGACCCGATGCCATGATTTTAAAATGATTTTGGCAACGAGGAGCATCTGTCGTACCTGAGGGAGCCTCCCGGTTTTCCCTTAATTAATTATGCTTTTCCCATTGCTCGTTCAGTATTGAACAAAACTTAGTGCGGATTTCACCATTGAAACTGAACGCGTTTTAAGCACTTGTCAAACGCGTACGCACGGCTACACATCAAGCTATACATTTCCAGTTTATGGTGATCTCGCATTGTAAATGATTTCCGTACAATGCGAGGTCAGCTTAAACTGGAAATGTATAGCTTGATGTGTAGCCGTGTGTACAAGAGCTGTCAGTGTCAATATTCCACGACAATTTTGACATTGACAGCTCTTGAACGCATTTGAGATGTTTTAAACGCGTTCAATTTCATTGGAGAAATTCGCCCTTAAATAAAGGATAAAGTTTTTGACCCCGGCAATATAAACATTACCGTAATATTTTATCTTAATCTTATCCTCAGACCAAATATAAAACCAAGACAGCGCTGCGAACAATACAGTGAAGCATGCCAAAACTACACCACCGCTCTGTGCATACACGCTCACACGCACTCATTTACAACCATTTACAATCAAACTACACCTCACTAAGTGCACACATGTTTACAAAACCAGCCTCACCGTTGACAGCGCTGTCTTGGTTTTTTATTTGGTCTGAGATATATACGTTCTACATTAAGTTCATTCTACATAAGTATCATAGATGATACAGTTGAACTTAATGTAGAACGAAAACAATCTTCTAAGATTGTTTTTCTATTTATTTTTTTGCAATACACGCTTGCTTTCCAATTCACTTAGACATTGGCAGAATAGTCGACATCGGCTTTGCTTGTCATAACAAAAAAAAAAAAAACGTTCCGACGAATTGAGAACCTCCGCCTTTTTTTGAAGGGTTAAAAATAGGATAGAATAGAGCTATTATTATTATCCTACAAAATTGTATTTGTAGTTGAAGGTATGAATGATAATTTAGTTGAAATATACCACATTATCTATGTTGACTCTACCATCAATCTTTGGACTCAAAGCTGTGTCCTTCCAACAGTTTCTTTACAACCAGTAAAAATAAAAATAAAACAACACCTTTAAAATACAAAAATCCTTTATTTCATAAAAAAATATTACAAGTTTTATTTATTATCCACGTCCACCAGCTTGAGCGCTAGACTGAGCTTGAGATCGAGAGCCACCTCCTCCAGAGCTGATGCTGATGGACTTACTCTTCGACACGCTGATGGCTACAGGTCGCTGAGGGCCGCGGTTGGAGAAGCCGAGTGGAGGGCCAGGGGGGCCAGGTCTGAACGGCGCTGAAAGTAAAAGAATATGTACTATTGACAGAATGTATGAGAGAAAGTAGGATAAAGAATATCGACACGGTATTTCATAGAAATACTAAAAACCATTGGTGTCGCGATGACAAGTCACCTGCTGCTGCTGCTGCCTTCAGTCGGCTACGGACTTGTACCATAACCTAACTTCAATAGCCTGATGTAAATAACTAAATGGAAACCTTTGACGCCGCCGGTAGCATACCTCCGCCGCGAAACCATAGCAGCAAAACCGCAGTAGTTCAATTCAACTGGCTTGCGTCATGTTCCGCTACGCGAAATTCGAGTAGCGGAAAGACTCGTGCCAGCGCGACGAGACTCGACCAATACAATTTCTAAGAAAACTTCACGGTATAACAATAACCAGTGTCGCGTCGCGCTGTCACGTCGCCCTGTCGCGTCTCACTGTCGCGTCGCGCTAATCTGCACGAAGCTGAACTCGAGTATCGGAACAGGATGCGAGCTAGTTGAATTGAACTACTGCGGTTTCGCTGCTACGGTTTCGCGGCAGAGGTGTGCTCTGGGGTGAACGGCAACTTCCGTTTTTTATAGGGCAACTGCTTGATCTTGATCCAGAGAAGTATGTTCCAAAAGTTATCCATTTTCTACTTTCAACCGGCTTCAAATAGGTTCGGTTTAAAAAATGGCAAAGGATATCAATATTTGTGGTCAAACCTATGGTATAAAATTATAAAAAAGAAAGTTATTTACCTGCATCAACACTAAAGAAATTAACGAGGACTAGAACAGCTAAGACACAAACTATAAGACGAGCCATCTTGGATTACACGAGGGTTTCACGAGCACTGATACAGCGATAACAATACACTCGTTTATATTGGTTCGCGACAACGAGAAACATAAATATACCAAATATGTGACAATTTTAGCACTTGCTATGCAAATTGATTAGGATGTACTCGTACCTAATAACAAACAGGATTTGGTCCGGGGCAGTACCTACAGAGATTTTTATTATGATGCTTATTGTTATTTGAAAGGTGTACACAGAACATTAGTTTCCTAGTTTATTTTGGAATTTTCGACTCGTAGCTTTGGTTGGTGGTAGGGCTTATTCCAAGTCCGCCTGGCTAGCTACCACCATCTTATCTAAGTCTGTCACCATAACAAGAATGTTAACAGCGTTGTTGTGTTTCGGCAGTTAGAGGTAAGATAGCCAGTTCTTCTGCGGTTGAGGATTCCGGGTGAAGCTCGCTTCCACCTTCGGCCTGATCATCACTTACCATCAGGGGGCCAAGTCTACTTATTTCCAAACGTCACAATGGTCTCTCGATGGTGAGTTTTTGACTGACTTTGTACGGCAAATCTGTCAAAAACTCACCTTCAGGTGAGATGAAGCGCAAGAGCTTCCCAGTTGCGAAAAAAAAACAAAAAAAAAACCAAATGTGTTTTTTAACATTCTATCCAATTAGTTTATTTTAGCTTGTTTGGGACTATAAGGCCACGTTCTAACCAAAAGCGCTTTTTGTAGGAAGCTGGGTAATAGATTGTCAATTATGTGTTGATGTCGTATTTTCTTTTTCAACACAGTTGCTCGTAAAGTGGCTCTTATTTAACCGCTTTTAGGTTCATAATGCAGTGTATTATAGACACGTGCTTTTTTCTTTACATAATCGCACTAGTGCGGTAATGTGCGCCATAGATAACTATTTACTAGTCGGAGTAATGACATGGCAATCTGGCAGTATGGAATTAGTAAGTACTATCAAGGCACGACATGTCTTTCTTATTGCGACTTAATATAGTGTGACAAAGTAAACAGGTTTTTGGAACGAAGTTCTTTAACGCGGCTTCATTCTTGCGTCTGTCTTTTTCTAATTCGATAGAGAGAGAAAGAGAAAGTGTGAATTTCGTCAAAATGGAAATCTAAGATGGCGGCTGCGAAAATTTTCTCATTTTTCGTCATGGGTATCGTTTTCGTAGTTTTCGATGGTTCTAAAGCCGATAGTGAGGTCAAAATGGAAATCCAAGATGGCGGCTCCGAAATTTTTTTCATTTTTCGTCATGGGTGTCGTTTTCGTAGGTTTCGATGGTTCTAAAGCCGATAGTGAGGTCAAAATGGAAATCCAAGATGGCGGCTCCGAAAATTTTCTCATTTTTCGTCATGGGTATCGTTTTCGTAGTTTTTAATGGTTCTAAGGCTGATAGTGAGGTCAAAATGGAAATCCAAGATGGCGGCTACAAAATTTTTCTCATTTTCGTCATGGGTTTGTTTTCGTAGTTTTCGATGGTTCTAAAGCCGAAAGTGATGTCAAAATGTAAATCCAAGATGGCGGCTGTAATTTTTTTTTTCATTTCTCGTCATGGGTGTCGTTTTCGTAGTTTTCGATGGTTCTAAAGCCGATAGTGGGGTCAAATGTAAATCCAAGATGGCGGCTGCAAATTTTTGAAATGAGAAATTTTTACAGCCGCCGTCTTGGATTTACATTTTGACCTCACTGTTGGCTTTAGAACCATCAAAAACTACGAAAACGAAACCCATGATGAAACATGACAAAACTTTCGCAGCCGCCATCTTAGATTTTGATTTTGACCTCACTATCAGCTTTAGAACCATCGAAAACTACGAAAACGAGACCAATGACGAAAATTTTCACAGCCGCCATCTTGGATTAACATTTTGACCTCACTATCGGTTTTAGCATGATCGAAAATTACGAAAACGCCACCCATGACGAAAAATGAGAAAATTTTCACAATCGCCATACTGTATTTTCCATTTGACCTGCACTTTCTCTCTCACTCTCTCTCGATAGAGAATAATTAGTAATAATTAGCAGCGAAATCTAATTTTTTCAAGTTTCAAATTTTGTCTCCACCTCCGACCGAACGTGATGGTAGGCTGTTCAGCGGTTTTGTCAGTGCCTTGCGCGCGCATCGCTACCCGAAAAAAAATCCAGCGCGCCTATTTTCATAAATATTTGTTATCGTATATATGTTGTGTGGTTACTGCAGGTTACATATTAAGAAAAATACGAACCGACGTAGAAACGTTTTTATAGGAAGTGGATAGTCAGTACCTGGCAACAAAGGTCAGTTGAACTTTATAAATCTAAATGTATCATTTCTCTAAAGTTACGTTATTGTAGCATAAGTTCTTACAACAAGACGGTTTCTTTCCTCGCAAATGTGTTGAAAAACGTCGTATGAAACGCGTGCGCATTGTTCATTACCCACTCGGCTAAATTATCGCGCTCGCCTTTGGCTCGCGCGAATAATACCGCCTCATGGGTAATGACCAATACAGCACACTCGTATCATAATGTACTATAAAGATATAGGTGGGAAAACAGGCTGATTAGGTACTTATTTAAATGCTATCTACTAATTTCCTTATAAATTGGTTCTTCTTACGAATTCAAGTTTTTACTAATGCCAGATTTGTTTTTCAATAATCAAATAAACACTTAAAATTACACAACAATCATTTATTTCAATCACAACATAGTTAGAACACGTACCCATCTATTCACAATCAGTCTTATTTGCGGTAACCACGTGACCCAGCACTTGATTGGGCTTGAGATCCTCCACCGGATCCGAAACTTATGGAAGAACTCTTGGACGCGCTAAATGAACCAGGGTATCCGCCATTATTAAATCCCGGTCCTCCAGAACCAGGGAATCCACCTTGATTATAACCTCGTCCTCCATAGCCCCGGCCTCCGTAGCCCTGGCCTCCATATCCGGGGCCTCCGTATCCGGAACCTCCGTAACCGGGGCCCCCGAATCCGGGTCTTCCATAACCGGGTCCGCCAAGCCCGCCAACACCAATGCCGGCTCCGATGCCAATGCCAAGGGCGCCTAAATGTGGCGACCTTTCTTGTCGTGAAGCTGAAAATAATGTATTAAAAGTTTAAACTACCTCAAATTGCTTGGCATGATCCTCCGACGGAAATACTGATAGATAGATAGATAGAATACTCTTTATTATGTACACCATAAAAATTCATCATCATCATCATCATCAGCCTATTAATGTTCCCACTGCTGGAACACAGGCATCCTCTCTGTGAGAGGGAGTGGGCTATAATCTACCACACGGTCCCAGTGCGGGTTGGTAGATGTCACGTCTTCGAATTTTTGGTTCTAAGACATGCCGGTTTCCTCACGATGTTTTCCTTCACCGTTTTGAGAGCAGTGGTGATGAAATTATTTATAACTCGGGCCGTTACCACTGGGCCACCACTGCTCCGCCATAAAAATTACTGACATAGATTTAGAAATTTTACATAGGGTGACACAATGGGCGGTCTTATCGCTGAAAGCGATCTTTTACAGACAACCTTTGCATGGATTAAATTAAGAAGGAGAGACACACTGCAGCATTAATTTTTAAATAAGTATGTATATTGTAAATTCGAGTTAATGACAGACAAATTGATATTTTTTTGCACGACTCTTAATGCGAAGCATTAGAGTGTGCTCTACGATCGAAAAATTTTTTTTGCCCCATTTCTGTAACTGTTTTTATTGTTACACTCCTGCTAGTACACAGAACCTACTTAATTTATATACCATTGTATAGATGATTAAATGGAGATTAATACTGTACTTTTTAACAATTGATTTAATGCAGCAGAAATGGAAAAGCATCAAAATAGTTGAAAAAAAAATCCTGTCCGTCAATTTATGAACCCTGAAAACATTGTAGCTTGCGATAAAATCAATTAATCGAGTCAATTTTTTTTTTATACATTCTTTTCAGCCGTAGAAGGAACCCTATTGAAAATGGCTCTTTTATTCAAAGTAGTTTAATTATAATTAATAAAATTCTAAAGAAAATATAATATCTTTAACTAAATATTTCCAACCTTTGAGTAAGTTGCCTAGCAACCGCCAAGTAAATATCTTTGTCAGTCGTTGACATTACGACTTCATGAAAAGTGATAAATTGCTCATTTTTGTTAAAAACTATGTTTTGAATTTCTTTTTCGTTTATGAATGAGTGTTATGTATGAGGCGTGCACTTTTGGATTTTCCAAACTATTTTAATTTAACGTACACCGTCATACAGAGGAGTAATCACTATACTACGTTTGTATGGAAGAATGAACGACTAGCGTACCCTTAAGGTTTTAAATTTATTTTGTTGTAAAAACTATATGTTTATCACAAAGTTAATTAAAACTGATTTTGCTTGCGAAAAATAAACTGTGATTCAAGTTTTTCGAAACATTAAGTTTACACTTCAATAAGTAAGAGCTTGTAGGAATATTATAATAATACTAGCGGACCTGGCAGACGTTGTCCTGCCCGAACAGCTCGACCTACAGGGTTAAAATTGTATTTTCAAACCATCCAGAGACCCACCCAAATATATGCACAAAATTTCATACACATCGGTCCAGCCGTTTAGGAGGAGTTAGGTTACAAACACAAGTAGGGAAGAATATAATATGTATAAGGTCCCATTAAAATATAACACAGCGTTCAGTATGTATAACCAAAGATATCCAAGCAAAAAAAAAGTGATTTTATTTTGACCAAAAATAATAAATAGCATTGGGTAACCAACATTTTTGGTGTATTTTCGTTAGCTGATTTATTTTTCTTGTAAGTATCCAATGCGTTTTTCTTAAAAAAAATTACCATTGTCCTTATTTTGGTGGTCTGAATGATTACTAAAAGTTTGTCCATCTATTGGAACCTTATAATAAAGATGTTGACAATAATAATATAAAAATTACCTGCATCGACGCTAGAGAAATTTACTAAGACTAGTAGAGCAAACACACAAACTAGAAGACGAGTCATAGTGATTTAATTCGTGCTGTTTTGTGTTATTCGAGTGTTTATCGAGTACTGAAACAATGTAACTACAATACAGTCATTTATACTTATACGGATTCATTGAACCACGGAATTAAAATGTATGTGAGAATTTTAGCACTTATCAAAGGTAGTTTTGTAAATAGGATTCTATTTAGGAATTTCCTATGCGTAAAATACTATGAAATGTTGAAATATTATGTTATTTATACAGTGGATCACATCGAAGCTTTTTTTCGACTTTTGCTATTTCTGTACAAATTCTGTTACCGATGCCCATCGAGTTCGCATCGTCTGTTTTATCGTATCATACCAAAATACCCGCGAAATATCGCCGTTTTTTTAAATATTTTTTATTCATATTCTTTATGGTATACCTATCTTGAGATCATGAGTTTTCCAAATATCAAAAAATATTTGGCCTAGGTCTTAAGGCGTGAAAATTGATTGGCTGTTACAATATATGATAGATCACTGTCAAAATCACACTGATCTTTATTGTCGTTACAATAAGGTTGCTGATGAGTTGCTGCTGTCAGACGTAAGGGCCTGAGCACACGTACCACAAACACACCACATCGCATCGACCAAATATGGGCAAGCAGTGGTTACGTGTGCATTGTGTCGCTGCAGCTTCTTGCAGTTGCATTGCGGTAACTACAAAATTTCGATGTGGTTGCGTTGTCGTTAGTGGTTGCGATGTTGTTACGTTGTGGCTAGTGTTTGCAGACAGATTGACTCCGATTGTGGCAGTGTCGTCGCGTCGACGCAACGTTGTGTTTGCGATGTGGCCTTGATGTGGTCGGTATGGCCCACATGGTTGATTTTATCGATCAAATGTGGTTCGTGTAAATAAACTATAATTTTTCATACAAAGTAGCGCCCGTCCACGTGATGTCGTTGTGGTATGGTGGTGGTTTGGTGTGGTTGTGGTGTGGTTGTGGTGTGGTTGTGGTTTGGTGTGGTTGTGGTTTGGTGTGGTTGTGGTTTGGTGTGGTTGTGTTGTGGTTGTGGTGTGGTTGTGGTGTGGTTGTGGTGTGGTTGTGGTGTGGTTGTGGTGTGGTTGTGGTGTGGTTGTGGTGTGGTTGTGGTGTGGTTGTGGTGTGGTTGTGGTGTGGTTGTGGTGCGGTTGTGGTGTGGTTGTGGTGTGGTTGTGGTGTGGTTGTGGTGTGGTTGTGGTGTGGTTGTGGTGTAGTTGTGGTGTGGTTGTGGTGTGGTTGTGGTGTGGTTGTGGTGTGGTTGTGGTGTGGTTGTGGTGTGGTTGTGGTACCTACGTGTGATCGGGCCCTAAAATAGTTGTGAAAGGACTGTAGCTATAGGCACTGGGTTTCTATTTTCCTTTTAATAGACACATGCCTTCGTGGTACAACTACAAGCTATACTTACAAGCTCAAAAAAACCCTTTGAACATTGTTAAACAAAAAGATTTTGAGTAACATGTCATACTTTGGGTCATGCATCTATTGGTCGATTAAACAGAAACGAGACATACTTACGATGTTTTCGCTCAGCTTAGCTAATATGTTTCGTGTTTCTCGAATGGTTTTTGTTTACGTAGTTAAGAGTATTGAACTTATCTTTGTAACGTCACGGAGGAATACCAATTTCACTTTGAACATAATAATAAATAAAATTATGTTTATTCAACTCCACAAATAACATTCTTATAGGTATACATAATGAGTTGACAGATATTTTGACAAAATTTTGTAATTTTTGGGAGATCTGAAGTCTAAACTAAGTGTAAGGCTGTATTTTAGAACTCCAGCTCCCCCATTATAACACATAGTAAAGATTGTCAATGTAGCTTCGTATTGTGTAGTTTCTTCTAGAGAGAGCTCTGCGTTAACATGGACGACGCCGACGGTCATGTAAAACATAAAATAAAACAAATCCTTAACTAAACAATAATATATTTTCTTGTTCTAACAAGTACCTTTGCTTGACAATCAATCCATTCAGTAACAAACCTTATTTACCAAAACCACCGGCATTTGAGCTTGCACTTGATTGCGCCGCACCTCCAGCACCGAAGCTGATTGACTCGCTCTTAGAAAAACTTAACCCTGGATTTTGGCCACCATAGCCGTAGCCTGGGCCACCGTAGCCTGGTCCTCCGAAGCCGAGTCCTCCGTAGCCGCCGCCATAGCCTCCACCATAACCGCCGCCGTAGCCACCGCCGTAGCCGCCGCCGTAGCCACCACCGTAGCCTCCACCGTAGCCGCCACCGTAACCACCGTATCCTCCGCCGAAGCGTCTGTGATGGTGGTGTCCA
This sequence comes from Conistra vaccinii, assembly GCA_948150665.1. Classification (NCBI taxonomy): domain Eukaryota; kingdom Metazoa; phylum Arthropoda; class Insecta; order Lepidoptera; family Noctuidae; genus Conistra; species Conistra vaccinii. The sequence goes on from OX411316.1 coordinate 24,466,603, forward strand.
AAGTAGCCGGCTCCGCCATAGCCGTAGCCACCAACGCCGGGGTAGGCTGAGATGCCGCCAATAACTCCCCCGATTCCAAAAACTCCGAGTTGTGGAGATCTCGCTACGCGGGACGCTGTAACATTATTTAGTGAAAATAGCATTTACTTTATTAACATTGGAACTATTCTAGTGTCATGTTTTTCTACATAATTTTTACCTAACCATTCTGAAAAAAAATATCATGTGGAATGCCCCTAGTCGTTGGTCAGTAAGGAAATAGAGTCATTATCTAAGGGATATAATTTATAACAGAGTAATCAAATACACTTTTCAGAGTTTTCAGTTTGTTTCACTTAATTGGATCCCAGCTGACCCCTGCCCACTTCGTTGGGCGGTAAACATAAATATATAGCCTATGACACTTACAAATAACGTGGCTTTCTATTGGTAAAAGAATTTTCAAAATCGGTTCCGTAGATCCAGAGATTACCCCCTACCACCTCACAAACTTTACCTGTATATAATATATATATATATATATAATCTTAATATATATAAATCTCGTGTCACAATGTTTGTCCTCAATGGACTCCTAAACTACTTAACCGATTTCAATCAAATTTGCACACCGTGTGCAGTTTGATCTCTAGCCTTCATCTCAATTTATAGCCGCAATATTATTTTATTGCAAATTAGGGCTATCCATGCGAAGCTGGGGCGGGCAGCTAGTATTAGTACGAGTATAGAGTAGGTATAGATTTTTTTGGGCGTGGGGTTTTCTTTTAAACGTCAATTATAATTACCTGCATCACAACTTTTTAGAATAATTAAAACTAGAACAGCAAATACACAAACTATAAGACGAGCCATATTGAATCTAAATAACTCTACTGGTACAAAAACAAGGACACGGCAGTTTATATCGAACCGCCACGAACATAAACGTAAGTGAGAATTTTAACACTCCATGCATAACTGCGTTAATTCTTTTCTAAATGGATCTGACCAGCATTTTTTAATCTCTCCTTTATAAGTCATTGTTGAGCTGCAATCTAATTGCAACCTAAAAGCTGCATCTCCATGCACTTGAAACAAACACGCCAACAACTCTCCCAATAAAATGACCTTATAATAGGACTTTCAGGGAAGGTTTTCATCAAAATACTTACGATTGCTCCACCCACTTGAACCTATTTACTGGTTAGTCCCTTCATTTGCACTGTCCCACTGGCGTCGTCTACTAGCAGTCTATAAGTATATTTCTTCAGGACAGACCGAGAAGACCCTTTGATTTTTAAAGTACAGTTTGGAATTACTATACAGGAAATTGATAACTCTACGCATTCCTGTAATATCCTTTATTCATTCTGGTGCAAGTCCTTACCTTACCGACTGCAGGCAACAGCAGCAAGCGACGTGTGGAGGGGGCCTGGTGACCTGTAACACAGGTTTTTTCCCAAAAACTTATATCAGGCACCAGTCTCTCACAAAGGTAAGACATTGGTGGAATACAGCTGAGCCATTTTTTGTACGCGTTATCTTTAAGTCAGCTTTGTGAAGAGAGAATAAATTATTGTTGAATTGAATTGAATTGTCGCCGCGACACTTACTGGTTTCTACGCATTTCTTTGAAATACCTTTCGTAGTACTTACTGTCACAGCGACACGTCGGCCGCCTGCTGCTGCTGTCTGCTGTCGGCTAAGGAGCAAACAATTCTACCTTTAGATTAAGAATATTATACCTCCATGATTAATCTGCTACCTAAAGTCAGGCATCAGTCAATCTTTAGGTACAATCAACTTAATGTCAAGTTATACTGGTCAATTAAACATATCATTTGCACCTCATTGGTTAGAAATCGTCATAATGTATTTACATTTAATATAAACTACAAGTTCACGGCTGATCAAATCTTTACATGGGATTGCCCCAGTTAGGGTTGCCAACCGTACCTACTCTAATTTAGAGAATGTTATTCTACATATTTCGCGTAGGCGTAGGTACTTTATAATCTAGAAAAGCAATAGAGTACTTTTTTTTTTAATACGTCATTTCACCGCTGACCTCTAAGGTCCTGGCTGCTTAACCGGACTTTGTAATAGAGTACGCTAAGATACTCTATTTATATTGACTCTCACTTTGAATTAATTCAGCATTCACTGAGAAAGTCTTTACGGTTACGGCCGTCTTTTCCATTGGCCACTGGACAAGTACCCCAGGGCCCCACGATCCGTGTGGCCCTGTGGCCCCTGCCAGCGTCGTAGCTAGGGTTTGCAAAAAGAAAACCTAAACTATTCGAGGTGGGTGGCGATAGGTTTAGACAGCCCTGTTTCGGTCAAGAATGCAAAGTGGCGGGAAGACAGAAACAGTGCTTCATTGAAATTGATAACAACTGAATAACTCATCAATTTGAACTAAGAATTAGTAGTCTAGGTTCTAGACTTCTAGAGTCGTATAATTATTAAAAAAAAAACAAAAAGCGGTAAGTATTAGTTACAGCAAAAAAAAAGGTTGTTTTTTAAATAACATAATCTTGTAGTCTTTCTTATAAGTGTGTACTCTATAATTACAATTACCCTCTCTGAAATCAGAAACACTTTATTTCTTCAAAATAAAGTTGGCAACCCTAGCCCCAGTATATGTACATAATTATTAACATAGTTATATGCATATGCGTAAATATTATTGCTGGTGATGAGGGACGATGATAACTTTTTATGTCAATCGCATGTAACATCCTGTATTATGTCCACTGTCATTGCTATACAGACGTTTTGAAAATCAGCTACTACCTGTACCTGCTTGAGTAGCAGATTGGTCGATTTCGGCCAACCTCAAGATTGCAATATCTAGGTCGGTAAGGAGAAAGAATGAAAAAATAAAACCAAGATTTTACAAAATTATTTAATTTAATACACTAACCAACAACAACGCAACATTGTACTCTATTCACTAGAACCAAACACTACTTGCCACTAGCACTGGATTCAGCATTGGATCCAGCACTCGACCCACCATTCGAACCAGCACTCGAGCCAGCACTAGAGCCAGCACTGGACTGGGCATTACCTCCACTACTTATACTAATAGTCTTCGAGATACTGATGGAGCCACCAGGAGGGATGTCGTACTTGTCACGGTCATTATGGCCATGACCGTGATGGCTAGGGCCCCGGTCAAACCGTCCCGGGCCCCGGTCGAATCCTCCAGGGCCGCGGTCGAATCGTCCAGGGGGGCCGTAGGGGCCACAGTCGGGCCCATAGCCTCTTGGGGGCGGAGGTGGTGGACCGTGCGGCCTTCCGTATTGAGGTGACCGCGCTACGCGGGATGCTGAAAATAAAAGGAAATGAATCATAAATAAAGTAGCTGAAGACTGGAAATAAGAAATTGGCTACTGAAGTACACACACACACGCGATGGATTTTGGGATCTTAACAAATAAAATGAATCTATAATACTAATATACTAATAGGAGGAGCTCGTGGCTAAGTAATAACAAGCCGCACGGGTCGATCCATCAGGTTAAGCTACGCTTTCCGGGGTAGGTCAGTGGATGGGTAACCATCTTTATATACCGAGACTCCTCCGTGCCTCGGAAAGCACGTTAAGCCGTTGGTCCCGGCTGTCATTCGTGGATCTTTGACAGTCGTTTCGAGTAGTCAGAAGCCCGAAGGTCTGACATCAGTCTTACCAAGGGGTATCGTATTACCCAGTTACTGGGTTGTGGAGGTCAGATAGGCAGTCGCTCCATGTAAAATACTGGTATTCAGCTGCATCCGGTTAGACTGGAAGCCGACCCCAAGATAGTTGGGAAAAGGCAAGGAAGACTATTATACTAATATTATAAAGAGGAAAGATTTTTTTATTTGTTTGTACCGAATAGGCTCCGAAACTACTGGGCCGATTTGAACCATTTTTTCACCAATAGAAAGCTAATATACAGGGTGTCAGGGACATCGACGCGAAGCCCATGGATTCAGTACATGATTCTGAACACCCCAGAGTTGAAATTTTTCGTCGGTTATTAAAAAAAAAACAGCTATTTCATAGAAAAGTGCAATACCTCCGCGGTCAAATGTATGGACAGCTGTTTTTTTTTTTAATAACCGACGAAAAATGTCAACGCAGGGGGTTCAGAATCATGGACTATATCCATGGTAACAGGCTTCGCATCGATGTCCCTGCCACCCTGTATTATAAAGAGGTAAAACTGGTTTGTTCGGTTGTTTGTTTGTAAGTTTGTATGTATGATAATCTCCAAAACTACCAGTCGGATTTGAAAAAAATATTTTTGCGTTGGTTAACCCAATTCTTGAGGAAGGCTCGGACGAAGTCGCGGGCAGTAGCTAGTATTAAATAAATAGATCATTTTAATATGCCGTAAAATCAACAATGTCATATGCGTTCACTGTAACACCTAATAATAACGGAGTACTCTTGTTTAGCTGGTGACAGCACGAATTGTGCAAAAGAGGATGCCAATTATAATTTGAAGTGTAAGCAATTAGTTCTTACTGCTTTAAGATTGGTTTCACAGCTGTTCGGAAGACCTGTACGGTCTCCCGGAACAGAGACACACGTGAGGCGCTAGAACACTGTTTCACAGCGACGCAAATTGGTCCATAAGCGACCCGCACAGGGTAGAGCCCGTGCTATCGTACTACTCCCTCATTTCAGAGCACTTCGAACGCTACCCGTACGGGTCTCCCTTGTACGGACGGCCTGTACGGGTCCCGGACAGCTGTGGAATCAGCCTAAGGCTGCCTGGCCACTGGAGCGGAAAGGAGAGGAGAGGAGCGGAGTTGTACCAAAATTACCCAATAGAATTGGACCTCTGGAGCGGAGTTTAGATTCTATTGGTTAATATTGACGCATCTCCGCTCCTCTCCTCTCCTCTCCGCTCCGGTGGACAGGCAGCCTTAATGTTTATTTAATCAATTCAAATTAAATACCCTAAATTAAGAACGTGGTGTTTTAAAAAACTAGTATAAGATTAAAATATTACCTGCATCAGTCCTTTCCAAGTAAGCAAAAATTACAACAAGTAAAATACAAAATATACTCAGACGTGCCATATTGGGCCTACGTTATTACACCACTGAATAAAAACACATTAAACACCACTTTATATTTCAATACTAAATCGCTTAATTTGAACTTAAGTGAGAAAAACAAACCATTGATTTTACTCATTAGAAGATGTTGTAGTGGTTTTGTAAAAGTTTTAGCATTTTCAACCATATTCTAATAGAGTTAAATACTACATTGGTATTTTAAGGGCACTTATTTCAATAACAAGTCTACTGAATACGAAGTTTGGACTCTGGTCTATCTGACATAGAGCTTGAATTCTACTATACCTACTTGTACTTGCTAAACGTCAACCAATATTGCTGTGAAATCAAATGTTTGTATTCTAGATTTCCGGGGATAGGGGAGTCACCCGCATGTATTTAAATAATAACTATACATAACTATTTCGTAAAGGTTTTTCCCTATATTAACTCTGTTCTATTTTAACCAGGGTCAATGAATTCTTTTACAAACCGTCTTTGTTCCATGTGCCTAAAATAAATAAATATAAAACCTTAGGCACCCCATCAGACCTTGAAAAAATATTAAGGGTTATAAAACCTATGTGGAAAAAATAAGCCTGGCAGGTAACAAAACTTTTAAGGTCGGGGATGCAATAAGGGACCAAGCGCACGAGGCGCGTGCACAGAACGCTGCGTTTCGGGCGCGCGCCCGTCGCGTGTTGGATTGACTCAGGCGTGACTTTGCGGAAATCCATTATAAAATACAATAGACGATGTATATTTAGTAACTTAACTGTTCTTAAAGAGTCATAGAGAACCCTGTAAGAAATCGACATGTGTTTCGCCTCTCAACGAGGCATCCTCAGGATGACGATTGACTTGTTGCGAACTCGGACACGAAGTGTTGCCATGACACGAGCCGAACGCAAAGTGAGCTTCATCCGCCCGACAGCGATCCTATATAAGTGGGGTTGTCGGGCGGTTGAAGCTCACTTTGCGTTCGGCTCGTGTCGTGGCAACACTTCGTGTCCGAATTTGATTGTGCGCACAAAACGCAGCGCACAAGGTGCACGCCTCGGGCGCTTGTTATGACTAGTCCCGAACGCATATGAATAGCGCAAATCTAAAACTAGGCTTTAGAGAAAAACGAATATGGAAACAGGTTGTTTTTCCCTACAGCCTTTAACCACCTCTGTGGTCTAGTGGTTAAACCACCTGTCTCAGACCAAGGGGTCCCGGGTTCGATTCCCAGTGAGAACAAAATTTTCTGCTCTGTTTGGTTGGTCGTAGGGCTTGTTCTAAGTCCGCCTGGCTAGCTATCACCATCTTATCGAAGTCTGTCGCCATAACAACAATGTTAACAGCATTGTTGTGTTTCGGCAGTTAGAGATTAGTTAGCCAGTTCCTGTGTGGTTGAGGATTCCGGGTGAAGCTCGCTTCCACCTTCGGCCTGATCATCACTTACCATCAGGTGGGATGCAGGCCAAGAGCTTACCTGTAGTGGGTAAAACAAAACAAACAAACACAGCCGAACGCAGGCCGGAAGCGGAAAAACGAAGGCAACATATCTAAATATGAAACCATGAACATGTTTAAGAGCGCGGTAAGAATTAAATAATTATAATACGAATCAGGTATAACAATATTAAAAAAAAACGATTTTCTAGATATTTTAAAATTCATTCGTTTTCACTACTTCGCCGTTGTACTGGTAAATACAACGGCGTCCAATTTATAAACTGACTTTTAGAATGTAACCTATTAGAAACAATCCTTTATCTTAGGTAATCCATAGATAATCCATTATAAAATGTCATGTGTAACAATCGTCCTGTCACAATTATTATGAACGTGAATAATTGATTAATAAATAAGCGAACAATTAATTATAACTATTTAACGCATTTATGCAGTTTATACCAAATACCAAAAAGAGAGAGAAAAAATAGGAAAATTTGCTAATGCGATTTCTAAGGCATTCGAGAATTCTCATTTGGAAAAGTTATTTACAAAGACAGTAGGTATCGTTGGGTTTACATTACCGTCCCTTTTCTAAGATATTTTACTTCGTGGGTTGAACATTTTGTTTGTTTAAATATCCTTAGCAAGGGTAGATATCTACTGTGTACGGGCTGTTGTATATTTTTTCTTTCAGACTGTGTCTCGAAACTGTTTTAAAAATTAAACCAAACGGTTTCGTATTTAGGCTAGACGCGCTCTATATTATTATGACCAGGGGACGAGCACGACACGGCTAGCCGTAAAAGCGCTGGTCGCATAAACGCAGGTGGTGTGTGGTGCATCCCATGGGTGTGTATCCCAACTACCTGCATTACAACACTAAATTCATTTATATTGGCCGGCCGGGTGGTGGTCCACGGTCGTGGCCGGTTCGCGATCAGAGTACTTCTAGCCATAAACAATAGGTAGTAATTCTCTAGGAAAGCCGTAGCCACTCCTTAGGAAACGACCAATTGAACACCTAACTTCTGACGTATCATAAGTGCCCATGTATTTTTATGTGAAATAAAATAGTTTTAATTTTAATCTTAATATTTCAGACGAAGATGGCGTATACTAGTAGTGGAAATAGTGTTTGCCTTACTATTATTTGTAGCCGCCATCTTCGTAGCGAGGCCAGTGTTCTTAAAACCTCTGCAGGCCGAGCCGCAACCTCCCCTGGCGAGCGAAGACATCCTGAATTCATTTAGGAAGGACGACTTAGTGGGCTACGTGCCGGATAACGTTACTCATGTGACAACTATTATGACTAGAGCTGCCAAACTTTTGCACATTTGTAAGTGAAATTATATCTGGTTTTGTTCTTTAGGCCGCCCTGCCGGTAAAATCAACCTAGCTCAATCGGCATGAGGTAACAAGACGAACAAGACAGTCGGTTTTTTTTTTTACCTTTATCCCACTGCTGGGACAAGGTTTCCCCTACAGCTTTCCACTCTTCACTGTTTTGCCTTCTCCGGCCAATGTACCATAAACGCCTAGAGGCGTTTAGAAGTCACTTAGAAGTCATCATGCCAGCGTTTCCCAGCCTCGCTCGGCAGATTTAGTATACAGGCAGCTAACTTGCAACTATTTTAATCTTCCAGCTAATGTATGGAAGGCACCGACTGAAGATGGCCTCAATCAAATGTTATACAATCAATCCAAGGGTGTACCCTCCAAGAAACCCATCATATGGGTGATTTGGAAACCAAGGGTTCGTATTTAATGCAATTTAGCTGTCCTTCTAGATGAAATGTTAAGCTATAGTGTTTCAAAATATATCTTCAGTCTAAAGCCCCATTTACACGACGCATGTTTCTTATTCTTGCCTGTGGCCTCAGACCAAATAAAATACCAAGACCGCGCTGTCAACAGTGACGTGAGGCCGGTTTCGTAAACATTTGTGAACATAGTGAGGTGTAGTTTGGTAGTAATTGGGTTCGTGTGAGCGTGTATATACAGTCACGAGCACCAATATGTATCCACTTAGCAAAATTCAAAAGCGATTTTCTCGTGGAATATTGACTGCAACTTTGAGATAAGGCCTATTTCATGTTAATAAGGGTTCCAAAATACTATATTCGTAACAACATAAAATAACAATCAACACAGTTGGAGCAAATCACTTTTGAAAGTTGCAAAGTGTATACATATTAGTACTCATGACTGTACAGAGCGGAGGTGTAGTTTTGGCATGCTTCACTGTATTGTTCCAAGCGCTGTCTTGGTATTTTTATTTGATCTAAGCCTGTGGTATACAAAAAAAATTTAACACTAAATTACTTTTATTATCTAAACACTATTTCGACGGTATGGTGCAACTATTGTTACGACAGTGCCAATTAATTGTTGCTTCAACCAATACATTTTATGGTATGCCACAGGAAATAAACTTGCACATGTAAATGGGGCTTTTTTGTCGCTTTAACTCAGCATTCAACAGGCATTTATATAGGCAATGTTTAAATCAGTCCTAAAGACTCAACTGAGCTATTTCGACAACCATAACTGTAGCGTATGATTTAAGACCAATTTCAGTCATGAATAAAATGAGATAAGTACCTAAGGTAATAAATAAAACATCTGGGTGAGGCGTAGTGGAGCCACGAATATACTTTATAAAATTGCTTAAAAAGATTTGCTGCCGAAACCCGGGATCGAACCGGGGACCTCTAGATCTTCAGTCTAACGCTCTCCCAACTGAGCTATTTCGGCTGTGCTCAAGAAGTTGAAATAGATGTCCGAAAATTAAAAATATCTACTGAAAAAGTCTTCATTTAGGTACTTTATTTACAGTTTAGCTCTTAACAGCTTAATAAGCAGCTAAGCTAATAAGGTAAATAATAGCTGCTAATAGGTAACTGGTAAGGTAGGGATTTTTCTGCTGAGGCCTATTAACACTTAAATGCAGGCATCGCTGCAAAGCACAGTCAATTATATCAGAGAGATGAAAAGAAAAAGTTACACTCGATGTAATATTTTAGGAGGGCAACATTTGGACGTTGACTATCCGTAGTACGAAGCGAGCTCGTTACCTTGCCCACATAAAGACCAGGAAGGTTTCCAACCCTCACCTGGAAGCTGGCTTCCTGGCTGTCCAGCTGGCCATCAGTCAAGCCATCATTGAACAAGTCAGTGCAACCCCGCCGAAGTATGAGGTGAGCATAGAACAAACTAACATTTATTTACTAGTGCAGAAGGAAGACTTTTGTTTGCAGTCTTCAGCAACCGCCTTACTTGTCATATGCTCTTCCTTAGGTCCTTGCTAAAAAAGTGAGGTAAACAGGTGCAAGCCTGGTCAAGCATGACGACCAATAAATTTGCCCCAATAATAATTTGCTTTAATTTGCATGGAAGTCTTAAGACACCATAATCTACTAAAATAACAGCCACATTTTTATAAGAATTTCCTGTCAGATACATTTCGCTTGTAAGTTTAGTCTCAGCAGTCAAAATATCTTGAATTTTTTTTATTATGAAACAACCATTAACAAAAATCTGTTGGGGATCAAACTCACGAACCTTGGCTTACAGGGCGAACGTGAAACCGTTTCTGTTTACTAGACGCGGCGGGGGACTTAGTTTTTTTTTTTCTTTTTTTAAATAATGTTCTAGTACTCTACTGAATAGTACCGTGCTTTCCTGTAATTTAGATACTTGCGAGATCTTTATTAAGACAAATACTTCGGGTTAATGCTGTGTATGTGTGTAGTTTGTAATCCTTTTTTATATGAATAAATAAATAAATACTTATAGAAAGATAATAATCGGATATATTTTTGATGAGGACAATAGCGCGGTCCTTCACGTATGCGCTATCTACACGTGATCAGCACAGGTGTTAGATCGACCGATAGTCTGCGCACAAATATTCAGATGACACTGGATGAATTTTAATTATGCACCTAATTATACATGACTAACAGTTGACTTTTGGTCTTTTTTGCATCGGATGTTGTGCATTAAGTAGTAAGTTTTTTGGAACGAAGTTCCTTATCGCACGTTATAGGTACTCTGCACACGTGGTGAATTAGAGCCAGACCGAAAAAAGTGTAAGAAAGGTTTTGTTGTGTTAGCGGTGTAGCTCACTCTGCGTTCGGCACTTGACGTGGCAACACGTCGTGTCCGGGTTCGCAACAAGTCAATCGTCATCCTGAGGATGCCTCGTTGAGGGTTGAAACACGTGTCGATTTCTTAGAGTTCTTTATGAATCTTCATTACTAAATATAGGTAAGTACGTCGTCTATTGTATTTAATAATGGATTTCCGCAAAGTCACGCCTGAGTCAATTAACTAACGTTTTGACAGTCACGACACTTTTGCTATAGTATGTTTTTTTCCCTTTTGTTACTCTCAAACGTTGTTAATTGTTGTCCTCACAACGCATAGTCAAGTCGTCAAGCGGAAAATATAAAATGGTGAACAAACATCTTTACTCCATTTGAAATAAGATTAGACATTTAAACAAACCTTTTTTACAGTCCGTTTAACCGATTCTGACTTCTATATCATAGACATAAAGGATGGCATTAAAAGCAAAGAAATGGTTACAATACCAACTGCAGCTGCCACTTGACATGCCTCCAACGCAATAGTAATCAAAATCGGTTGAACGGTCTGTAAAAAAAAGGTTTATTTAAATGTCTTATCTTATTTCAAATGGAGTTATATGAGTCTACAAGGCTGTGTGCTACGATATCAAAGCCTAAGATGATTGCACTCCGTAGCGGAGTGGAGTCAAGTAAAAAGCAGTTATACGGATTAAACTTGTAACAAAAATAATCAGGCTAAAGACTAATTTCGGTTAAAGCTATTAAAAAAAATAGCTGCCGAAACCCGGGATCGAACCGGGGACCTCTAGATCTTCAGTCTAACGCTCTCCCAACTGAGCTATTTCGGCTGTGGGTGGTACAGCTAAATTTTAGATTACAACATCGTAAATGCACTTTAAATGCATCGCAAACACAATGAACGGATAATCTATTTAGGTATTTCCAATGCTATTTTAAACGAATCGGATTGTTTATTGTTATCTTTGCGCATATTATGTAGTTCAGTCGCAGAATGAGTGAAAATAAAATCTGATGCAACTTATGGTGCAATATTGCAATCAGAAGCGCGATACCTATAAAAATGTAACCGCTGTATTATGTATGCAGTATAAATACATGAATACATCTTGTGCCGAACTAAGTGATTAATCTCTTTAGCTATAATATTATCATCGACCATCATAAATAATTATCTAGTTGAAAGCTGAACCTCTAGTTGCAATCTTGCTAATCTTACAGAAAACAATGCAAATTTCTCATGAAAACCTGACAGAAAAATTAGAAATACCATAAGGCTTATAATTCTAGCGGCATACATCGCTTTAAAGCCGCTGTTTGACATTTTCAATGTCGCGTGTCGGTCGGATACGAGGGGAGGTATTCCCTGGGCGAAGCTTTCATAACTTCTCACATTAAATTTTCAACGGGTTCATCAAAGCGTTCATTGTTGACGCTAAAATTTTACTTCAAAAACGTGTTTTTGATGCGCATAGAGAAGTTTAGTAGATAACTAAACTCCATTTCAATTAAGATTAGACAATTAAGTAAACCTTTTCTATTTACAGTCCGTTCAACCGATTATGACTTCTGTTGCGTTTGTGGCATGAGTGCATGACTAATGACAGCTCAGTAAATAGTTGGTATTACATCCACTTTTGTGCTTTTAATGCCATCCTACGCCTACCTACGGTACCATCCTGCCTACGGTTATATGGTATAGAAGTCAGAATCGGTTGAACGGACTGTAAAATAGGTTTTTAAATGTCTAATCTTATTTCAAATAGAGTATATTAGATAAATATGATTAAAGATACATTACGTGTTAACCGCCAGTTAACACGCCAGTCAGTCACCAGGGGGGGGAGGGGGGTCAGTCGCCTCGAGGGTATCCAGTACTTGCCAAGCTGGTCTAAATTGGCGATCATTCAGATGTACCTAACCCGTAAGGGCGGTATTAACTGGCGGTTAACACGTAAGATAGGTACATTATTTTAAAAAAAATCTTCTCTCTATGGTTCATCGTCAAAGCAATTCGCCTCTTTCAAAACAATCTTCAGAAATATAAAAAAAAATCAGGGAGTGCAAAAGCAAAACGCAAGTTTTTAATATGATCGAATGCAGTAAATAAAATCAGAAAAATAATATGATATTCTCCAGGATAATTGCTAGTTGATAGTGTAATACAGCTAATTAGATACGATAAAATAAAATCACAGTCACAAGCTAGGCGTCGACGGTGTGTCAACCAATTTCTTCCTAGACTGAGTCGACTAGAGGTGCGGCAGGGCACCTCTAGTCGACTCAGTCCTACACAATATTTATAACATGCGGATTTATGCGCCCGACACTGACCCGAACCCCCTCGTTGAAGCCAGAGGCTTTATAATTATGCAATTCAAGCTGATACACGAGAACACTAGTTCTTATTTCAAAATTCAAAGTAGCTGTTTCCTTCAACGTCGTCTGCGATCCAGGATAAAAAGTATCCTAATCTGCGTTCGTAATTCATTTGCCAAGCATGTAAACAAACACGAGTTTTAGGAAAAACAACTGTAATGCCTACACATAAGGTTCAGTTTGCCAGTCATAATAAATATGAAGTTGTAGCTTCATATTTTTTATGACTTTTTCAAGAGTAATAGTCGGTCTAAAGTCAACTTTATTTACACTAGCATAAAGTTGATGTTTGTCTAAGTGGAAAACTCGTGTCTGTTTACATGTTTGGAAAATAAATTGCGAATGCAGATTATCTCCTTGTCTAGGTTCTAGGTTATCTATCTGTCCAATTTTATCCAAATCCGTTCAGCCGTTTTAGTGAAAGCGAAACAAACTCACTTTCACATCTATAATGAGTAGATAATGTAGATATTGGTTAGAATATTAGATAGATAGATAGAATACTCTTTATTTTGTACACCATAAAAATTACAGATATAGATTTAGAAGAAGGGCGGTCTTATCGCTAAAAGCGATCTTTTACAGACAACCTTTGGATGGATTACATAAATTAAGAAGGAGAGACAATACTGCAGGTAGTCAGTGGTGTACCATTTACATATATAATAAATACATACATACATAAACTTATGTATATAAATATACATAGATATATATATACATACTTATATAAAATTATAAACTTGAAACAAGAAGAAGAAACTTTATGTACTTAATCATGATTTTTAAGGAGAGAGGAAGTGTAATATAATTTTTCGTTGTGTGATATTTTTCTTTTTCCAGATAACACTAGTAGCAATGCCAGTATCTCCGCTGATGGAAGAACAGAAAGTAAAAAGTGCTTTGTCAGGAATACTTCTGTGCTTCACCCTGGCCCTCATGCCTACCGTGTTGGAAACCGAAGCACTCGTTGTTTCTGAAACTATGAGTAGATTTAAGGTTAGTTGCTACTTTTGAACATTGATATAAATTCACAAACACGCAAAGATTATAATATTGATTGAATTATGGTTTTGTATCACATCAGCTACTTTTAAACTTTTTACAGAAGTTACAAAAAATAAATAAAAAATAGTTTTTCAATTATATGATTTTTAATGCATTAGGCATATATTAAATATGCAAATTTTTATCCAATTCAGCTGTTTTTCCGTAAAACGTAACAAATTAAATTACTGGGATAATTAAAAAATAAGTATGTATGAATTATTTGCCTCATGATTACGTGGCCTCAGTTTTATCATTTAATTTTTGATTTTAACTGTTCACTAGTTTTGAATATTTTTTTCACTTCTTAGTTCTGATGCGAATTGAGTTTATAACTTTTGGAGTCAAAAGTGATCACGAATATATGGCAGCTGTACTAGTAGTAAATGATTGGTATAATTTACAATCACATACTTTGAATCACTCCGACGCCACACAGTTCTGACGCGAACTCCGTTCAAAAATAAATTTCTTATTTTGATCATCTACTTTTGCTGTTGACTGTACAACAAATTATTCAGGGTTGAAAGTTGAAGCGGGCAATACAAGGAAAGTAGAGTGCGCGCAATTATCTGCGAGCGACTGGTGGCGTGTATAGTTCTGTACTGTAATATTTTAAATATAAATTAATAATATTAATAATCTTATATTAGGAGAGGAGAGATTAGTTTTGTTATGAACGAAATAAGAATTGACGCTTCCGCCATTTAGTTCCGTGCGCGAACACGACCAAAGAGCGCACGCGACATTCAACTTTATTACTGAAGTGTTAGCGTTTAGCACATAGTAGAGTGGCGGAATGCATGGGGAGCTGGCGTGGAAATTGTCTTTAGAGGAGCCCTCTTACATTTCGGCGTTACGCAAAATTTGTTATTGCTTTACGCGCCGCGTGCGTGGCGAGTTACGTTACCGATACACTCTTTCACTCGCTCGCACCATGATGTTGCGAGTGTCGCGACTAAACGATCTTGACCCACCGCAGTATTTATAAGTTTTAGTATACTTTAGATATTATGTGAAATGTTAAATAATGTTATACTATTTTTCATTACTCAATAATGTTGATACTTGTATTGATAAAATAATTGAAAGGCTACATAAATATTTTTTAATTCTTACATAGTAAATGATCTGAAAATTATGTCCCTCATTGAAATCAACTACTAATAATAAGAGAGTGCATTAGTGAGTTACTTTACGTTGTAAGTGGTCAAAAATATTGCATCGCATGATATTATAAAAGACTACTAGCTTTTACCCGCGGCTTCGCCCGCGTGAATGTCGCAAAATATCCCACGGGAACGTACCACCGAGATTACATGTCTTTGATGCGTACGTCGTATCTGGCGGTGTAACCGCTACCCTGCAATGCATGCATATTTATGATTACAACCTGTACCTAATATTCGGGTTGCAATAAAAGAGCCTCCACAAGTGTCGGTAGTAAGTGTCCGTTCAGGTTCAGCACCCTGCTCATTCAGAAACGTTACATGTGCTGACTGGCTAATACTTCTTGACACGGCTTGAGCCAATATTCTTGTTATAGTTCCTGCCATAGACCTATCTGTAATGATATCCGGACACTATCACAAATACGCAAATTTGATATCTATCACTTAATTTAGTATTTAATCCTATAAAAAATTGACTCATCCAGGAACCGAACATACATCTACAAATACATACCGTGTGCTTTTATTAAACTCCTGATAGTCGAATCTCTAGCAATCTAGGCGCGTATAAGGAAAACCGCAGAAAAAAACACATTGACATTGTAGGAGTATCTTTATTATTTACCTAAATAATAATACATACATTCGTGGAATACAAGGTAAAAAAAATGTGTACGATAGTCAGTTCTATTATATTTGATGGATTTTCCTTTTACCTTTCTGTCTAGGTGTATACGCTCGCTAAACAAATCGGTTATCAAATTTTCACATACTTACATTCCGCACATACACATATTTCCCTTTTGAACTGTAATTTTCATTCATAACGGTGGCAACGGTGGCGTAGCCAGTTCTAAAGGGCCCTGTAGGAAAACAAAAATGGGGGCCCTTTTTATCCGATTAGTTCTAAAGGAGGGTACTTCTTGTTTTTTTAGCACAACCCACCTTCCGTTCCATCGGCTTACTCCGTTCGCCTCGTCACTCTCGGTGGAGTAAAATGCCCAATTATATCCTACTATTATGGATGCCTGCTGATACTTAGACTTGATTGTATCGGATGAGCCAGTGAACGCAACGGAGAGAGTTATGAGAAAGTCTGTGAGAAAGACTTTTGCCCAACAGAGGGACAGCAAAGGGATATTAAATGTGGGCATACTACACAGTAAACACCTGCAAAAAAATAAAACATTATCACGCTTTTCAGCAAGCAGCAATCGGTGCTGCTTGCTGAAAAGCGTGACAATGTTTTTTTTTTTTTGTTAACAGCGTGCTCTTCGCCTACGTAACGTCCAGTACTCGACAATGTATGTCGGCTGGCTGGTGTATGCCTACCTCACCTGCTTCCCTACCTGCGTGCTGGCTTCCGTCACCCTTATCCTGATCTTCAGATGGATCCATCTGGTCGAAGCTCTCATAGTGGTGCTCGCCTATGAGTCCGTCATGATCATGCTCGCTATGCTCATGGGCATGTTTCATAAAAAAGGTTTGTACGCTGTCCTAAGAGTATGGTGGCCTTAATTTTCAGCTTTAACTACCTTTTCATGTTAACGTTACTAAGTTGAACCGCGTGTGATCTTATTTATTTGATACGGTAAATCTAACAACCTGAGTAATCATCACCCGATCACCACCTTCGGGACCAGACTGTAAGTCTTGTCCAAGTAGTTGGACACTACAATATTGTACAAGATTTTTGATCATTACCGCTCGCCGCCATTTACTAAATCTTTTTTATGGCGCTGCTTACCTTGAGTAGTACCTATAATATTATTGCATGGATGCAGCGTGGCTAACTCTAACATCTTTATATTTCCAGGCTATATCGCTTGCATTTGGACCACTCTATTCACTCTCCTGCAGACCTACCTCGCTGAGCTGCTGGTCCACCATCGTTACGACCGCCAGCATAACGCTCTGACGTTCTTCATGCATCTGCTATTACCACCAATGGGACTAGTGCATGCTTTTGACAAGTTTGCTTTACTGCAAACTAAACGTAAGTTATTTAGCTTGTATGTGATACCAGGAAAAAAAATTGACCGAATTTTTGTCGAGGATGCAGAAAGGCAAAGAATCTGGTGTTTTGGCGCTATTTTGGGAGTGGCTTTACGCACAACAGCCGTTTGAGATGATTATTATTATTATCATATCAACCTTTTGCAGTCCTCTGTTTGGCAAATGGTAGGTTTCTATCCCTCGTAACCGCCACTTTCTTGGGCTTTCAACTCGCAAAACTTATAATGACTTGTGCCTTTTCAAACCAGATAATACAGTAAAAGAAAACAGCAGTTCCTTGTTGTACATGGTGGCATCGTGGACACTCATGAATGTATTGTACTTCGCCTTTCTCATGCTGCTGCAGAGAACCATCGGACGGCACCGCGCTATCGGCGAACAGGTGTCCTGGAAGTCCATCATATTCAAAGAAGCTAAGGTATCTACACTTCTTGGCCAAAGTATGCCACCTATTTCTTATCCGGGGTTATCAGTCAGAGGCATAGCATTTATAACTCAATATTTGTTTATATATAAACGTTTTGTTTTGTTTATACTAAACCTCTTAAGGGGTCATTGTACTCATCATTATGAACAACTTTCACTATGGGACCAAAGCTGAAATCGCGAAAAGAAAATCAGCTGTTCCATACATTTTCACGAGATATGCGAACATAAATGTAGGGAACAGCAGAAGTGAAAACTTCTTTAGCGGCGTTGTGCACTTTTTTTGGGATGGGAAAAAAATGTTAAACTCGCGTCAGAACGTGATCGTAAGATCCGTTGCCTAGCAACTGACAAATTAAATATCAGAATAAATAGTCTTTGAGATTACGTAAAGATTGCGAGGTAAGAAATTTTACCCATATTGATGGGTAAAAAAGCAGTCAAAACATACTTCATGAAAAGTGTTTATTTTTGTCTTTGAGATTACGTAAAGATTGGGGTAAGAAATTTTACCCATATTGATGGGTAAAAAAGCAGTCAAAACATACTTCATGAAAAGTGTTTTTTTGTTAAATAAACTACTACTACTAATGAATATTGTATTTAACCACATAAATTATAGTACTTTTGTACTGATAAATAAAGGAATTCGTGCGAAATTATTCCCTAACCATTCCAAAATATTCAAAAATGCACAACGTTAATGTTCAAGTTTCCACTTCTGCCGGCACTCCCGGAGTGCAACCCGTTGTTTTTTTTTTAACAAATTTATATATTAGCGATATTCAGCTCTGTCGTCTAATGTTTTGTGGTACTGAACGCGTCTCAGTTCCAGTACCACAAAACATTAGACGACAGCGCTTTATATCGCTAAATTATTATACTTATATTTAGTTTTTTGTATATTGTCAAATATTATTATGCAGGATCCCGACAAGCTACATCACATCCAGCCCCCCTCAGGGGCTGAGATAGGAAAGGTGCAGGAAGTGGATGAGTTTATGGCAAAGGCTATTAGCTTCCGAGATGTTAACAAGGTTAGTCAATCCATTAGTTGGTTTTTTGGACTGAAATCTTATCTGTAATGATCGCATATTCGCTAAAATAAAAAAAGCGAATTTCTAATGTAAGAAATACGGCAATATTTTTATTTTTTAACCACAACGGTGAAGCTCTTGGCTATGATGGTAAGTGATGATCAGGCTGAAGGTAGAAGCGAGCTCCTCAAACACAGACGAACTGGGTATCTTTCCCTAACTGCCGAAACACAACCTTGCTGATAACATTGTTTTTATGGCGACAGATTTAGATAAGATGGTGGTAGCTAGCCATGCGGAATTATAACAAGCCCTACCACCTACCAAACTGAGCGGAAAATTTTGCCCCCGCTGGGAATGAAACCCGGGACGGTGTTCGTACCACTAGACCATAGAGGCGGTTGATACTGATTTGGATCAAATTCAGTTAGAACTTATGATTATGAAATAAATGAGTAGTAGTCTCAATAAAAAATGTATTACAGATTATACAGGAAAAAAAATTACTAGTGCGCAAACTTAAACACGTGACTTTACTCATCATTATGAACAACTTTTACTAAGGGACCAAACCTCAAATCGCGAAAAAAAACAGCTGTTCCCTACACTTTGACGACATTCCATGCGCGACGCGACACCACGAACAACACAATTTTTAAGAAAACTTCACGGTATAACAATAGCCGGTGTCGCGTCGCGCTAGTCTGCACGAAGCTAAATGTAGGGAACAGTAGATTTTTTTTCTCGATTTCAGGTTTGGTACTATAGTAAAAGTTGTTCATAATGATGAGTAAAGTCACATGTTTAAGTTTGCGCACTAGTTTAAAAAAATCCTGTATATATTTCTAGACCATCATGGGAGTCTCTGCACTAAACAACATCACTTTTGACATATACCGCGGCGAGTTCACCATACTGTTGGCTTCAAAGATACAAGAAACCATGATGGACACTGTTGAGTCCTTGCTTACCGGTAAGTTTGGTCGACACCTATAATAATATAAATTAAGTGTTCAGTTGAATAGTGATTCAACTGAACTCTTAATTTAGTTCGCTAGTTAGCCACATTTCTAATTTCCATACAGTAATATTGCCAAATTAATCAAAACAGCGAAACACTCGACATCTATTCGCGACGTTGCCCACTTTCAGAATAAACGCTTTTATAAGTACTCAGTAAGAAAGTTCCATTCCCCCAGGTTTAATGGCAGCGGACCAAGGTACCGTTGCCGTGCTAGGCAAGATACTGCAGCCAGGCACGGGGTTGTTGACGACACCTCAGATGATGGGCTACTGCCACCGCTCAGAAACCCTAATCGAAGACCTCACCGTTCAGGAGCATTTGACTTTGTACAGCGAGGTGAGTTTTGCGAAGATAAGTAGCTAAATATAATTAAAACTCTTTTAGTATTTATTTATTTATTCTTCAACAAATTTACATTTGTGTCGAACAATGGTTTTAAAAATAGTGATTCTAACAATAAATGTAACTCAAAAATTAAACAATATCGTAAAGTCAGGAAAACAACAAACATTAATTCCACATTGGTCACACTCACAACATTGTAGTCTTAATAAAAAAAATAAAATAAAATCTTTTTATTTCAGACACTTGGCCCATAATGTTGTTAGTAGACATAAGACTTACAAACTATTTTTAAAATGTAATTCAATTCAATTTTAATTTTAATATAATTTTAATTTAATTTAATTCAATTTTAATTTTAATATAATTTTAATTTAATTCAATTTAATTCAATTTAATTCAATTTAATTCAATTTAATTCAATTTAATTCAATTTAATTCAATTTAATTCAATTTAATTCAATTTAATTCAATTTAATTCAACTTAATTCAATTTAATTCAACTTAATTCAATTTAATTCAACTTAATTCAATTTAATTCAACTTAATTCAATTTAATTCAATTTAATTCAACTTAATTCAACTTAATCTAAAATATTTAATCACTAGTTTAGGTATTTGCCGCCCACAGGGGTCCCGGGCACACGCACTTGTGCTTGAACCCAGTGCCCCAAAAGGGGGCTGTCCAGCTTGTGGCTGAGCACGCTCAGGATGGTGTTGGCGCTCCCACGCGTGCGGAACATAAGTGAAGCGATGCGGCGCCGCAGCACAGTGTAAAAGCCGTCTGTGTGCGCGTGCGCAAACATCGCAGACGCACTACAGCAGCGTGGGAGCCCCACCAGCACCCTGAACGCGTTATTATATTGTATTCGGAGAGCGTTGATGGCCCACTGCGTGTAGTTGACCCACAGATTGCAGGTGTAGAGAGTTTGGCAGAATGCTTTAAACGGAGTGATCTTAACCTCTAAACTACAACCTCGCAAATCTGCGTGCCAACATGTTACAGCGGACCGCCATCGCTCTCCTCTCCCTTTCTATGTCCCCGTCGTCTTAATATTAATCAATTTAATTATAATAATTTAGCTTAATGTGTAAGAGTGCCGCTAACGGCACTCTATCCTTATCGATTAAAGTGCCGCAAGTGGCATTCTTCGGGACCACTGCACTTTATAACCCGTCGCTTTTTTATAGGAATTTTTTATTTTTATTGGGTAGAGTAGACCCTTTTGGCTGTGTATTTTTAAACCCCTAATTGCGCAAAACTGAGAAAAAGTTGTTGGATAGTGAGAGTATTAAGTTTGGGGTAGATCACTTAGCGGATCTAAATTTGTTTGCAAGCAATAGTCAACGGAGCCCCACTTAGCGGGAAATGGTAAAAAAAATCACTCCTATTTCAGAATGATAAAAAAAAAAATTCACGAAGTATGGCGGGGTCTAGTGAACGAGCGCAGCGAGTGAACAAAGACCGGGTCCGTTTAGGCACAAGATAATGTAATGTTTTGGGAATGTGGTGTTTTACATTCTCTTGTGCCTATACGAACACTGGCTGGGTTGTGTGGTCACAGTTCTAACCTAACTTAACCTACCTTTCAGTCGTTTTCATTTGCTACTTCATTTTTAGCCAAGGGGTTAAGCTACACTTAAGGTTAGCCGGCTAAATATGAAAGAAATTAATATTAGCCTCACCGCAAAAATAAACTCATCTTTTGATAAATATAATTTTCAAAAACAAA
This sequence comes from Conistra vaccinii, assembly GCA_948150665.1. NCBI lineage: Eukaryota > Metazoa > Arthropoda > Insecta > Lepidoptera > Noctuidae > Conistra > Conistra vaccinii. Next base: position 24,488,368 of record OX411316.1, read on the forward strand.
AACGATCAGTCAGAAAGGGCAAAACAAATGACAGTGACAATGACAATGCAATGCTTATGGCACTTTAGACGGGCCGAGGCAGTGCCAGTATTACGCCGCAAATAGCACTTTATCGGACTGCGATAGAGAGGCGCTAGCGGCACTCTATACATTGCCTAAAATATTTTGAATTTTTTGACGTAGTCTAGTAATTTTAGTAGTCGTAACACATGCTAATACAAAAGCAATTAAGAAGAATACTTACTTATTTTCATCAGATTTGCCTGTGGAACCAAAAGAAGGTACACATAGAAGAGTACAGTTACTTCAGGTCCAAGCGTTTGTTCAAGGAGTGTGACCTGGAGTCAGTAAAGCACGAGCAAGTGAGGAACCTGGACATATACTACAAGGCGCAGCTGTGCTGGGCCATCGCTATGTTTCTGGAGCCTAGGGTAAGTAAAGGTACGAATGCACTGGAGAGACCGTGTGTGGTGACGGGACCCGGTGAAACTTATGGCGGCCCAATCATCATCATCAGCCTTTTAATGTTCCCACTGCTGGGACACAGGCCTCCTCTCTGTGAGGCCGTAATCTACCACGCGGGCCCAGTGCTGGTTGGTAGATGTCGCATGTCTTCGAATTTTTGGTTCTAAGACTTGCCGGTTTCCTCACGATGTTTTCCTTCACCGTTTTTGAGAGCAGTGGTGATGAAATTATTTACACAAAGTAAAGCGCCTGCTTGGGTTCGAACCCACGACCTACAACTCGTAAGTCGGGGCCGTTACCACTGGGCCACCACTGCTCCCGGCGGCCCAATACTTGTTCCGAATACGGAGAACACTGCGAGTACCTATATGTACCTACACCGTATACCAGATTTATCTATGGTAGAACAGACGGATTATTTTCGGTAGGAATTCGACGTAAAATCTCTACTCCTCCCAGGCTTCTCAAACTGTTTTGATTGATATAACTCATTGTTTATGTACACTCTGTGTTGAATGTTTTCCAAAAAACACATAGGACTTTTGACGTTCAAAAGTGCCTTCAAAGGCCTATTTGAAATAAATGCTTTGACTTTGACTTTGACTTAGGTAGGTACTGTCTACAGTAGGTATAAAAGTTGATATTTTGAGAACTTATAGCGAGAATTTCAATTTAGATAATTATGAATCTTTGAAGTACAAGCATAGTGACTCTTTGTAACAATATACTAAAATGTTATATTGATTTTCCAGGTCATAGTTATCCCAGAAGTTCTTGATCTCAACAGATACAACAATGTTATCAAAGACAAAATAATGGTAAATACGATTTTGGTTTCTTGCTTCTCTCTTTTCATTCATTCATTCATTCATTCATTGCTCCTTTCTGTAAGTTTGAAGTTTGGATTTTTTTTATTCGAAACCGAAATTTTATGCAAGAACTGAATTAATAACAATAATTATGTCATAACTTAAGTGTTTTACTACAATTTCCAGCAATATAAAACGTACTTAACAATAGTATCGTTCCATTTCTCGAGCCAGGAACTTGAATACGCCGACCGGTTGTTTTTGTTCGATAGCCGGATGCTGGTGTTTGGAGGCACGCCTGCATTTATGTTCTTCAAGTATGGTAAGTATATTAAAGAAATATTCTTCCAACCTTAGGGGCCATCCATAAATTAAATAACGTCACACGAATATCATAGTTTGTTGCGCCCGCCGCGCCGCCGCTACCCCATCCTTTTCACAAGTGGTCATATTAAAATGTACTTATGTGAATGTACTTAACACATCTCCGCTCATCTCCTCTCCTCTCCGCTCCAGTGGACAGGCAGCCTTAAGCTGAAAGCGTCAGGGTAGCCCGCGAAATTCAAATTTTCTTACATTTTTTGCAATTTGCTCGTCAGTATCAGGTTGTATGTTGATATAAATATGATTTGCAACCGTATCAAATGTTTATTTATAAAATTATAATCATAGACATCATCAATACAACTCTATAAGTTCATGTACCTAATCCCTTTGAATTTTCATGAAATCATGACATTTGGGGATTAGGCTAACCTAAGGAGTTGTATTGCTGATTCTAATGATTATAATTCTGTAAATCCATATTGGTTACGCTCGCAAATCATATTTTAATCAACATACAACCTGCCACTGACCTGCAAATTGCAAAAGACCTAAGAAAATTTGAATTTCGCGGGCTACCTTGGCGCATCCCCCTTAAGGTGTAACGTAATTAAGGATGGCTCCTTATATCTCATGCCGTACAGCCGTGACTACAGGCCAACGCCTGATCCACCACCGCTGTGATGAACAATACCTACACGCACAAAACGTGTTGAACCTTGAAAAAACATTATTTATTTAATTATTTATACGTCGTACGTCGTTTTTTTTTACGTTATTTGTAACGCGAAGCAAAGTTACCTACAACCATTTTAAATTTCAAAATGACCATATCATTTTTAAAGTTTGGCGCGCGTTTATTAGTATTATTCAAGCACCGAGTAAATAGGTAACTTGGTGGTATTCTACACGTTCCAGCACCCTAATTACGTAATGCATTTTCAATTTTAAATTGAAACCAAAACCAATTGAAAAAGATTGCCATTGAGCAGATTATTTTTGTCGAACATATGAAGCAATGGACTGGCAATATTTTTCAATTGGTTTCAATTTAAAATTGATCGTGCATTGCGTAATTGGGGGGCTGGTTGTACAACGTCAACCAACTATCTAATTACACAACACGTTTTCGTAAACGATTCCGACTAATCTGTTTCATTTTGACAGTTCAACAACATTCATTGCGTTATTTAGGTACGTCGTTTAGCAGATTTTTTTCGATCTTATATAGCAATGGATTAGCAATATCTTTCAAAATGATTCAGATTGTGATTGCTCGTGTATTACGGAATTAGGGTGCCGAGTAGGCAACCCAGCAGAGATAAAGATTTATACAAACGCGAAATGATGATGATAATACTTCAAAGTACGGCAGTATGAAACAATCCTGACGTCACACAAATCCTACATCGTGCAATTAGTTTACCGCTCGAACGACATTATAAATTGGATCACGTTGGACAGGGTGTAAAGTTCACTCATCCTCTATTGAAAAGGGAGGATCCTCCGACCAGGGGGCCAAGTCTACTAATTTAAAAACGTCACAATGATCTCTCCATTGTTAGTTTTTGACAGATTTGCCATACAAAATCTGTCAAAAAGTCACAATGCAGAGACCATTACCTGGGTGTACCTACCTGCTTTTGGACGGAATTAAATACGTCCGGGGAAGGTCGGAATTATACGTCTGAATGACAAAATTCATTTATGGCCAGGTTTTAGGATATTTTACCAGTCTTAACAAAATCAAGGCCAGCAAACCGACCAGTCGCGAGCTCCGACCCGCAATTTTCCAAGTAAAAACGACCAAATGACTGGACTACAAGCAGAACTCCGTATTTAAAACCACTGTCAGCGAGTTTGCCAATCCACAACATTGAAAATGTCTTGCTATTGTCATTATTTTCATATGCTTTAGTTCTATTAATTTCCCCTAGGTCGCGAGTACCGAGCCCGTATGACTTTAAACAGTAGTGGAACGTCCGAAGAAAAGATAAAAAAGCTTCTGGATCGGGTAGAACTCGCTGGAGCCAAAGTACGAGCACATCTTGGCTCTCTAATAATCTTGCGAATACCTGCCAGTCCTTCTGAGCGTGTGGCCGAACTTGTGAAGGATCTCAATGATAACTCCAATATGTATGGACTAACGTCGTTTGATATCAGTGTAGCAGATTCCGAGGAGGTATGCCAACGGTACGTTTAAACTAGGTATATGTTATCGTTACGTTTAAACTAGGTATACGGGGTGTCCGGGACATCGACGCGAAGCCGGTTACCATGGATTCAGTACATGGTTCTGAACCCCCCTGCGTTGAAATTTTTCGTCGGTTATTTAAAAAAAAATAGCTGTTCCATACATTTTGACCGCGTAGGTATTGCACTTTTGTATGAAACAGCTGTTTTTTTTTTTAATAACCGACGAAAAATTTCAACGCAGGGGGGTTCAGAATCATGTACTGAATCCATGGTAACAGGCTTCGCGTCGATGTCCCTGCCACCCCGTATATTATCGTTTTAAGTTTCTTGCAGTCTGTGCAGTCAATTTAGTTGATTATAAAAGGCCTCTGCTTGTTAGATATATGCAAACAAAATATTGAAATATTATAAAATATTTATTTAGTTAGTTAGTGCATACATGAGATGACACAATAGAAAAAGAGAAGAAACAAAAGAAGATATAAAATATTTCAAATTAAGAAAAGTAAACACAAAGCTATAAAAAGACGTTTCATAGGTACTATAAAACCTACTTCTTGTTGACTCTAACACTGCTTTTAATACTATGCTTTTCTAAAACAATATTAACTAAGACCGACACTAGCTTGGAATCGGCAACTTCTGATAAAAACACATTGCTAAGAATACAGAATATTATAAATCATATTTACCGTAGACCTACCTACCCCGTTACTCGTATTTTATAAATACACTTTTTTATGCTGACAAGGTTACGTGGTCTTATTTCAACCCCCACGTAAACCCGTTCCGTCACATTGGCCTTTTTTACAAAATAAAACAACTGACTTAAAAAAAATCCTTTTTTTTTTGGAAGTGGGTTGTTATTTTTTGTAAAAAAAAATATATTTATCGCTTTTTAGTGGGTCAGTTTGTAATTTATCTAAATTTCAATAGCCTAATGTCTACTGCTCATCACCTTTTACAAAATCTTGCTTTTCCCATGCATTGTGACGATCATAAAATGCTTAGCAACCATATTAAACTACCACACCACCACCACCACTACTTTTTACTTTTTCTTCTTGTAATGTATTATCTGGTGTACAATAAAATATATATAAATAAATAAATAATTAAAGTAATCGAATCGCAACCCGTGAAATACTTAATATTGTATAGTTCCGGTGGCCATCTGTGGTGTTCATCATCAGTTTCACTTCACCAAATAGTGCTTTCCAAGAGCAACTGCACGAGTTACAATAAAAGTTTCCAAAACGCTATTGGTATGCCTATATAATATTTGAAGAGTAGAGAGAGAGAATCCCATCATCAGATCCTGACCTGATAACAATGCAATGGGACCTCCTCGAAAGTATACCCTTTCAAACAAAAAAATATTCTATATATGACGGACTTATGCCCAAACATACAAAAAAATATATAAACATCCGAATTGATAACCGCCTTCTTTTAGAAGTCGGTAAAAAATCAGAGGTATAAATTAAATATAATGTTTCATATTTTCAGAGCAAGACGGCATTCCAGTAATACCCAAAATCTTATTGATGACATCAGATCTACAGAGGCTTTAAAGAATTTTTCTGGTAGGGCTGAAGGACATTTCCCAATTTATTTATTTTCTATCCTTTATATATATAAATAATCTTTCTTCAATCATACATTTCAGGACCTGTTAAATGGAAGCGACGAACTAGTCCTTACAATACTCATCTTGACGTCATCTTATCGAAGTTCTTTAAGTTCCATATGAGTCACTATAAGCTGTTTTTTATTACGGTAAGTTGCATCTTTTTTTAACAATATCACCGACTGTTGTAGCAAGGCTCCGTGCACGAAAAAAAATCTCTTTTGGGTCAATAACTTATCTAATTGTAAGAAAGCTTGAAATAATTGAAACATTAAGTTTCTATAACTAACTATGTATAAAAGTTTTCGTGGTGCTAAGCTCTTCGTGTCGTTCACAGCAGCGCTCTCGAAAATAGGCGGCTCCCTGACCAAAACGCCGCGCTAGCCGTTTTTTGTACAGTTTTTAGGAGCGAACTACTTGTTATTTAAAAAGAAATATCAACTAATAAAAATACATTAAATTTCTACATAATCTTGAGTCCAAACGGATCGTTATTTTTTTTTTTTTTAATATGTATAAGTTTAATTAATCTCCTTCCAACGAAATCTTAAAAATGAGAAATAATGATTTATAATATGAATCTACTCGTAAAGTAAACATTATTTAACTTTGCTACTGACACTAATGGATAGACAATTTAATAACGAACATTTGCAACGTTTTTTTTTTTTCAAAAGACCAAATTTTGATTTTATAAAGATTTTATTCCAAAATCTGGGCGTATTCACTACTGTAATTCATGCGCCCCATACCGGGATTCAGTGCGCCGCAAGGTCTCGAGGGGGAAACACGTATCGCTTGTCACCGCGTCGGTCACGTGATCGAGCACACACACACACATCGTCACATTATCAGTCGATTCAGTAGATAATAATATAAGTTTGTATTTATACTATTGAGTTTTGCGAAAAGACGCTACTATTGTGTAGGTAAACTGTAAACACACAAAATGCGAAAGTACAAGAAAGTTGAATGAATTTGGTCAAAACCAAAATCCAAGATGGCGGCTGCATTTTTCGTCATTGGTGTCGTTTTATTAGTTTTCAGCGGATCTAAAGTTGATAATGAGGTCAGAATGTAAATCCAAGATGGTGTCTGTGAAAATTTTCTAATTTTTCGTCATGGGCGACGTTTTCGTAGTATTTGAGGGTTCTAAAGCCGATAGTGAGGTCAAAATGTAAATCCAAGATGGCGGCTATGAACATTTTCTAATTTTTCGTCATGGGTGTCGTTTTCGTAGTATTTGAGGGTTCTAAAGCCGATAGTAAGGTCAAAATGTAAATCCAAGATGACGGCTGTGAAAATTTTCTCTTATTTCGTCATGGGTGTCGTTTTCGTAGGTTTCGATGGTTCTAAAGCCGATAGTGAGGTCAAAATGTAAATCCAAGATGGCGGCTATGAACATTTTCTAATTTTTCGTCATGGGTGTCGTTTTCGTAGTATTTGAGGGTTCTAAAGCCGATAGTAAGGTCAAAATGTAAATCCAAGATGGCGGCTATGAACATTTTCTAATTTTTCGTCATGGGTGTCGTTTTCGTAGTATTTGAGGGTTCTAAAGCCGATAGTAAGGTCAAAATGTAAATCCGCGATGGCGGCTGTAAAATTTTTCTCTTATTTCGTCATCGGTGTCATTTTCGTAGGTTTCGATGGTTCTAAAGCCGATAGTGATGTCAAAATGTAAATCCAAGATGGCGGCTGTGAAAATTTTCTCTTATTTCGTCATGGGTGTCGTTTTCGTAGGTTTCGATGGTTCTAAAGCCGATAGTGAGGTCAAAATGTAAATCCAAGATGACAGCTACAAAATTTTTTTTTTAATATTCACAGCCGCCATCTTGGATTTACATTTTGATATCACTATCGGCTTTAGAACCCTCAGATATTACGAAAACGACACCCATGACGAAAAATAAGAAAATGTTCGCTGCCGCCATCTTGAATTTAAATTTTGACGTCACTATCGGCTTTACAACCCTCAAATACTACGAAAACGACACCCATGACGAAAAATTAGAAAATTTTCGCTGGCGCCATCTTGGATTTCCATTTTGACCTCACTATCGGCTTTAGAACCATCGAAAAGTACGAAAACGACAGCCGTGACGAAAAATGAGAAAATTTTTGGAGCCGCCATCTTGGATTTCCATTTTGACCTCACTATCGGCTTTAGAACCCCTGAAAACTAATAAAACGACACCCATGACGAAAAATGACAAAATTTTCGGTGCCGCCATCTTGGATTTCCATTTTGACCTTACTATCGGCTTTAGAACCCCTGAAAACTAATAAAACGACACCCAAGACGAAAAATGAGAAAATTTTCGGTGCCGCCATCTTGGATTTACATTTTGACGAAGTTTCACAATGTGAATTCGAAAGAAGAAAGTCGCATGGAGCATAAGTATCAACGCTTTTTCGCGTGACGATTTTTACTAGCTACCACAAACAGCGCACTATAACTTCGTTCCAAAAAATATTTTTCGAATGTGTGCACAGAGTACTTTTTATGAATGTGTGTGATGTCTGTGAATTCTAAGGTCAGTGATTTTTACTTGTATTCGTAAGTTGTTCGCCTGATGGCGCTAGTAATGTTTTACGAAGTATTGTAGAGGTGGGGTGCGGCAAAGAGGGAACGAATGCTCAAGGTTGCTTGGTCGGGGTACCACCTTAATGCGCGTTTGATTTAAGTACTGGAGATATTGGCATGTAGGTATAATCATAAAATAAAGTTTTTATTTTATCTCAAAGATAGCTAAAGACAACTGCCTGTTTTTTTTTTAATTTCTTGATAGTTTTGCTAAATAATAGGAAAAACATTATTTCCGACTAGATTTAAAAAAGAAAAGAGTTTTCAACATTATTTTTCTGCTACTTATATTGAATTTGAAATAAGTAATTCGGTCACTTTAAAATCAAAAGTATCTTGTAAAAAACTGAACAAACGTCAGTCTCGTCGCGTATTTTTTCGGAAAACTTGTTGCGAATACAAAATTGATCAAAATCGGTCGATTTCGTGCACGGCCCCTTAAATTCGTCTCTGTTCAAATATACCCCTTAATTATTAAAGAGTTTAATATGTAATTAAATAAAAAAATAGATTGTAAGTCGTTCTAATAGCAATATTATGGGATTTAAGGGCCAAATATGTCTGAAAAAAAAGATTTTTCTAACAAAAAAAAATATATATAAAAATAGAAAAAGAAACAGAAAAATATTTTTTTGGGACTCGCACAGGAAATACAAAACACGCGAGTCTGTTACACGCCTGTATAAATGCGAAAGTAACTCTGTCAGCAACACCTGTATGTCTGTCTGTTACCTTTTGATTTGAATGTTTAATACTTACAGTAATTGTGATCGTCCTATATATTTTTGATCCCGTTATCCCTTAATCCTGTTTGGTTTATATCGTTATAATATAATATAAAATAAAGTGTCCACAGTGTTAAATAATTCAAAGAGTAAAATCATTTGATCTCACTATTTAATTATTGTGAACAATAGCTACCTAATAGTAATTTGAGGTAGATAATATTTATGATTTACGAGAGATGTAAATTGTTTATTCATTAGAATATTAACTAATGAAAATGATACTTAACATGTTTTTCACTCGTTAATTTATGAATATTATTCTACTATGCAGTTTGAAAGTAAAATTGTCAACCATTTTATGGTAGTTGTTGTAAGTTTACGTAAGTAAACTATTTTGCAGTGAAGCGATACAAATATTTTATATGTTGCAGTTACCTATAATGTTATACCTACTTTATAGTTAAGTATTTCAATTTATAATAAATTTTACTAAAATAAATTATATTTCTTTCATTTTAATAAAAACCTACTAGTTATAACAATAAATAAAAATAAAACGTTGCTATAGTATAACTTAGAGAAAAATAAAATTTGACGAAACAAAAACCTTGCTATCAGAATGCCAATATCGAACCTCAGCAGAATTGCATGTCACTTCCTTGACCTCTAGACCAACTAGATTATTGCAGACTAACAGATCTGAAATATGCTTGTGCATTGTTGTTTAACTATAAACAATGAAAAAATATTACAAAACACGATAGACAATATACAAAATATATTAAATAAAATATTAAATATATTAAAATATATTAACGTGCATGTAATTGTAATAGAAAATATTACAATTAAATACAAAACTGGCTATACGGCCATCGCGAGATTCCAACGCAGGTAGGGGGGTACCCACATCGTGAAGCAGACTGTACATGGATAGTCTATGTCCTGGCTTAGGACATAGGACATTATGCTTTTTTACTCCGGTGGTACGTTCCCGTGGGATAATTTCCGACCTACGCGAGTAACGCTAACACGGATATAACGCGAACGACAAATTAGTCTGTTTGCATTAGAGCGCACGAGTGACTTGTCACTGTGACTGTTTTGTCACTCTTATCCGGTCCGTAGATTTTATATGTATGGAGATGCGCGCACGTGATGACGTCACAACCTGGTGATACTTTCGTCCACCGACCCGCGAACAGTAAGGCCTTGACAAAACAATCACTGCGCCGCTAGGTTTTAAATTAGACGCGCGCGCACGCAACAAAATTATCACTCTATCTATCGGTCAATCCCTTGCGTTCCCGCTCCACATTCACGTTCCAACTATCGACAAGGTAACACGCAAATATGGCCGCAGCGTCTTCTCACTTCGTGACTGTGCACGAGGACGATAAAGATAATTATGTGTCAATGTGTGGGTATCAATCTCGTATTCATACTGTATTGTATGGTAATAGATACAGGTAAAAGACGCAGTAATTCATCAAGGGGGAGTACAGCAAGAGACAGGCTGTATCGGATTTAACGCTATCTCTTAAATGGGTGATAGACACACGTACTTAAAGACCGCGGTTTTTAAGCTCGCCAACTTACTCGGCTCGCCTTCGGTGACACACGTGAAGCTTTCTCATACTGTATCGCGATGTTTCCGAATTTTCTGAACCAAACCAAACATACATTACACAAATGACGAAACAAAATGCTGACTCGCAGCGATGACAGAGGTACGAAACTTCGAACCAAGGCGGGCTACCAGCCAAATTTCAAACCTGTTGAATCACCGACGAACTTACTCGACGGTTTTAAATTGCGCGTACTTAGTGTGACACACGGGCGAGTAAGGTCGCCGAGCCATACTTGCTCGCACGTCTATCACCCCATTTAGATTCAGAATGAGTTTAAGTACGTACAGACGCCAGCACATCAAGTTACTACAATCTGTCAAATGTCTTTAATAGATTTTCAACTTTATCGCTATAGAATAAGGTTCAATGTTGATTGGGAAAATTTGACAGATTGGAGTAGGTTGATGTGCTGGCGTCTGTACCTACTCAAAAGCCTAGTTGAGAAAATTGAAAGTCTTGGGAACTTCTCATTAGGTTCCACAACAAGGATTACTTTGTTTCAGCTAACAAAATGTTGTTTTTCATATTAACCATAAACTCATTAATATTTTCAGTTTATATCAGCGGTGTTATCAGGCGTATTCCTAGGATATTCACTGTCAATCGCACTGCTAGCTATGGATAAAGCAAAGATGCCACACGGTGAAGTAAGTCTGATTTTAAAATATAATAAACGAGTAGCAGGTTAGTTCTAGCTGCCTTCGTTTGTTAGGTACAACCTACTTCCTATCTTACTATCATAACCAACTTAAGGTATCTGTACACAGCGGGCGGGGCGGGGCTGGACGGCGACGTGACGCTGAGCAGTTGTAATGTACTAGATACTACGGACGACTCTACATTGACCCGTCCCGCTCGGCGCGACGGTAACCGTCACGCCACGCCTCCGCCCCGCCGGGCGTGAATACAAGTCAGAAGCGGCGGGGTGGGGCGTGACGGTTACATTCAGAATTGAAAGATTGTATTAAAGCTTAAAATAACTGTAACTAATAAATTATAAGTTACTTTAACTAACTTAGTTACTTTGAACTTATAACTGTTTACTTTATTTATATTCTTTCTCTCTCAATTCGCGGCGGGACGGGACGTGATCGCGCCCGCAGTGTGACCGCTCCCGTCACGCCAGCGCCCCGTTGCTGACACGCCACGCCGCGCCCCGCCCCGCCCGCGCATTATATTGTAATAATGTGAAAATGTATGTTTGTCTGTTTTTAAAGGTATCGAAGAACAGTACCCTAATTACTTAATGCACGTTCAATCAGAATTTGAAGCGTTTTGAAACAGATTGCTAATCCAAAGTTGCAATCCACGAAGAAATCTCTTTTGAATTTTGCTTATCAGTGCTCGTGGCCGAACCTACGGGCAGCGTATTCAGAATTGAAATGACCCATCAGTTCATTGATTCATTTGTCTCTTTACTTAAAGCCTTTTTATCTTAGTTTCAGACATTGACAGTGGAGGATTTGGAGATTCACACTAATTTGGTTTTGCGTGCCGACAATTCCAGTCGTTCTATCGCCAATGGGTTAGTTCATATTAGTAAGCTTTCACACATGGTACTTTAGAGTTATGAGGAACAGCAGGGTGTAAAGTTCACTCATCCTTTATAGAAAAGGGAGGATCCTCCGACCTGACGGGTGTCCTGTCTGGCGGGCTACTGCCCAATGGTTGATGTCGGATAGTCTTATACATATAGGTCGTTCGCGCGGTAAACTCTAATTGCTCGATGCAGAATTGTGTGACGTCAGGTCTTTGATGCTTAGTTGGCATGTGGCGATGAAGATGCCGCCACACTAGTATTGTATTATATACAGGATGGACCAAAAATACACGTTGGACCAAAAATACACGTCACAAAAAAAAATAGATTCCTCATCTCCAGGGGTATTCGAAAATACCCCATGTATGTTCTGCGATTTTTTGTAGTTTTCGAGTTTATTTTTTTTTTTGTATGACGTTTATTTTTGGTCCACCCTGTATAAATTTTACACTTTAAAGTCAGTATAACACGCAGTTGTTAAGGTTAAAAATATCATTTTATTATAATGAAATTGCTGTATAAAATGTTACCCAAAATACCGTGTTATTCCGACATTATAGGTACCCACAGTCAGCGCTGTGTGAACGTAGCCTTGTGCGATGGGAAGCTCCTCAGCACCACAACTATAAAACGCTTGCTACACGGTCGCCAACCGTGTCCCCGATAGCGGTGACCTTGGTTGGCGACGGGCAAAATTGTTTCAACGTTTGCTCGTAAACATCATCTACACGGTTGTACACCACCAAGGTCACCTTTTTGGGGACGCGGTTGGCGCCCGTGTAGCTGGCGTTTAAATTCGTGCTCTTTTGATACCTATAGGTACGGTCTACCTAATTAGCTCTTATCTTGCTTCCCCAAACCAGCACCTTAATTGCGTAACACACTTTCAATCACAACCTGAATGATTTTGAAATATATTGCTAAATGCTTCTTAATTTTGAAAAAATTATCTGCTCATCAACGTAAATAACGCAATGTATGTTATGAACTGTCAAAATCCTCTATTATGCGGGCGCCAGACATAGCTTCAAAGATTTTCACATATCTTTGACGAATTTGCAAAGCATTTGAACACATATTGACGTAACCTGCCCGACTTGCTTCGCAAACATTTTTCTCCACAGAATGCTGGTAGACAACAAACAAGATGGACGACGATTTCGTAGACTCAGTGTGCCTGTATTATTTGTGTGCATGTAATTATTTTTTACATGTGCAAGAAAACAATAATTACGAGAAACCGAGAAGAAGTTCACACACAAGCACACAACCAATGCGCTCAACAACGCTCGAGCAACTGAACACTGAACAAGTGTGGCAAGCTACGCAAACATTTGAACACATTCAACTTTGAACGCTTTGATGTGTCGAAAAAGACCGACACCGCATGGCAAAGTGCAAATCTTTGTTCAAACTTTGAACACATACCCAAAGTCCCGTGCCACACTTAGCAATCAAACATGTGTTCAAACATGTGAAGCTAAGTCTGGCGCCGGCTTTAGTGTGTTACGCAATTACCACAGAGCACTTTAAAAACTGGTATAGAGTGCCAACTCTAGGAATTTTTATGCCAACCTGTCACGAGTAGCGCCATCTGAAAATTGTGTTCCCTAACTAACCATACTATACATACATAGGACTCCGTATCATAGTTGCGAGTTGCGACAAACAAATATGCGACGATAAATGCTAGGGCGACAGTACGATATGTCGACCATCAGCGCACCGAGCATGGCCTACTGTGAGATAGCTTAAGTCACACATTTTATCACAATTTGGGCGATAAAACAGTTTTGTCACAAATGCTAGCACGGCGGCGGCGTGAGATAATCTTGACTAATTGTGACATACTTCTTGACGTTTATTTGGGATTCTATGTCTTATTTGCTACTATGGGCGCACCAATTTTGTCACAAATGCTACATAGGTAATGACTGTCGTCCGTACGTCAAAAGTGAATATTAGTTCACAACAAAATTAAAAGATTGTAAAACTGTATGAACCTGCACTATAAAAACGTATTATTTTATTTGGTCGCATATTCACTGACCATAGACATTTTAATTTTTTTTTTTCACGACTCGTAATGCAAAGCATTAGAGTGTGCTCTACGATCGAAAAATTATTTTTGCCCCATTTCTGTAACTGTTTTTATTGTTACACTCCTGCTAGTACACAGAACCTACTTAATTTATATACCATTATAGGTATAGATGATTAAATGGAGATTAATGTGAGCATCAAGATGACGGGACCAAGCCCCCAATTTAAAATGCAACACATTCAAGAGTTAGTACTAAATATGTACTAATTGTACCCTAAACAAGACATTTGTACCTCTAAAGGTAAAGGAATTATGTCAAGATTTCCCTGGTCCCGCCACTTTGATATCAAAGTGGCGGGACCTTTTGGATGCGCTATTCAGAGGCAGATAACACACACCCGAAGACTTAGTACTACATTTGTACTGGTATATACTCAGTTTTCAATACAATTGTAAGTGCCAAATTAAAGTTATGTGATTAAAACATTGGTCCCGCCATTTTGATGATTCATGTTATCGCTGAATTCATATGAAAAACGTTAAAACTCGTGCAAAATCAAATGTGGAAACTTAGTACGTCATACGTACTTCATCGTGTGTAATTTTCATATTCGTAACCTAAGTACATCAAAAATTATCTATCATTCGTAGTTTTCTTTGAAATGGTCACATCTATGCAGAAATGAAACAACCCAAAATTGTTTTGAAAAATGTATATTATTATATATTGATCCAATTTAACTACTTATACAGGGTGGATTTTTGAGACGGGGCAGCAACAATGTTGGGCAATGGGACAATTTAATTAATTTTTTAATTGTAGAAGCAAACAATTACAATTTTTATTGCAATTGATTTAATTCAATTGTATTTTAATTGTGAGATGCAATTGAAATCAATTGCAATTAAATCCATTAATTGTGGTTCACAATTAATTTAATTGCAATTAAAAAGTTAATTGTTATTTACAATTAACTTAATCGTCAATTGTTTATTATAACAATTAATACTATTTGATGAATGTAAAAACTCACGCACGGGAATGTACTCCCGGGATTGAAAGTATTCTATGTGTTAATCCAGGTTACAAACACATAGAATGCTACATAAACTGATAATATTAGTAGGAAGTAGGATAGGATTAACTGTAATTGTAAACATGCAAACAATTAACAATTAATTAATTGTAATTGCAAAGTTTTACAAGCACAATTAATTATCTGTTAATTGTCTATCTTGCAATTACAATTAATTATTTTAATTGTTAATTGTAATTAAATCTGGCAATTGAATTGTTAACTGTTAATTGTTTTCACAATTAACGTTTGGCCAACACTGGGCAGCAAGAACCCGGTTAGGTTCTTCATCGTAATATGTTAACAACCTTAACAAGGGCCACACCTTAACCGTTTGGGCACGCCACAATTGCGGCGATAAGTCCCCTCTTTGAGGAGTGGCTAGAGAGGCGCCACGGCGCCCTCACCTACCGCCTGACGCAGGTCCTCACCGGACACGGTAGTTTCGGGAGGTTCCTGTTTCAGATCAGGCAGGAGGAAACGCCCGGGTGTCACCACTGCGTGGATCGCCCGGAGGACACGGTGGAGCATACGGTGGAGGCGGGGCGCGAGAGGCAGAGACTAAGGTCGCTCCCTCGAGCCCCTAGCCGCCGCGGTAGTAGACGCCCCGGGCGTCGGGAATCCATCGCGGATTTCCGGCCACCGTAGGCGCGGGCTTGCGGACGGAGAGTGATGGGTAGCTCTCCGTCCGATCAGGACCAAGCCCGGGTCGACGGCGCGTAGTGTTCCACGCGCGCCTCAAAGAGTCGTCAGCGAAGCTGAAGGGGTCCGTTTGGGCCGATGCCTACCACTGGGGTTGCGGATAAGTCCTTAGGGGAAACCGTGGCCCTGGTCTAGGCAAGGGAAGGAACACGGGTGGGTTTTAGTCAGTAAAAGTCTGACACGCCCTTCCGCTCCGCCCAGAGCGGGAGAAGTCATTTGATGATTTCCCACCCAAAAAAAAAAAAAAAAAAACACCTTAACCGTTGTAGCTACAGGAAAACGGTCTTAGGAGACGGTCCTTAACTTTTTGAGACATTTTGATCTGCATTCACAGATATTGAAAAAAAAATTTAGTCAGCAAGAAAATAGGCAGTTGTAAATTTAAAATTTACAATTGCCTGAAAATCATATTATTATAATATGATTTTATTATAATAATTATTGTGTTTACATTCTTAAATAATTAGGGTTGATAGAGTGTGACTATTAATATTACAGCAAAAATAAAACGATGACTGTGAAATTATAATTATTATAATAGATAATAATTTTGAACACATAAAGGAGAATGGGCGTTATTATATGAGTTGCGTCCCAACCCTTGTAACAAGTTGCGACTAGTATAAACATGTTCATTTAGGCTTTTTCATGATTAATAATTCATGTTTTTATTAAAATTGCGTGCAGGTCAAAAGCTATTGAGATTCAAGTGAAAAAGGTGTTTTGTATTTTTTTGAGGTATGAGGTAACAGGGTATAAAGTTTACTCATCCTCTATACAAAAGGGAGGATCCTCTGCACAGACGTGTCGTGTCTGCCATTTCGGAGAAGTTATATACGGCAAACCGAGGTCTTGCTTCTAATATCGTTCTTGAGACTTCATGTCGCACTCGCTGTCGAATCAAAGACCGAGCACAGGTCGCACACAATGTTCCATAGTACTACGTAACAAATAAATATCAAGTCCACAAAACAAGCAAGAGATCCTTTAGGAATGCGTAAGTCGTTAATAAATAAACAGCGGAGTAACAATTTAAAACACGATCAGCAAACTAATCAGACGGATAAGTTCTGTCAGTCAACACTTTATCATCATTCTCCCTTATCCCAATTTGGCGCAACATGTCCCTTTTTTCCATACTTCTCTATTAGTCGTCATCTCGGTAGTCACCCCCTTTCTAGCCATATCATCTTTTCACAAAGTCCATCCATCGTTTCTTTGGTCTTCCCCTACTCTTATAGCTATCAACATTCATACTCAAAACTTTCCTCACGACATTTTCCTCATTCCTCCGCATCACATGCCCATACAATGACAACCGGTAAATTTTCGGTCACCGATACCACTTTCAGACTTCCTCTTATGTACTCATTTCTTATTCTATCCATTCGTTTAACACCACACATCCTTCTTATCTCCATTCTCATCTCAGCTGCATGCAAATTGCCTTTCATTCATCCCTTTTGTGGCCCAACATTCTGATCCATACAAGATAGCAGGTATAACCATTGTTTTATAAATCTTCTCCTTAAGTTTAAGGGGAATGCGAGAGTCGCAGATTGTTCCCGTGACCTGCTACCATTTCATCCATTCAGTGTTCATTCTGTGCTTAACCGCCCGATCTACTTCGCCATCGTTTAGCACGAGTGAACCGAAAGATATGAGATACCGAAAGTCGGAGCAGATTGGGAAGCGTGCCATCAAGCGCTATGGGTCCAAAATTGGAGAGACCGCCGAAATCGCAGAACATTATTATGTTCAGTTTTAGTTCTGCTGATTTTCAAGCCAACACTCTCCAGCTTCTGCTGCCATTTCTCCAGTCTGCTCTGGATCTCAGGTTAATCTCACCGACAAGAACAATGTTATCAGCAAACAGCATGCACCAGGGTGCCTTTTCCTGTATGTCCGACGTCAGAGCGTCCATAATCAATAAGAAGAGGTAAGGACTTAAAGCCGACCCTACAGCCACACTGAACTTTATGGTATTGCCAGCAGCCGACCGGCCGTACGTACAAGATTGACTGTACAGTCGAGTTCATTAATATATTGGCCCTTTCAGGCTTCAAAAATATATGAACGTCAAAAACTTCATAATACTGTAACACCTATAAGCATCATTAAATTGTGGTCAAGATTTAGATTAATTAATATGTGACTGCTTTTTTCAGTAACGCATGTTACTGAAAAAAGCCTTCATGTAATAATGTGCCTTTGGCTGTATACATATACAGCCAAAGGCACATTATTACATTAATCACTTTATGATCATATTATCTGAACAATGTAGGAATCACAATTATGTTTGCACACATGAATACAATAATATCTGAGCAAGTTAATGTAATTCAAATTCAACGTTATTACTACGTCATAAAGAAGATTTGACTAGCAATCTAACTTGCTTATTGTATTCATGTGTGCATACATAATTGTGAATCCTACATTGTTCAAGTAGTTATGATCATAAAGTGGTTCGTAAAATAATGTGCCTTTGGCTGTATACATGTTACTGAAATAAAGCAGTCACATATTAATGAATCTAAATCTTGACCACAATTATTAATTATGCTTATAGTTGTTACAATATTATGAAGTTTTTTGACGTTCATATATTTTTGAAACCTGAAAGGGCCAATATATTAATGAACGCGACTATACATAGCACGAATTAACTCTACATACTTCCCAGGCAAACCTTTCTCTTTCAAGGCCCATCACAACACATCCCGAGGTATTATCATACGCTTTCTCCAGATCAATGAACACATGTGCCAGTTTTTGTGTGCACGTCTGTACTTCTCGCACAATTGGCGCAGTGCAAAGGTTGCGTCCATTGTTCCTCGACCTGGCATAAACCCAAACTGTTTTGGGGTAATCTCACTCTCCTCTCTCAGTCTTTTCTCTATTTCTTTCTCCCAAACTTCATTCTATGTGACAAGAGCTTTATCCCTCGATAGTTGTTGCTGTCCCGTACATCACTTTTATTCTTGAAGATGGATCAGTCAACACTTTATGCCTTATTTAACAGATGAATACAATCATCTGCTAATTAAGACATTGTCTTTGCCAATTAATTAACTTGTATTTTACTAAATAAATGAACCCAGCACATACAGCACTTTCCCTGCATGAGATATAGTCATACAGAGTTATGATCATACAAAAAAAAATACACTCATTGAGATCTTTCATACGATATAGGTAGAAAAGTGTTACAACACTTGGGACGGAGCCGCCCATTCTTCTTTGTAGTCATTATTTAATAGTAATGATTAATTTGTAGAATTTGTATTTGTGTTTGTTGTTTTTTGTTTGTTTGTATACGGTAATTGTTTTGTTTTTGTTTGTTTGTGTGTTGTGTATTTGTAGATGGATTTGTGTTGTTTGTGTTTGTATTTGTGTTTGTTGTGTGTTTGTGTGTGTTTTGTTTGTTTGTTTGTTTGTTTGTTTGTTTGTTTGGGTATTAGTATTAATTCGCACTTTCCCTCGAGGTGAGGTTCAAAAATTCCTCCCTGTACATCAGAATCATAAAGCTCGTTTGGTTCATTTCTGCATACATCTTTCCAATTCTATAAAAATAAAATTTTCGATAGTAAAATATGATACTTGATGAACTTTTATCATTAAAACACTAAAGGCAACATTTATATTGGATCAATATACATATATGAAGGCAGAGGGTCCGACATCTTAAATGAAAGTAAGGTATATAGCAGAAATCATCTTTTATTCCCAAAGCTTATTAACACACTAATTCAAATCATATTTCCAACGATTTTATTCTAATTCAGACTACAATTAATTCAGTATCTAAACGCTACAACATGTGCACCGGGGCACCGGGCCGAGCCTGCGACAAGAATGATCCCCTCCTCGCTGCGCGCTCGTTTATGTAAAGCGGCTCGAGTAGTAGGGAAAGTAGGCGAGGCCTTGTTTACGCATTCCACTGCGCAGCTGCGCCGCTCGGCCCGTTGCACGTGCTGTTTACAATAGCGACGCCGTCACGGCCATGCTGACGTGCGGACGTCCTCGTGCGCGGAGTCTCATCAAACAGTATCTAAAAGAACAGAACGATATTATTAATGTTCGTTCATCCTGACTATCAATTCATCCCTTGAGAGTTTGCTTATAATTCTGGACCGCTCGTAATTGAGCCTTCATGACTTTAGCAATCTGGTCCGGTTCACCCCTTCAGAGTTTGCTACTAATACTGGACCGCTCCTAATTGAGCCTTCATGACTTTAGCAATCTGGTCCGGTTCACCCCTTCAGAGTTTGCTACTAATACTGGTCCACTCATTATTGAGCCTTCAGGACTTTAGCCATCTGGTCCGGTTTACCCCTTCAGAATGGGCTACTAATTCTGGACCGCTCGTTATTGAGCCTTCAGTACCTCTACCATGAGTTGCCATCGAAATTTACTCGCTAGCGCTAGCGTATTAACCCGTTCAGTGCCGGGAGCCCTCCTGGTTCACCTAGTCGCATATGGAATACCGGGATCCCTCGCGGTGGGCTCATTTTAAATGTTGTTTTTTCTTAGCGAATACAGCTGGCATTATAAACTGTGATAGTAAAATCTAATATTATAATTTATAATTTAATTACTCGTATCAATAAAAAAATTACTCACTGTTACAAATATTCACACAAATTAACTTCGTTTTACAGTGGTTTATAATACGGTTTTAAACCTAATGCCGTAGACCGTCAGCGATGGTTAACTTTATTTATCTACCAGAACATTTGGACCATGAGGTACTTTACGTTATTTTATGTGAGAATATTTATAGATCTTATTAGTTCCATCAATATATCGCAACTCGTTCCGGTAATTTTTTTAAACGGTGGTCTCGAATGAAATATAAAAAAATCTTAAAAGCTGAATTATCATAAGAACTCCCACGATTAGAAATTATTCGTTTCGGCGCGCCAAATAAATGAACTGGATTTTAACTGTTTTTAGCAGAAACGAAATTGTACAGCGTTTGTAACCACCTGACTATTCTAACTTTAAGTTGCTAAGTCATTGACTCAGAAAAGATTGAGCCTTGACCTGGTCACACGTTGCCGTGGCCGTCTTGGAAAACTTTAAACAGTTTCCGCACTCAGGTCGGCTGCTGTAGAGACCATAGATGGTCGACGCTCCATAGATGGGGTTTCTCGGATGGTTCCAATCCTCAATGTATAAGCGGCGTCTCCCCGCATACCATGGCCCACCTTTCATCTTGCGCCCCTTATATCTGCATCAGAGAACGGTGTTAGCATTGCGGAGTTCTCCACAGGAAATTAAATTATATTTGCCATTGACACGCTAAGAAGAATATCGATTTTATCAAAGCTAAGAATGATCACCCTTACGTTAGAAACGCGTTTACCCTAAACGGGCACAGCGTACTAAAGCAACCACCAACATGTATTAAGCCAACATGATCACCTGTGGTGCCAAGTAATAACGGTATCATTAGGTTTTTTTTTTTTAACTGGGTCATTGATAATATTATACTACGTACAGATACCCAATCCCATACAAAGAAATGACACCTCTCTAAGTCGGGCTATTGACTGGCTACAGCGTAAATGTGGTACAGTTATTACAAATTGAGTAAAACGCCATCTATTGCAAAGAGCCCTAGAAACAAAAAGGTTTTATCTTTTTTTTTTGTTGAAAATACTAGATTTACGAGTTACAAAAGATAAATCAGCATTAAACAAGGAAGTTTTGATTTTTACTAATCTTACTTCAGCCAAAATCTTCCGTTTATTGCTTTTTAGTGAATGTTTATTTCATAATTGTTACCTATGCCATCTATGATCTTTTTTCAAGACTATTATTATAATTTGTTCGAATTGAGACCCCATGACTGAGTATAAATTTACGAACGTATGTCATTCAATTCTGTAACTTATAATTACTGAAATTCCGTATTCTAAAATATCACGACCAAATTCCAAATTCATCCGGGAATACAACGTGAATTGTCTCAAGCAAGTGTACCATGGTTGGACGTTTAAGTTGTAATGGGCACGCTTCTTTACTTGGTATGGTATAGTATTATTTATAGGTGTCAACTATACTCTTTAGGATCATTTAATTTTGTTCATGAAATTGCTAACCTAAGGAGATTTCAATTACTATGTTTTAAAAGCTACATTCTGATCCAGAGTCAAATATAATAAGCTAATCTGTATCACTTATCTGTCCCACTTATATTCCACGAGCTGCTCTGAAGTACAGTTCCGTTTGCTTGGTGCTCGGTGTTGAGTTTTCCTTCATCCAGCGCTCGGGGCAGGCGATATCCCTGCTAACTTACACGGAGCGACCGCCCATCTGATCTCCACAACTCGGCAACCGGGCAGTACGAAACCCATTGGTAAGACTGGTTGTCAGACCTTCGGGCTTCCGAAGACCGTCAAAGATCCACGACTGCATCGGGACCAGCAGCTTAACCCGCTTTCCGAGATACGGAGGAATTTCGGCACGTAATGATGGTCAGCCATCCACGGAAATCCCGGCAAGCGCAGCCCAACGTGATGGCTCGACCCGTGCGCCTGTTATCACTTAGCCACGAGCTCCTACGTCACAATGAAGTCTACACCCTCTAATTTCTTTTTCTCAATAACTATCGTTTCACTGAGTGCACGCCAATTAACAATATCAGATTATTAAATTACTGTTGCTATCATTAGTGGAATGTGAATCCGATCCCACTTCTGATGAAGGCAGAGGGTCCGACATCTTAAATGAAAGTAAGGTATATAGCAGAAATCATCTTTTATTCCCAAAGCTTATTAACACACTAATTCAAATCATATTTCCAACGATTTTATTCTAATTCAGACTACAATTAATTCAGTATCTAAACGCTACAACATGTGCACCGGGCCGAGCCTGCGACAAGAATGATCCCCTCCTCGCTGCGCGCTCGTTTATGTAAAGCGGCTCGAGTAGTAGGGAAAGTAGGCGAGGCCTTGTTTACGCATTCCACTGCGCAGCTGCGCCGCTCGGCCCGTTGCACGTGCTGTTTACAATAGCGACGCCGTCATATATATCATTATCAAAACCATTTTTTCATTTCTGCATAGATGTGACCATTTCAAAGAAAACTACGAATGATAGATAATTTTTGATGTACTTAGGTTACGAATATGAAAATTACACACGATGAAGTACGTATGACGTACTAAGTTTCCACATTTGATTTTGCACGAGTTTTAACGTTTTTCATATGAATTCAGCGATAACATGAATCATCAAAATGGCGGGACCAATGTTTTAATCACATAACTTTAATTTGGCACTTACAATTGTATTGAAAACTGAGTATATACCAGTACAAATGTAGTACTAAGTCTTCGGGTGTGTATTACCTGCCTCTGAATAGCGCATCCAAAAGGTCCCGCCACTTTGATATCAAAGTGGCGGGACCAGGGAAATCTTGACATAATTCCTTTACCTTTAGAGGTACAAATGTCTTGTTTAGGGTACAATTAGTACATATGTAGTACTAACTCTTGAATGTGATGCATTTTAAATTGGGGGCTTGGTCCCGTCATCTTGATGCTCACAGATTAATACTGTACTTTTTAACAATTGATTTAATGCAGCAGAAATGGAAAAACCATAAAAATAGTTGAAAAAAAATTCCTGTCCGTCAATTTATGAACCCTGAAAACATTGTAGCTTGCGATAAAATCAATTAATTGAGTCAATTTTTTTTTTATACATTTGTTTCAGCCGTAGAAGGAACCCTATTGAAAATGGCTCTTTTATTCAAAGTAGTTTAATTATAATTAATAAAATACTAACTAAAATATAATATCTTTAACTAAATATTTCCAACCATCCATTCCATCCAACCATCCATTCCATTTCCATTTTTTTTTTCCATTTTTTTATTTTTTTTTTATTTGATGTCCGCAAGTTGCCTAGCAACCGCCAAGTAAATATCTTTGACAGCCGTTGACATTACGACTTCATGAAAAGTGATAAATTGTTCATTTTTAAACTATGTTTTGAATTTCTTTTTCGTTTATGAATGAGTGATAAGTATGAGGCGTGCACTTTTGGATTTTCTAAAACTATTTAAATTTACTGTGTCACACTATGAAGTTAGCAACAAGAAAGGCATGTCGCGCCTCAGATTTTATCACATGGTTGACAGCGGTGCGCGTGCGACAGCACTTCAACTCGACGAACCTTAGTGCGAGTGATTGTTTTCACGACAAACGACGGCACGACGAAACTTTTGATCGACGAACGATAACGTGACACAATTTTTGCTCGACAAACTAAAGCGCCTACATTGGCAAACATTGCAGCGATAGTATCATTACACAAAAAAAAATATGAAAAACTGGTTTTATTTTTATCCTTTATAGAAGTTTCACCCCCCCCCCCCCCCCCCCTCCTGCTGTTTATTTTATCCTAAATTCTATTAACTTTTGTTAGGAACGTAGTTATGACTTAGTGTTTTATTTTCAGATACGTTATGTCGGACACTAAAGCAACTGAGAAACAA
This sequence comes from Conistra vaccinii, assembly GCA_948150665.1. Classification (NCBI taxonomy): domain Eukaryota; kingdom Metazoa; phylum Arthropoda; class Insecta; order Lepidoptera; family Noctuidae; genus Conistra; species Conistra vaccinii. Next base: position 24,512,615 of record OX411316.1, read on the forward strand.
ATAGAATACATGGAGTATACAGCTCTTTCACACAACGAGGTTAGTTTTATACATAATCACAAATAGATTAAGGATTGAAAACTTATTGTTGAAAAAAATTATTGAAAAAACAAAAAACCCGACTGCAAAAACACATAACTGAAAAGAGAAAAACAAGCATTATAATCTATAGAATTTTGGTATCGCAGGCGGACAAACAAAAGTTACACCGTATTTCCGGTTATTATTGTTATATTATTATTGTCCCCGCCTGCGATACCAAAATTCTATAGATTATAATGCTTGTTATTCTCTTTTCAGTTATGTGTTTTTACAGTCGGGTTTTTTGTTTTTTCAATAATTTTCTTTATTTCAATTTTTAGTTTTATTAATATATCTTAATTTGGAATTGACTCATTAGCAGCTTTTATTTGATACCAATATTGTTGTAATTTATTTTTAAAAAAACCTGCCCCTCCCTTTTTTTTGTATTTGCAGATGCAATGCATAAATATTATATAGCCTATGTCACTTCTACGATTAAGACAAATCTAACGACACCTCATTATGTTAAAATCCATCAAGCCGTTTAGGCTACAGAGCGTGCCAAAGAAATAGACATACATACATACATACAAACATACATACATACATACTCTCAAAAAACATTACCCTCCTTCTGGGGCAGTCGGGTAAAAATACATAAATATTTATCGCAACTGCGAGATAAGAATCCGTATAATCTTGAAATATTCCCGAACTTAACCGCATATGATTTTATTTAGTTTAACTAATGGACTATTTTTATATAATATATTATTATACCTATCTCATGTTGGGGCCGCACCCACGCGACGATATCGACACGATATATGTAAATGTGACATTATAGCGAAAGATTGCACTGCGACCCAGTTATCGCACGAGAGGAGCTGTTAATGTGACCACCGCACAAGCTCAATTACTTTTTGAGGAGCAAAACATATTACGAAGCGTTAGCACGCTTTGCTACGTGACGGTAGACACCACCAGGCAGATGCCGCTCCAGCATTCTATCAAGTTTAAACTCGGTTAATCGTTTCTATCCGATGACGATACATTTATTTCGTAGAAATCACAAATAACTGGTCCTTCTGCCAGGATTACACCAAACAGTTTTATAAGATGAAGAAAAAGAGAAAAATTTTTAAGCGGTCAACATACTAAGGCCCTCCCGCCTCTCTACCATATTACAAGACAGCTTAAGTTCAGTTATTAATCTGTGGTTCAGTCTCCAAGTTCAGGTGGCCAATACACATGGTACAAAATCGCTTAACACTTCGCAAGTCACTTTCCTTTTTGTGTAATGAATTCTTCCTTTGCTATGAATGTATGATTTATCCCCTTGTCTGTTCCAGAGTCTGACAGAATACTTGGCCACTCGTGCGATAGACTCGCCTCAAGTATACGTGTACGTGTATGCGTATGGGATGGACGTATCGACTGACAATAAAGGAACAGTTCAGGTGAATATTACAAAGCTGCTTAATGAACTTTCACATAACAATCTATCGTCCCGCCCCTGCTTTGCACGGGCACACTTTACTGATGTGGCGACTTGTCATAACAAAGATATTTCTGGATATACTTACTCGTATCTACGTTAAAATAATTCCGCAATAAATTATCTAAGTGCTGGTGAATTGCATCAAGAATTAAGAGGTAAAAAAGCGACATACCTAATTATACGATAAAAGGCTGCAAAAAGTTGACATTGATTGAACAAAAATAGCAATAACCCCTTTTTTAGTAAAAGTGGAGCGAAAGGTAAACAAGAAGTTGAAGGGAAGCACACACTTCAGACAACTTGAGGGCTAGTTGAATAACTGAGAGACACTGAGCTGTTTGTCATACTCGTAGGTAGGTACTGTACAGGCTCTTGGCAAAGTGTATAACAGTTACATTGGTGAAGAAGCTAGTGTGAGCGCCCCTTGTTTCACTGCTGCAGGTGCAAGCTCTATACAGTCCGGTCCACCACGACCACAGTGCGGCGGCGCGATCCCTCGCGCGTGTGCACATGGCGCTGATACGTCACTACACCGGCAAATTAGACGCTACCATTCAGATCATCGACGATCCCCTCGTGTTGGATATTTCAATGGTACTATTACATAACATACAGCTAACACGGAAAAGGTATGCGTTTCGTGTTTCCGAATTAGTAGGTCCGAACGTCGCGTCTCAGAGTAAGCCCCCCACAGAGGCAAAGCTTCTATGTTTCATACTGCCATACTTTGAAGTAGTATATATACTCATCATTTCGTGTTTGTATAATTTTGCTTTCTCTTTGGTGGATTATACAGAGCGTCCCACGGATATGCCACATGGAGGGAAAGTACCTTGAATATTGTAGATGGACCATTATACTGAAAGAAGACATTATTTGAATTTAAAAAACAATTTAAACTGCATTCATATATATTTATAAATAATTACATGGTTGCACCGGGAATCGAACCCGTTACATGAGAAAAATAATCACCCTGTAGCTTTATCATACCGGTCAAAAGGCTTCATCATACAGATTATTTTTTGCTAAATAACATAGTTGCTAAGACATTTTAATTAAAATAGCCGGGTGCGTCTCATATCATACAATAAAGTTATTTGGTATATTTTCATTTCAATAACGTTCACAAGATATAATAAACGTGAGATATACCAACTGTTCATATAATTTCTTTACATATAACATTTATATACTCTAAAACTTATTTCGTATAACGATATTGGATATAACGTTTATTTAATCGAAAATCATTAGGTCTATCGTTTAAAATATATATTGATACCATCATTATGGTTAACACACCGATTCAAAGCAAACCGACTGATAGGTTAGGTTAGAAGGCTAAAGGCTTTTGCAGACTAGCGCGACTTGTCGCGCTACGCGACACGAACAATACAATTTTTAAGAAAACTTCACGGTATAACAATAACCGGTGTCGCGCTGGTCCGCACAACGGCCGCCGAGCTTCAGATCCCCTCTCTTGTTGGTGAACCATTTGGGTTAGGTTAGGTTAGAACAGTGACCATTAATGCGCGAAGGCGAGCGACCGTAAGGAGCGTGCCGCGGCAGCGGCCGCCGAGTGCCAGATCCCCTCTCTTGTTGGTGAACCATTTGGGTTAGGTTAGGTTAGAACAGTGACCATTAACACGCGAAGGCGAGCGACCATAGGGAGCGTGCCGCGGCAGCGGCCGCCGAGTGCCAGATCCCCTCTCTTGTTGGTGAACCATTTGGGTTAGGTTAGGTTAGAACAGTGACCATTAACGCGCGAAGGCGAGCGACCGTAGGGAGCGTGCTGCGGCAGCGGCCGCCGAGTGCCAGATCCCCCTCTCTTGTTGGTGAACCATTTGGGTTAGGTTAGGTTAGAACAGTGACCATTAACGCGCGAAGGCGAGCGACCGTAGGGAGCGTGCCGCGGCAGCGGCCGCCGAGTGCCAGATCCCCTCTCTTGTTGGTGAACCATTTGGGTTAGGTTAGGTTAGAACAGTGACCATTAACGCGCGAAGGCGAGCGAGCGTCACGAGTGACCATCTTGGCAAGTGGTAATCAGTTAGGTATATCTACAGTATCTTTTCAGGTTACTAACTGTGATAGAAATAACATATTAGACTAAATATGTTTTATGTCTTTTGAGTGGTATATCAAACGATTTTATATTAAATGTATGTTATGATTATAAAAATTAGTTATTTTAAAATTATATCAATCGTTTATTATATTAACTGATGATTATATCAAATAAAATTATAGATTCAGTTGTTATATCTTGTAAATATTAGTCATTTTGTAATTATACCATATATTACTTACCCAAAATAGCCTCCTTCATAATGAACAATATGACTTTACAAAAGGTCGTTCTACTACAGATGCGGGTGTTGCTCTACTGAAACACATATTTAACGGATGAGAAAACTCGCAAAATGCAATTGGGGTTTTCTGTGATCTCTTCAAAGCCTTTGATTGCGTGCACCATGACACGCTTTTGCGTAAACTGCGTCATTACGGTGCGCAAAACGAAGCTCTTACGTTATAAATTCTTATTTACATAATAGGTTTGAATGTGTAGATGTTAATGGTGTGAAGTCTTTGGGGCTACCAGTTCAGTTAGGTGTACCTCAAGGCTCAATACTGGGCCCATTCTTGTTCTTAGTGTATATCAATGACTTACCATTCTATTTAAAGGGTATCTGTGAAGTTGTACTGTTTGCTGATGAAACCTTCTTATTTTTAAATTAGACAAGATTTTGACTATGTAAACAATACACTTTCAATGGTTACGGATTGGTTTACGACAAATAACCTAGTTCTCAATGCCAAGAAAAGGAAATGTGTAAAGTTCGCCCTAGCAAATGTTAGAAATCTAGGTCCCGTGGCCAGGCGGTTAGGCCGCCTGGCCAGGGGACATTCGCTACAGTGAAGATTCGCGCAGTGCGAATGGCGAAGCGTTTACCGACTAAAACAAATGTATAGAAATGTACTTCGTATATTATTCTTGTCTAACTGTTGATTTATGAGGCTTTTATTCGGATATTCAGTTATGTTTACGTTTTTAGTTTTCATTTTCGCTTGAGTATAGATTTCAATGTTGTGTTGTTATATTGGCGTGTGCTAGCTAGCTGTCATTATGGCAAATATATTTTATTTACTGTTGTGTGTTGAGTAATGTAGATTGTTTTGCAGACTATTTTATAGAATCAAGTTTTTTTCTAACTTAACAAACAGCAGTGCTGCTGGGGAGTTTGTTGCGTCACTTCTTCCCAGCTAAAGCACTAGGAAGTGGTGAAGGGCGGGCGTTTTTGGGGGACTGTCTTATGTAATTTTGACGATCGAAAAGTGCTGATTCTCAGCCTAGTTTGAATAAATGACTTTTGAATTTGAATTTAATAATAATCCATTTAAATCAGGCGATGCGAAATGAACTGTCAAAATGAAACAGATTAGTCTTAATCATTTACGAAAATGTGTTAAGCAATTAAATAGCTAGTCGTACTTCCTCATCTGTTACTCAAAAGTTTAAAAAAAAGTTTTTAGGAATTGCATGGAGTTGTTTGTTGATCTTTAATTCTCTCTCTGAAAATCGCATGAGGTGGCGTTCTGTATTTTCTGCCTACCCCAATGGGAAGAGGGCGTGAGTTTATATTTGTATGTATGTAATACAAAATATTTAAGTAACTCCATGGCTGTAATTGCTGCATATCAGATTTCATCATCACGCGTTCCTATTTCTGAAGATAGACGATGATTACCGTAGTGCATACTTTTTCTGGGAGAATTGTAAGAACATGATGGAAGAGATGTTGGAACCAAATCATCAACAGGAAAAAAGTTTGAAACTTAGTTTCCAACATTCTAGGCTTGTCTTGGATGTGAATTTACTCTAGACTAGCTTAGATAGTTGCTATTAAGCTATGTGTTTGTTTTCCCAAACAAGCTTGATGCTTCGTGCTAGTCATTCCTAGCGAACAGAGAAATGGTAGTTGATTTGTTTATTCAACTTCAAGAGGTAGGTCCTCTTGAAGTTGAACAAACAAATCTGTTTATTTGACATTGTTTTATTCTTCCTTTTCTTCAATAATGTAAAACACTTAAGAAAAATGTGTCTTTACGATTTCAGTGGATGAAAGAAGTGGACTCTCCGCCTCTATTCATACAGTTTCTGTTAATACTCACCAATTCGCACATCACGCTTATACCCTCAGTGGAGCGTGGGCTTATTAGACATGTCCAGGTAACTATAAATCTATGCATCGACAACATAACATAACATCACGACTTGTCTCCCCGAAGGAATGGGCAGAGGTGTAACTGTAGCAGGTACACCCACATTTCGCCAGCAATGTTTAAGTTAAGTCCCATGTAATAGGGGGCGAGCCTGTTGCCATCAAACGGGCACAAATCCAGACTCCGGGCTGCCACTGAGAAATTCCAGGTAGAAAAACCTAATAACACTTTGCCCGACCCGGGAATCGAACCCATCGGGAACATCAGTGAAATATTGCTAAATTAGCATAATTATACTTGCGCAAAACCAGTACGAGTTTATAAAATGTAAGTGTATGAAGATGCAGTTACGTGTACAAATATAAAACTTACAAAGTGATAACATTGATCTCAGCGGCTTTGGTGTGCCCCAAGGTAGTGTACTTGGTCCTATACTCTTTCCTCACATCTACAGTTACTTTATTTTGATTACATACTCGTTTCGGAGAGCAGTGGTGGCCCAGTGGTAACGGCCCCGACTTACGAGTTGTGGGTCGAGGGTTCGAACCCAAGCAGGCGCTTTACTTTGTGTAAATAATTTCATCACCACTGCTCTCAAAACGGTGAAGGAAAACATCGTGAGGAAACCGGCATGTCTTAGAACCAAAAATTCGAAGACATGTGACATCCACCAACCCGCACTGGGCCCGCGTGGTGGATTACGGCCCACTCCCTCTCGCAGAGAGGAGACCTGTGTCCCAGCAGTGGGAACATTAATAGGCTGATGATGATGACATACTCGTTTATACTTTTTCATGTAGGTATCCACTACCTTTAAGGTTTTTCCAACAAACATCGGCCGAGACATGGATTGTCAATACGCTGTCTCATTTTAAACGGAAGGCCCTGTCCTTTATGATACAGTTTTTCAAATAGTACAGGATACAGGTGATGCTTTCCACTAAAGTTAGGTATTTTATTAAAATGCACAGTTTTTGTTTATTCATAACTGGTGGAAAAATATGTGTAACACTGTGTTTTGAACAATAAATAAATTATGTAAACTTCTTTTGATAGAATTCTTCACTTTTTACAAGTAATAGGTTACCAAATAGATCGTGGATCCTGGGATCCGAAATAAGATGTTCAAATCCATGAATCCACTTCCGTCTTCCCCAATGGACATGGCCGAGATCTACATTCATCACTCCAAAACTCTTTTACATAATGAATGATTATTATCTAGGACTATAGTAAATGTTATTATTAACTTGGTGCTCGGGAAAGTGCTGTCATGCTTAAAGCCGCAGGCATAAAGGGGCTTTATTGCATTTTACACTGATCTCAAAAAAATATAGGCAGAGCATGCTTTCTATAACCCTTCAGGACATTTTCAGCAACACGCAATGAACTTCTCTCCTTTTCGCTACTGGTTCACTTTGTACTTCTGCGACCTCCTGCTGTACTGGTTACTGGTCGCCATCATAAGCTCCATCATGATACTCATCATGGTCCTCACTGTACATACGACTCAGTTTATTTGGATGGATCTTTGTTAGTATTATATTTAACTCCTCTTGTAGTTTTAGTTTATAGAAGATATCTATTAATTTAACTATACGAATTAGTTAAGGTGCACCGCGGTCGATCGACGACATATGACATATTTTAAGAAATACCTATGGATTTATGATGTCATATTTTAAGCCGACGGTTCAAGTCGATCGAGCGCAGTCTGATTGCACCTTTACAGCACACAGCGGTGCAACCTGCACCCTAATTGCATAGCACACTTTAAATCACAATCGGAATGATTTTGAAGGATATTACTAGGTAATCCGTTCGAAAAGTTCGTCTGAGTTCAAATGAAAGCCATTGCAACTGTAAACTGTAAGTGTGTTACGCAATTACGCCGCAGTTTTTGCCACTGTTGCCCAAATCAAAACTATAGAAGAGAACGAGAGGTTTCGAGTCCAAACCGAACCATCCACTGTTATCCATCGAGAAACTCTAGAACCTATTAAGTTCAATATGGTAAAACCACCACAACCACATACATTTTTGCTTATTTCAAATTCACATTAAGATCGCGTTTATCCCAAAAGTTGGCAACGTCGCAAATTAATAGCTGTCACAAAATTTCCTATTTGATTAATTTGGCAATATTACTGTATGGAAATAAAATATGTGGCTAACTAGCGAACTAGAATTGCAATTATAACATTGTAATTTGATGTACCCGTTTTAGGTGTAAAAACGGCGTTTGGAAAGTTTCCAAATACCTTTTTTTACATCTAATACTAAATATTCGGTGTTAGGTACGATATTAATTATTGCATTTGCATTTTATAATCAACTAGCTGCCCACCCCGGCTTCGCACGGGTAGCACTAAGTACTTATCTACGGCGCACCTACCTACCTACCTATATACCTACCTACACCTACCTACCTACCTACATACATACCTACCTACCCTACCTACCTACTTACCTACTTACCTACCCTACCTACCTACTTACACACCTACCTACTTACACACCTACCTACTTACACACCTACCGACCCTACCTACTTACATACATACCTACCTACCTACCCTACCTACATACCTACTTTACCTACATACATACCAACCTACTTGCATACCTGCCTATCTACTTACCCTACCTTCACCTACCTATCCTAAGAACCTTCTCCTTACTATAACAAACACAACAAAAAAAGAATTAGCAAAATTGGTCCAGCCGTTCACGCGCGATGCTGTGACCAAGGAAATTGGGATTCATTTTTATAATAGATATTCTAGTTAGTCTATTTGCGATGTTGCCTACTTTAAGAATAAATGCTCCTAACTAAGATTCTGTTTCATTTATTTTGTTTTAAAAAGCAGCGTATTAGCGAGTTGTCGACGTTTCTTGTTGCAGTGATAGTCCCGTTCATGTTAATTGTGTACGGGATAGGCTGCATACCTCAAGCATACATCTTCAGTTTTGGGCCGCAGATGGCTCTCAACTCTATGACATTTATCATAGCCAACCTTGTGTTTGGTAAGTAAGTCATGAAATTAGTTGTAATACGTGTCTACTTGCTTCATATGGGCCTTCTGGGTTACCGGCCATCCGGGCCCCCAAAGCCAATCCCTGTATAATGTCCCGCTAAAAATAATGTTTTGTTTCTTTGTGCGGACTTACAGGCGGTATCCCAGGATGGCTTTACGCGGGTCAGCAATAGCAACAATCAACTTGTTCACTTCATTACTTACACATAACTTCACGCCAGTACTCAACGCTTGCTACACGGTTGCCAACCGTGTCCCCGACAGAGGTGAACTTGGTTGGCGACCGGCAAAATTGTTTCAGCGTTTGGTCGTAAACATCATCTACACGGTTCTACCTAAACCACCAAGGTCACCACTGTCGGGACGCGGTTGGCGACCGGGTAGCAGGCCTTTTAGGCTCATGTGTAGGTAACTTAATATACCCGCATTTTCCAGTTATGTTTAAGTTCCATGTAATAGGGGGCGAGCCTGTTGCCATTAACCGGGCACAAATCCTGACTTCGGGCTACTTATGAGAAAAATCCAATAACAATATAACCGACCTGGGAATCGAACTCATGCTCAGCAGTACCTAGTGCTTGCGAACATTAGACCAACGAATTAAGTAACCTAAGATGATACTTTTTCATGATGGGGTCCATAACTCATAGTGAAATAAACCTACCTACTAACATTTATATTAAACTGTGAATAAGGAAGAAATCTACTATGTAAGATAAGGAAGAAATCAGGGCTTATTTATTTATTACTAGAGCTTCTGCCCACGACTTCGTCCGCGTGGAATAGTTACTTTGTTGGGCTAACGCAAAAAAAAACCCCCGATTTTGAAACATTCTTCATTGGTACTCCGCTCCTATTGGTCTTAGCGTGATTATATATAGCCTATAGCCTTACTCGATAAATGGGCTATCTAACACTGAAAGAATTCTTCAAATCGGAGTTTCGGAGCCTATTCGGTACAAACAAACAAAAAAATATTTCCTCTTTATAATATTAGTATAGATTACTTATAATAATCTTTTTTTTCCTATAATATGTAGGTATTTCTATCTAATATAATTTAATAATAAAGTTTAAGTACGTACAATACTTACTTATTATAAAAATAAAAAGTAAGTGTGTAACTTGTGTAAGCAATAGTGATGCAACGAATACTACTTTTACGAATACGAACACGAATACGAATATCAAACCTACTATTCGGCGAATACGAATACGAATACGAATATCTCGCCATGGTAATAAAAGACTTATTTATTTGATGGATGTTTACTGTTCTAATAATTAAAATAAATAAAACAATACCCTCTTGCTTGACTTGTGCTCACGACTGACAAATGAAATAAATGGAATGAATGGTTCGTAATCGTAATGATAGGGAAACTCCCGGAGCCGCTGAAACTGTATAAACTATGGCCGGGGAGTCCCCCGTCGCGTCGTCGTTGCGGTTAAGGGCCCCTGCATACGTTATATTTTTACGCGCGTTTTTCAAATCTGCAGTAATTAGAGTTGCGTACAAAAATATTAGTTTTTAAATATTCGTATTAGTATTCGCCGAATACGAATATTCGGTAATTGTCTACTATTCGGTGAATACGAATATTCGTATTCGTATTCGTTGCATCACTATAAGCAACCAATATCGTTATTATTTGTCGGTAATGGCTGAGTTTACCTTAGATATGCTTCCTAATTCCTATGCAGCTTGGTACCAAAACTTCAAGGTTTCTTGCCTGCCACACAGGTGAAGCCACAATACTAGCAAAGATGTTCTACGGCGATACTCTCAGCTTCATCATGGACTTTATGACCCTGTCTCCTCAGTTCAATATGGCCTACGCTTACGTGAAGATCGAACAAATATTGATGTACAACAACGAATGCTTTATATTCGAAGAAAAGAACCTCTGTTCGGTGCACACATTTCATAAATGTTGCGGTAAGTCTGAGCAAGAAACAGCTATCCTTGCCAAGCAAAACTTTCTTCTTCCTGTGACTTGGGTGTCGCCGCAACATGTTTTTCTCTTTTCATTCGAAAATTCACTTAACTTTTCATTCAAATCGTCCCTCACACCCGGCTTTTTTCCTTAGGTCCCCTCTCGCCTTCACAATCAACATTTACTTTAACTCACTCTCTCAAAATCAAAGATAGTACCTAAAGTCATTAAGTTACTATGTTTTACAACCTTTCAGAAAAATGCGGTGTATTGCAAGAATGTTTCTCGAGAAAAAGTTATTTCGCCCGTGATTCGGGCATTGTCCTGCAAGTGACAGCAATGTTCACAATTGCCTTTTTCTTCTCGGTGCTACTACTACTTATAGAGTACAGGATATTCCAACGACTGTGGTATATTGCCACTTCCAAGATGGCAAATAGAGACAAACCATTGCCCACGACACTATCACCCGGATGTCTAAAGGAAAAGCAAGAAGTTCTCGACAAGAGGTCGGAGCTTTATAACCCACATCGACCCAGTAAGTTCGGTATATGTAGCTTTTCAGGGTTGTTGTGATCGTAACTCGTGTGTAGTAAACCCCTCCACTCCCCCTCGCCGGAGATACATCGTTTTTTTTTTTAATGATTTTTTTATAAGTTAACATACATACATAAACTCGGCGTGAGTTTCTGAGTTGAGTTTTGTTTTTCTTTCCATGGTACCCCCATGGGAAGAAACTACGGAACGCCACCTGCTACGATCCTTACATACTTCTTTCTTCTACTCCTTTATCCTCGTTTACGTTCATACATCTGGTCATACACGCACGATGTCTTATGGCTCCTACACACAGTGCTGGCGGCATGGCCGCCGGCTTTTGCAGCACGGCACGTGCCTCCGGCTTTTGCGCCTTCATTTTCTTTGCGTTTCTTTCTGCGGCTTTGTGCGTCATGACCGGCGGGCATTAGAACCAAAAAAATCGAAGACATGTGACATCTACCAACCCGCACTTGGTCTATGTACTTAGTAGATGACGGCCCACTTCCTCTCACAGAGAGGAGGCCTGTGTCCCAGCAGTGGGAACATTAATTGGCTGATGATGTTGAATCTCATAAAAAGGTTGATAAATAAAATGTAGAGGGAGGTGGACGGGAGGAAAGGATGATGGCAAGTCATCAGTTCACAGGAGACACATTTTCAGGATCAATGTTAAACGTCTCGAAGGTTAAAATAAAATAAAATGTAGTAAATACAAAAATTTTGAAGTAAGGAAGGCGTAGTCGACAAAGTCCCGCTCCGCTGGGCTCCTATTTTTCGAGAGTATGTATGTATTTGTCTACAGGGTTTAAAAGAGCCTAACCTGTCCGAGTCGAGGTGCCCAAGTCTGTGGTCAGTACGGGGTCTAGCGAGCGAGTGAACAAAGACCCCGCCAACCGTATCAAACAAGCAATAAAGAGATTTTTTTAAAACTACTTACCTAAAAATATAAATATGTTTTTTTATGCGTCTCCGGCAAAAATTGTTGTGGGGAGTCCAGAAGACTCTCTTGAACCCCCAAATATTTCACATTCTTTCTAGCGAGGCAGCATGGTTTTAAACCCACCCCAAAATAATACATGGTCCTTATCATTCACTTACACTTTTAGAGGACAAAGTTAACACGTTTGGCGAGAACCTCCTAGTAACAGACTTGACGAAGAGATACGACGATGTGTACGCGGTTCATAATATTTACTTGGGCATTGGCAAGGGCGAGGCCTTGGCGGTGTCGGGCCTGCAACGACACGGGCGCAGCATGCTATGCGAGATACTGGCGGGGTACCACAGACCGTGCGCCGGCAATGTGTGGTCCATGTCCAAGAACAGACTCAAGTCGCAACCCCATAAGGTAAGGAGACAATGGTAAACGTATGTACCTAGGTACTCTATTGTTAATAAATAATTATGAATTCAAAATAACTCAGAATGACATTAAAAAAATTATATATAAGATCCTAACCTAACCTAATAATAACATCCAAAAAACTATTTGGCATGTTGGAAAACACAGGTTACCGCTGTTAGGTTTCCATTATTGACGCCGCGCGCCGGAGCCGCACCGGAGCGCCGCCGCATCGGACCGCATGTTTATGTACTTTTTAAATACTAGAGCTTCTGCCCGCGGCTTCGTCCGCGTGGAATAGTTACTTTGGGCTAACGCAAAAAAAAACCCCCGATTTTGAAACCTTCTTCATTGGTACTCCGCTCCTATTGGTCTTAGCGTGATGATATATAGCCTTACTCGATAAATGGGCTATCTAACACTGAAAGAATTCTTCAAATCGGACCAGTAGTTTCGGAGCGTATTCGGTACAAACAAACAAAAAAATATTTCCTCTTTATAATATTAGTACTTATAGACGAAAGAAAATCGCGTTTACGCCGTACCTCCGCCCGCCGCACCGCCACAGCGCCGGAGCTGCGCCGACGACGGCGACGCCGGAGCTGCGTGGACCGCATTGCATGTTAACTCGTCGTCATAATATGACGACCGCGTGGACATGACATATTATGTCGACTTATTATGTACACGCGGTTCCGGCGTGGCGCCAGCACGAATCAGGCGCGGCGGCAGCGCGATTCAGGCGCGGCGGCGGCGGTGCGGGTACAGGAAGCCTTACGTTCCCGTTGCGATTCGGCTTAATTAGTTTCCAGTTTGCGAGTGAAATAGTAGAATGACTTTATAGGTAACTATTGAACGGCGATTTAAAATCGAACTGTTGTTGAAACTTTGAAACAAAATTTATTGAATTTGTACCTAGGCCGTGCGCACTTTGGATACGTTTTCGTACTCGACGAATTTCACTCTTGCGTACACGTACGAACACGCACGAACGATCCGACCTTCCTTCAATCTGACCTTCACAACCCAGTAACTGGGTAATACGATACCCCTTGGCTAGGTAGGACCTACCTACTTAAATATGTAATAGGTAGCTAACGTGAGTAATGAAACTTGCAGTACAGTCAACAAGTTTCGATCACCTGTGACAAAGAGCTATTGCCGCAGTGGTTGAGGCTGAGGGAGGCGCTGACCCTGATCGCGACGTTGCGTGGAGTACCACGTCGCAACATTCCTGAGGAGGTCCACAATCTCATTGAGGCCCTCGGTTAGTCCACCATTCTATAATTCTAAGCCTGTCTACGGTGATGGTGACGATTATTTATCAAAATCTGAAACATTTACCGGCTGCAAAACTCTAGCTCTAAAGCTTGTGGCTCAAAGCTGCCACACGTAGGTAGAAATGCCGAAGCATACTCGAACCCAATCATGGGTGGGGCTTTAGAGTATGATAAATTGCTAAGGTAGGTAGTTCCATCCTCACTAATCGTGTATTTTGGAGCAGGCTCGAATCACTGAGATTCCAGACAAATTATGTGTACAAGTTAGACACACGGGTAGGTAGATTATGACCTGGATTAGAACATAGGATACATTTTATCCCGTTACGACGTTCCCTTGGGATCATTTCCGACATGCACGCGGGCGAAGACGCTGGCAAAAGCTAGTAGTCTAAACTAATATTACTTTATTTATTGATATATGATTTAATTTTATGATTGTATGTTTGCTTGTTACGCTTTCACGTTAAAACGGCTGAACAGATTTTAATGAAATTTGGCACATGAGTAGACCATAACTGAGTTAGGACACGTGTTCCTTTTTACCCGATATTCCCACAGAATCGAGACATAAGCGGGTGAGACCGCGGGGAAGCAGCTACTTTAAGTTTCTAAAGATATATCTTTAGAAACTTACTAAATTATCAAACCCGTTCTAATACCAGAATTGTACTCGCAAGCTAATCTCACCATCAGCGAGACGCCGAGAACTTATCGCACTCGGCTGCGCTTCGCGGCCGCAGTGATCGGCGCGCCGCCTGTTATCGTCCTGGACGACTGCACCGCCTACCAGAGGTACTCCGTCAGACGAGCCATGTACTTCATACTGAACACGCTCAGGAAGAGGGGACATGCTATCGTGATGTGCTCTGGCAGGTTAGATTCGTCTTTGTTCTGACATTGGCATTGTAACCCGTTGCGTGGTATTTAGCTTATGAAACTTGCTTGAGTTGCTCGAATGTCGTCACAGGTTTATTGACTACAAGACCATAACATCTCTACAGCTAGTAGAAATGAGCTTTCCCCAAGCATTGCCTCAATCGACCCGGCTGCGTTGCGCGCATTCAGCGGACTTAAATAAATTTTAAAACGTGCTAAAAATGAAAATGTATCCCAAAAACGTAATCTGGCGTAATTGAGCCTCCAAGCGATCGAATACAATGAAAAGCTGTGATCCTTCATGCAAGAATAATCTGCCATTCTTCATTTACTCTCACAGCATAGAAAGTCACATGCCAGTAACGAACCGCCTAGCCATCATGATCGACGGTACTTTTTTCGACGTCGACACTGTGGACAAGCTGGTAGAACGGTACAGTGAAGGGGGCTACACCGTCGTGGTACATCTAAAGGATGAGGTGGACATCAACGTTATTTTCGCGAAATATTTCTCGAACTTTGCAATCAATGATACCACAGAGGTAAGTGACCTTCCTGACTGGCCATTTTGGTACAGTAGCGTTCATAAGTCCATTAGCAATCTCACAAAGCAATAGACTGACGCTTTGGTTTGACTTACGACCTTATTCTATAATTATGTTCTTCCAATACTATAGACACGCACACACACTCACTTTGTTTGCAACTCATAGTACTTCATGATTTCAGCCAACTTGTAGAGATCTGCCTTAGGTACATTAAACCTATTTAGTGTTAACTGTCAGTTTCTCGAATCCTGGATTTTATCTATTATGTACCTACTACCTACGCTGACTGAGTCAAATATGCCACTCCTAAAAATAAAAACGTTATTTTCCAGGTACTTGTAAATGTCCAAGTACAGGATCCAAATTTAACTTGGGCGGACATATTCGAGAAAATGGAGGTCCTTAAAGCAGAGAATCGAGAAGTATACTCTTACATAGTCACCGGGTTACCTATAGACTACATTTACAACTCTGTTATAAAGGGAGCTCCGGGGTGCTACCTGGCGAAAGGCCTGTTCTCGTGGAAGTGGTTGAGGAAGCTCTTGTCCATCAAACCAGAGATCAAGCCAGAGGCGCAGGCCTTGCAGAAACTGGTACCGTTAAAAAGGAACTATGATATCACCAAGCTGAAGGAGCTGCCTTGGTCTGTCATATTTCATAGATAGCTAGATCACACAATTTTTCGGTTTCGTTGACTATGTTTTTAACCAATTGCGGCGAAGGCCAAAAAGAGGAAGGTAATATTTTTAATTAGTTTTTTTTTAGTTTCCAAGTTTTCAGAGGGCAGAAAGCTTAGGACTATTGTCATGAAATTATGGTAGTTATTGCCATGGGCGTACCCAGGGCGGGGGTAGGGGAGGGCAGCTGCCCTCCCCCCCTGGATCTTGTATGCCTAAGTACTGTTGTCGATAAGTTAAGTTACAGTCACGTTAAGACTTCCTTTATAATTACAATAATTAATACATAATCATACATAATCAGCCTATTAATGTTCCCACTGCTGGGACACAGGCCTCTTCTCTATGAGAGGGAGTGGGCCGTAATCTACCACGCGGGCCCAGTGCGGGTTGGTAGATGTCACATGTCTTCGAATTTTTGGTTCTAAGACATGCCGGTTTCCTCACGATGTTTTCCTTCACCATTTTGAGAGCAGTGGTGTTGAAATAATTTACACAAAATAGAGCACCTGTCTGGGTTCGAACATACGACCTACAACTAGTAAGTCGCGACCATTAGGTACTACTCTGGGCCACCACTGCTCTCCCAATTTTGAAGGATACCTATTGCTAGTCCATTGCTTCACATGTTCGAAAAATGTGTCTGCTCAACAACGTAAATAACGCAATGAATGTTGTTGTTGAACTGTCAAAATGAAACCGATTATAATTCAACGTGTGTTACGCAATTAGGGTGCGGAAGACAGTTTTTGTTGTGCTTATTCATTAAAGTAAAGTGCACATTTCTCGTAGATAATTATTATACATATTACTACGAATGCACCCGGAGAGATGGGCAAGGATCGTCACTCACTGGACGCCTGAAGGAGGACATCGCCGTCGAGGCAGACCGCGGCGAAGGTGGTGTGACGATCTTATCATGTTTGCGGGGCCAACATGGCCTGAAATCGCACAAAACAGAGATATTTGGAAGGAGAAAGGGGAGGCCTTTGCCCAGCAGTGGGACACACTATAGGCTAACAAAAAAAAATTGCCATTCGCCAGTCCTCCGTAACCGCTGGACTATTACCTAGTTAAAGCAATGGCACGTGGTCGTGAAGTGATACCGAAACCCCCGTACCGTCCGAACGAACCCCAAATGGACGGAGGTGGAGATACGGGGCCTACGGGGCCAATTTTTTTTTTTTACGTTTTGTATAGGATGCTTTTGTATGGAAATGAGGTTGCTTTGAAGTTTATACCCATTTAATATAATTTAAAAAATTGCCACCACCAACATCTTTATAATCGAAATAATGTTTTACGCTGTATAATGACTCTTGAAACTCAGTACATAACTACCGATGATTTATCACCGAAAATGAAGGTGAATTTTATCAAAACCGGATGTCATTAGAACACAAAATTCTTAGAATTAGAAATTAAATATCGAATGACATGTAAAATAAAGTCGAACATAGAACGTCCTCCTTTTTGGAAGTCGGTTAAAAAAGGTTTGCCCCCCCCCCCCCCCCTATATATATCTCGCTCCCGTCCATTAGGGTTCCATTCGGACGGTACGGGGGGTTCGGTATCACTTCAAGACATTGCCTTGGATATATACCTACTTATTGCCAATTTTATTATACTTACTTCGTTTTGTCGTTAGAGTTAATGATTACTTAAGACTTTACTTCTAAGCAATGAAAACTGAATAAAACTTGTTTTGATTATTAAAGTACCTACTTTTATTTTTTATTCAGATTTGCCTAAGCTCGATAATGTAGCCAATTTTAATATATAATAATTAAGATCTTTTTTTTTTTAATATCCGTAAATCATTCATAGGCGTTTAGTTAGGTTACCCAGACGATTATTATTAAAATTTGTGGACGAGGGAAAGGAAGGCGTTATAAAAAAAACAACACGCCCGCAGGTAGGTACCTACTGAGCGTCTTGAAGTGAAGGGCCAGTTACAACTGGGGGACGCTAGTTTGTTTTTTATTCGATTCATAGTAATTAAATAAATATACATTTATGTTATAGGTACCTATTTATGTTATAGGTACCTATTTATGTTGTAATTCCTAAGCCAAACCCTTGCCGCAACTAAATTTAGGTAGTCTCCTAGGCTGTGCGTGCAACAATATAAATACCTAGTTTCAAGCTAGGTAAGGCAAGATAGAAAAATCTATGATATTGTGAAAAATTATAAGTACCGATATACTACTGATGATAATTTATAACTTATTTTAAACTTCAATACTTGACGGAAATTGTATTTTTTTAAATTAAGTAGGTAGGTACCTACCTACTTTGATTTTACCAGAATGCGTAAAAACAGTTAAGTATTTTGATCAGTGCAGCTACAGCAAAAATATAATGAATTGCGATATGTATGTTAGAATGTTAAGCAACAAAAAGCAAGCACTTTATAATCATATAATATTATTATAATAAAAGTAAGTGTTACACTTTATGTAAAGTTAGAAATACATAGTACTGACACCAAGCAATGAAAGTTGATAACTTTACCACCAGCATGCTAGTTTTCACCACTTTCGAATAAACTCCAGCTAATTAAATGATTCCCGAGGTGAAATAATACGCTATCGCATTTCTTCCAACATAAACAAGATGAGCGAAAGTAGTGATGACTGCGTTGAGTGAGAGCCCCTGATCATCTATCGGACGCTCAAGGGCTATCAATTTGATTGCTTGCATAAAAGCTAAGCAAGCATTCAATATTTATTTTGCAGAATTAGACACGAAAATATATTATGACGTCACATTTATTTGTTAACCAACTAACATTATTATGTAAATAGTTAAATACCCAACAAGAACAGTTAAGATTATAATATGCTGACTGTGACCATGTTAATATAAATGAAAGCTTAATAACACAGTGCAAGAAAATCATGATGAAGCTGGAAACAGGATTAATAATAATTATAAAAAGCTAGTGAAACTAAAATAGCTTGTTTTAATATTTACTTGCACAGTGCATCAATTTATGACAATGTGATAAAAGTTAGTATTATAGCATTACCTTAGCCTAGTTAGTTATTTTAGATTCAATATATGGATTTACATGATTTATCTTAAATTAAAATTTAAGTGGCGGTGGGCAGGGCACATTGCTCGCAGAACAGATGGCCGATGGGGCCGAAAGGTTCTGGAGTGGCGACCGCGTACATGAAGACGTAATATTGGAAGGCCTCCCACAAGGTAGACCGATAACCTTGTGATGGCCGCAGGAATCCGCTGGATGCGGGAAACACAAAACTGGTCGAAGTGACGGTGCAAGGGGAGGCCTATGTCCAGCAGTGGACGTCTTTCGGCTGAAATGATGATGATGATGATGAAATCATTGACTAGTGGAAATTCAGTAAAAAGTTCAGGAATTCACAAACCTAACTTGTTTTAGATCTTCTAAATGACTACAATAAACCATTAATACTGATTCAAAATACCTACTCAGTACTCCGTTATCTTACACAAATAATCACAGAACTGATTGCCTTTAAAATATATATTATGTGTGTGCAGTGCTTGTGTAAACGTGTAATTGGTATTGTGCTTTCTACAACATCTTTAAAAAAAATATTTATCAGTGGTGATGTAAAAAGCAGAAGATTGCTATCATGGCACAATTTGGGATAAGCCGTAATTCAGCAGAAGCTGGCTAGGCTAAGCAGATTGCTCTACATGGTATAGCAAGCACACACTGTTATGAGATCAGTATGTATAACATACAGGTTGCTGTTTTAATGCAAAGTTGTGTGGGACCTATGAAGCTCAGCTGATGAACCCCTAGCCTGGGCCATCATGTTCTCAATCCTATTCGTAGTCTCCCTAACCATAGAGAACTCGGACAGGTCTGGTAGGTCAAGAACAATATGAGCAGAGAGACGTTTGTAAACAGAATTAGAATCTTTTTTATTTCTCCTAGCTTCCTCATATTTTAATTGCTGTTTTAAAAATATTGACTGCTTCAACATTTCTTGGATGTTCTTGAAACTAGTTGCGGCACCGTCCATTGATTTTACTGCACTGGAATTGAGAAATAAAATTATTATAAGTTTATGCAGTCAAAAGTAAGAAAAGTAAATTTCAGAAAATGTAACGGTGTCATTAAATAAGTAAAGTATTGCTTCCCTTATATTCCATCATAAACCAATTTAGAAGTCCAATTCTCATGCACAATAACAAATTGTAATTACTTATAATAATACAAAAAGATTCGCAGTAGAAAAGATTAAGAAAAAGGTATTCACAATTTTATCTATCTAATTGTTAACAAATACAGCATAAATTACCTGAGAGCATACTCCACGTCATAGCACCTTCCCTGCAGCTCGTGTTGCAGTTTGGTCACCTCTACTCTTCTTTCTACCATAGGCGGTAATGCTTTTCTTACGTGCTCCTGCAGTCGGTACAGTGCCAAAGAAGGCTCGTTCGCTACTATGTGCATATTCTCAGATATACGCTCCGCAGCTAAAATAATAAATAAGCACACTGTAAGCAAGAGGAATACCTACCGAAAATATTAAAAGTGAGTTGAAATAAAAAAGATTAGTAGAATACCTTTTTTCGACTTAGATTCTAGTTCTGGGTCTCCTTGGTATACAAAAGCCATGATTGAGTTTTCTATTAGGGTGAATTAACTTGGCATTAGCTGCAAAATTAACGTTTTTGTTTTGATACTGACGCAGAGAAGAGAATACTCATGGTATAAGTAAACATAGACCATGAGAAATTGAGAATACTTTGCTAATTATTGCTTTGTTTTAGTTTTCCTTTTCTGTTTTCTTTGACAATGACAATTGACAATAATAGTTTGCACAGATTATACTATCTAGCAGTCCAACTTGACATCTAGATAACGTTCAGAAGCCACATAAAAATTACAAGTTTACTGACATTTGCAACATTTTTTGCCCTAATATTTTTTCGAATATAAACTAGCTAGGGTAAACGGTACATTCATTGGCACTATAAGCCGACTTCTACTAGTAATTGGTCAATTCTCGTAAATAAACAAAGTTGGTAATATTTTTAATTGTTTTGTCGGGTTCTAGTTTAAATAGGCATAAATAAAATGACGCATTAAGTTTAAAAATAAATTTAACTTAAAAAAATTATTTAACTTATTTCAACGGATTGTTACAATCATTGGCACTTAAGCATAGTAAATGGCACTATAAATTATGTATAATCATTGGCACTATTGTAAGTCTTATAAAGTACCCAATACCATTGAGATCAATGTAAACTAGAGAAGACACCGTGAACAAAAAATGTGTCCCTCGGATGTCAAGTTTGACAACTGCGGTGCATGCGCGGTGCAAGGAGATTCTCATAGGTATTCGTACCTGCAGATGAAACACAGTCTGCTTCTTCTGCCTACTTGATAATTAATTTACTTACTTGACAATGATTATCTTGTCATACAAAATAAAGTATAGTCATTGGCACCACTAAAAAAGCTGATGAATCTCTTTCACAGCGCTAAAACATCGTTTGATACGCTTAAATTAAGTGAATGAATATAAATAGAAAGAACCTTCCATATAAAACTTACCTAAATATCACTTTTTTACTTCGAAATTTAGCCACCACCCTTATACATTTTGTAAATTTTTTTCTGACTCGGGCAACACATTTCTAAAAGAGCGGGTAAAGAAAGATGGTTGACGTTTGACGCATAAATATACGTTGCCAGTATAAGAAATTGTATACTCTACCTATAATTGAGTCGCGATAACATAAAAAAAAACGAAACATTCGTAGCACGCAGAATAAATTTGCAAAGTGCCAATCATTGGGGGGGTGCCAACATTAGTACT
Organism: Conistra vaccinii; assembly: GCA_948150665.1. Taxonomy (NCBI): domain Eukaryota; kingdom Metazoa; phylum Arthropoda; class Insecta; order Lepidoptera; family Noctuidae; genus Conistra; species Conistra vaccinii. Next base: position 24,534,436 of record OX411316.1, read on the forward strand.
GTTTACCCCTATTTGGTATAGTCTGAGGTATAGTCTGATAAAATAAAAAATCTACCAATTTTTTTGAAGTGAAAACTTCTTGTTGTTGTGCACTTTTTTTGGGATGGGTAAAAAATGTTAAACTCGCGTCAGGACACGTGACCTGATAGAAAATTCGTAAAACATCAAGTTTTTGTTGACATCGCACTCTGTTTTATATTTTAGCAATTTTTTTGGAGCTACAGCTTTCGTTCCTGTACTGACAGCAAGCCACATACATTCCTGACATTTTCTTTAGATGGCGTTACTTAGTTTTCACTTCAATCGGCAGTCACAGACTGCCTCGTTTTTTTTTCTCTGGTTTATTTTTGAGAAGATTACCTAGTTTCTATTTCTAAACGTACACAATGTTGCAATGTTCTGCATCGAACTTCTATTAAGAAAAAATATTTATTTATTTTATGGATTTAAAAGTAAGTAAATATTTTAAAATAGTTTTACGTAATTATGTATGAATGAATAAGTCCATTATTTAGATTCAAATCAATTAGTTAGTCTTAGTATGTAGTATAAATAATTAATTATGTTAAATATAAATTATGTAAATATTTATAAAAAAAACATATACATGTTTTCAAATTGTGAAAATAAAGAATTATATTAATCAAAAGTGATGCAATAATCAATTTTTTTATCACAAAAATCCGTTTCTGAAAACCCACTAAATGACAGTGACAGCAGTGTGTCACTGTCATTTAGTGAGTTAAAGCGCCTACACACGGCCCTAAAATCAGAGGCAATATCAGGGAAGTGGTGGGGAGCGCCCTAGATCGCTCTATTGATCGCCTCGTGAGTAGGCAAATCGTAATCAGTATTATTATTATTACCCCTAACTCAAAAATTGGTAAAATCGGGCGAGCTCACGATTTAGGGCCGATTATCGTCTAGGGAGCATTGTCCGTGCGTGTGTAGCGAAATCGGAACCGATTTCACCGCACTGTGCGTGCGACTGTAGTGGCAACAAGACGTGTTTTTGTAAATATTTTTTTATATTATGCGGAGATATGGCGAAGGAGAAGGAGCGAGAGTCCTGGACGAAAATAATTGATCTTTTCAAGGAGTTTTCGTATTTATGGGATAATAAACATAAAGAGTATTTTAACCGTGATATGAGGCAGCAGGAGGCCTTTAAAATGCTATTAAAAGTGTACAATGAAGAGGTCGGTAAAGACACTGCGATGGCTACTTTAAGAAAAAACTTGAAAATATGGGTACTACGGGTGGCATCTCGGATCGACGAGCACTTTGCTGCGCAGTGGGTTACGTACTAACTGGCAGGGACGTGTGTAGAGTAGTAGCCGATTTCATCCCCACCAACACTCTCCCGATATTGCCTCTGATTTTAGGGCCGTGTGTAGGCGCTTTTACAGGCATAGACATATTATAAGTAAAGTCATTGGTTGTTACAGACTTACAGGTTACAGTAGACATCAGCTTCCACTTTTTCTCCCTTTTTTAGGGAAAAATGGCCACAAATAAGCATGGTTTAGGGATATTTTATTTTGCCAGGATTTAGGGAATTTTAGAGAAAAATTGAACTTGAGTTGGTAGCCCTATTGTTTTAGGCAGCACGCAATTTACTACTTTACAAATATATATATATATATATTAGTCTATGCTTTACTCTATGGCACCACCACCGAATCTCCGAAATCGGTTGAAAAGGGAATTCCCTGAAACTCGTAATGAATGTAATTCGACTCATTTTAATTTAACATGTTATTGTACTATTTCCGTGGCTAAAGACGACATCGGAAATAAGTTTCATTATACCTAGAGATTAATGTTTTGTAGGTATTTAATGCACAAAAATGAAAAATTCCCTAAACCAATTTTTATACAGGGTGGCAGGGACATCGACGCAAATCGACTGAGTTGAAATTTTTCGTCGGTTATTTAAAAAAAATTGCTGTTTCATAGAAAAGTGCAATACCTACGCGGTCAAAATGTATGGAACAGCTGTTTTTTTTTTAATAACCGACGAAAATTTTCAACGCAGGGGGCTTAGAATCATGTACTGAATCCATGTAACAGGCTTCGCGTCGATGTCCCGGACAGCCTGTATTTTTTAGGGAATTTTAGGCATTATTCATTAAAGTACCGACAGACGTGCTCATTACCAGCACGGAAGCATGCTTTTATTGAGCAAGTGCTCATTAGTAGCACGTGTAACGCACCATTGCTAGTAATGAGCAAGCTTAAATTGAGCATGCTCAAAAATCAACCGACGTTTGATTTTCGAGCATGCTACCTGAGGTGCGGGTGGAAGGGGGCGTGCTCCGAGCGCGTCTTAACAGGTTTGCTTATGAGCATGCTATTATCGATTCGATCTCGATCCGCGACAGTTGCTGCATCAATTTAAAATAAAAACGAAATAAACCCTCAATATGTCGAGTTGGGGAGAAGAAAAAACTTAGCTCTTTGTGTCATATTATCGAAGTTCTCCTTTTTTTTGTTTTTTTCTTTTTTTCACCAAAATGTTCTTACACAATTCCGTTGCAAGCTATATGATTATTTTATTGACTTCTGTACGGATAGCACTGTCACTGTATCTTTGTACATCAATTTTGGCCGAGAGCCTGGTGCCCAAAAGCACGTCTGTTAAATAAGCATGCTCAAAGCAAACGTATGGATACGTTTGCTTTGAGCATGCTTATTTATGAGTATGCTTAAAATAAGTATGCTTATCAATGCTTATTGTTGGCAAATGTGAACAGTTGCAGAGCATGCTCATTTTAAGCAAGCAAGCTTATGAGCATGCTTATTTTTGAGCACGTCTGTCCGTTCCATTAAGAAACTGGGGAAAAACCAAAAACTAAAGTGGAAACACTGGTGGACACTGTGGACAGTGACAGAAGAACTGACAGAAAATCAAATCACAGCAGCACACACAAGCACACAGCACTTACTTAATCTGTGCACAGCACGCACCAGTAAATAGCAAAAGTTGAAGTGTTGATTAACAAACATTTGGTGATAACACTTTGCGTTTCATAATTTATATCTACTGCCGGTCATTATCATTTCACTTTTACTATTTATCGCTCTGTGTCCTGTTTATGAAGTCCAACCTTTAGTTTCTTTAATGCTGTGCCCAATTTTGTACAAAAACAACAACTATTTTTAAATTATTATATCTTAGTGTTGACTATATGTCTTTGCTATGAGTTCCGAGGACTATTTCAATGAAAAGGTGTGTGCAAAGTGGTTACTACAATGATTATCATTGGGTTACTATAATAATATTAACAAAATAATAAGTTGCAGGTTGGTAGGTATCTATATTTTAAGTGCTAACTGTGCGTTTGCAGTTTGCACTGGCGAAACATGACGACAAAACATGTTGAAATCTAGTTCCTGTCAAATATTGTATGGAAAATTGACAGAAAATAAAGATTCCAACATGTTTTGTTGTGAATGTTTCGCCAGTGCAAACGCACAGTAAGAGTTTTTAATACTTACCTACCTCCAGTTGCATGAGACCATTTTATGGTAACGAATCATAGTATGAAACTATGAATGAAAAATACTAAGTCATACATAATTTAATCATTTCAGGAATCCAAGATCTCTGATAACATCTTGGGAATTCTCTTGAACATCTTATTCCCATTCAGAATGTTGCTGAGAGTATATTCCTTATGCATTCTAATGGTGGACATTGGATGGGTGGTGCTGAATGCCATCTGTGCAGTTCTACAGGCTGTTTATGAACTCTTTAGACCACCACCATTGAAATCAGTCAGACTAGAAACGGTTCTGGTAAGGTTAATTTATTATCTTAATCTTCTAAGAGCTGAATCTCTTTTCAATTTATTATGATAAGAATTAATTTATTGAAGCAGATTAATTGCGTAATCACTTTCTTTTAATACTTCTACTCATAATGATAAACACAAAACGTAACCTAGCAACAGTCACAGAAATAAATAAATTACTTGGTAGGTACCTCATTAAAATCTATGTTTTTAACATAAATACTTAAATTTTCAGGTAATCGGTGCAGGTAGAGGAATAGGCCGTGAACTGTCCATACAGTTAGCTAACCTAGGAGCAATAGTCCTGTGTGTAGATAAAAAGAGTTCGTCTAATGAGGATACCATTGAACACATTAAAAAAAAAGGTGGTTCCGCTATAAACTACACTTGTGATGTTACTAAGAGGGAGAATGTCCAGGCTTTAGCTTCTCAGCTGAAGAAGGATGTAGGGTTTGTCAGTATGTTGTTCTACTGTTGTGGAATACCAAGCCCTAGGTCCTTGCTGACGCAGCCCCCTCAAGATATTCATGATACTCTGGATCTAACACTGACATCATATTTTTGGGTAAGTTCATCATCACCTTCCTGCTCTTGTCCTGTGGTACTTGTGGTTGTAACAACAAAATATTACACTAAAGTGTGAATTTTATTATTTAAAGGTCTTAAATATCCTCCAATTTATTTTTTGCAGAGCTAAAAATTTTACTAATGAATAGCTATGTGTAATTATTTACAAACAAACTCTTGTTAAATATTATTTGACCAATTGCAGCATTAATTGGTATATTGCAATCATAAATTCTGAATCAAAATAAAAAGGTCAAGAGGAATATAAGAAGGTCAATAAGATAATAAGTAGTAAGTAAGTTATTATGTTACTACATAATATTAACTGTTCTAATTATTGCTTTTCAGTTGATTGACCACTTTTTGCCCGATATGAAGGCTAAGAACCATGGTCACATTGTGGCTTTAACATCGGTGGCTGGACTCAGCTACATCAAGGACCAAATGCCTTTGAGTGTGGCACAGTTTGCTGTCCAGGGTCTGGCAGAATCTCTTACAGAAGACCTAAGAGTAAACAAGATTGATGGAGTTCATGTGACACTCACTCATATCTATCCTTTTATTGTCAGCGATGAAAGTGCGGATATAAGATTAAGGTTAGTGATAAATTATAACAGAAAATTCTATAGAATAAAAACGAAATTAGTTATAAAGTATTAAGTAGTTACATACTAAGCATTAATGATTTGTAATCTGATTATGTAAGTACTTCATAATCAATATTTTATTTTCAAAGTGTCTTGTGTGAATTTTAAAAGCCAATTATTTTAAATATAAATTCCTGCTTTCATTAATTTTACTTTAGAGGTATGAGGAACGGGGAGTAAAATTCACTCATCCACCATAGAAAATGATGAGAAAATGATCCTCCGACCAGACGAGTGTTATGTCTGGCGGGCAACTGCCCGAAAGTTGATGTTGGATAGTATTATACTCGTATGTGTCGTTCGCGCGGTAAACTCTAATTGCCCGATGTAGTATTTCATATTTGTGTAACGTCATGTCTGCTATGTAGTTCGTATGTGGCGGTGTAATCGCTACATTACCAAAGCTATTTAACTTATTAATTTAAATTTTGTAATAATATTTTTCAAACAATTATGTTTTCAGAATACCAAGTTACTTCGGCACAATAACTCCGAAAAAAGCAGCTACGTCGATCCTCGAGAGCGTTCGCCGCAACTACTTCGAGGCATCGGTGCCCAAGCATCTGCTGTACCTCGGTCACCTATTGCGTATCTTGCCACGAAAGGCTACAGTGCTTATCAGGGATCTACTAGATACTGGAGTGGACTTTGCATGACGCATTTCATAATCTATTTTTTTTATCTATATTATGTGGCTTATGGTCACAATGATAGTGCATTGATTGTAGCCTAGGATATTTAGTTTTTATAAGTATTATAGAGCGCAACCATGGCATTAGAGGTTTTCCATATTTTTCTAAAAATTTAATCCTAGGAAGCCAAGAGTGCTGCCAGCTAATGGGAACATTTAGTCGTGTCTGGTAATGAATATAAACCTTGCCAAAAACTTTAGACATTGATCAATTTAAAATATTTATTGCCAGTAACACGTATATCTACATGTTTACTATCATTCCTTACTTCAAAATTATTTATCTAAGAACAGCATGATATGTTCATCTGATTGAGAACTGATTAGAAACTTGTAAATAATCGTCTTTTTATGTTAGACTAGTTTGGAGATGAAAATTAGTAAGCCCTTCATGATTATTTTAGAGTTTTTACGTAAACAATTACACAGTTCAAAATACTTGCATTTAATTAATTTTGTATTTATTTCAGTGGTTTGATAAAATATATTTGCTCGTATAAGAGTCATAATTATTATTATTAATTAAACAAGTTTGCTAATGTATTTAAAAAAATAATTTTATAACATCATGATCATCATTACGAAGCAGAGTAGGTAATAAAGGCTTAGCTGAGTGGTGAGATCAAGTGAGATGTGGTAAACACTTGTTTGTATGTTGTAGATGCTATGCATGTTGTAAGTAGGTAGGTAGGTACATTATTATTCCGTAAATAGTATTTAGTCTAATTTGAAATTTTGTACAGCCAAATAATTTACAATGTTAGATGTTTTAATTAAATTGATATTTTTTCTAAAATGTGTCTTATTTGCAATATTTTTATATTAATAACAAGGGAAAAGAAAAAAATACAGAACGAATATGCAGAACTCGCAAAAAAAAACTACCAACAAAAATTGTTTTTACAATGGCAACACGAAGTCTAATGTCATTAGAATATTTGCATTGTGGCGCCATCTTAGACATTTTTTCGTTTTCGCAACTAGTTTACGAAATTTGCGTTCGGTGAAAACAAAAAAAAAAGATCGGCTATTTTAATTGTGCATTGTGCAGGTGTTTTTAAGTGGAACTCTTGATTGATATTGAGGACTGCTAAACAAAAGAAAAATACAGTGTTCGGTGTGGCGACACATCGTTAGGTAAGTTCAATGGTGCTTGAATTCTATCGCAGACTGACACCAACAGCCGATCGATATTAGAAAACTTATGTTTTATTGGTTAAATTGGTCACGATTCGGTAATATTTCACTTGCTATATGTATTTTCTATATTATAAGACTATTAAAATGTAACGACCCATTTATTGTTTGCGCTTGAGTAGCAACTTTCTAAAAGGCTATTTATTGCAGACCTACGCAAGATACTCTTGAACAAATTCAAATAAGAATGAAGAAATGATAATTGGGTTGCATGGACCCCAACCATACAATACAGTCGCTTATATATTATTTCAATTTCGTCCAGAAGAACAAAAATAAAAAAGAAGGTAGGAAAATAATAATAAATGGGGCAGAAAACATTTCTTTTGTAGTTCTTTATTTTTAGGGCATATTATTATTCCTTTATTTCATATACATACTTATCTATTACATTTTTAAATATTTTTACAAAAACAAAATGAAACAAAAACATTTAAAAATATAAAAAATAGTAGCTTAGGGCATTATTATTATTATGGTAAAAGGCAATCAGACAAGCTGTTACTAAGATAGGAATAGAATAAGAAGCAAATAAAAAGCTTTCTGAAAAGTCAATAAGTATTTTATTTATGTTGTTTTTTTCATATATGTAACAATAAGTATGTCCAGAGTGGATCTGATATTTAGTTACTAAAATCAATAATCACACACATTATCTTGCAAATTAAATAAAATCATAATTCACCTGCGTCGTTAAACCCAGGTACATTTTAGTCCAAACAGCTGCATATTTGTTACTCTGTTTCAACAAAAATTCCTTAACCCAAATAACAATATTCAAACGAAACTGAAAATATTCTGGGTTTCAGGAAATGATCACAATGCTAATTTCCTGTAATACCTGCTGTATACCGATACTCATAATGAGCCAGCGTGTTGATGCAATGTTGATTGTTGAGTGTTTGAGCCTTACCTTATTGAGACACGGTGTTTGGAGAAAATAGCTTGGTCGGTGGGTAGCTTTGGGGGCGGATTTAGACTCACCTGAAAGGGTGTCACGATTGTAGGGCTCAGCTATAAACGTACAGGTGGTGCTGCAGTTAGTGGCCAAGGGCGAACTTTTACTGACAACCTTACAGCGGAATATAAGGCTGGTATTCATAATATTGATTAGTAAAATTTTTACTAAGTTATTAAATTAATGATGTTTTGTATGTTTATGTACTATTGTTTTAACAATACATTGTAACATGACAACTAGGTATTTAGGTTCACCTTTAGACCTTCAAATCTAGTGTATATAAATTAGCATTGGTACCTATGCATATTATTAAATTTACATGATATCTTATTATATTTTTCCATGTGTATCTTGCTGATGTTATAATACTTCCTGTCACTGTTGCTTACATAGGAAGGTATCAACTTGAATTAGTAAAGAATTTTGATATTTTTTCACAGAGATTTAATAAGACATTGTCCAAGTAGACTCATGACTCCGTATTAAACGTTGTGCAGACCGGCGCGACGCGACTCTAAAAAATCAATTTCTAAGAAAACTACGGTAGAACAACGCGACAAGTTGCGCTGGTTTGTACGAGCCTTTATCGTGGATATCTGATCTATCTGTATTAAAATCCTTTCTCTCACTTGCCTTAATACATTAATTAATTTACATAACCATCTACAAATCGTCACTTAGGTATGTGTCTATTATTAGCCTTATGCTCCACTTGTCATGTGGAGTAGGCAGAGTCACAGATAATATAATACTACGTACAGATACCCAATCCCATACAAAGAAATGAGACCTCCCTAGTCGGGCTATTGACTGGCTAAATGTACTACAGTTATGACAAATTGAGTAAAACGCCATCTATTGCAAAGAGCCCTAAACAAAAAGGTTTTATCTTTTTTTGTTGAAAATACGAGATTTATGAGTTACAATAGATAAATCAGCATTAAACAAGGAGATTTTGATTTTTACGAATCTTACTTCAGTCAAAATTTAATTTCATAATTGTTACCTATGCTGCCATCTATGATCTTTTTTCAAGACTAATTATAATTTGTTCGAATTGGTACCCCATGGCAGAGTTATTAAATAGTATGGACAAAGTGGACATGATTGTGTGGAAGTTATTGTTTTCACAGCATCGGCATTTTACGCCTTCACGCCAAACTTGACGACAGGTGCCTGGTAGAGGGGAGGGGGGGGTCTTTAGGGGCGCGGGGCGACAAAACTTCAAGATATAGGCGCCACTATCTGCCACGGTTCGTAAAATTAGAGATTAAAGTAATAAGGGTTGTGTTTTCAGGTTTTCAGCACGATCATGCTCTTAAAGTATACTTTAGGAACTTTATTCAATAGAATTTATTCGATCTACGTACTCGTTCGACGATTTATTGTAGCAATAATTCAAAGAAAACGCAATATTTTTTCTCATACCCAAAGATTTTTGTAAATAAAATATTAATAGCTCATAGACGTTTATCGTCGTCCGAATGTCGTAATTTTTATGGCGCATTCATTTCGACGGATTTGATTAATTGCTCCCTAATGACACAAAGCATTAGGAGCGCGTAATTTATTGTTAATTTATTCGCTATTCGCCAGTGGATTTGAACTTATTTATCGGAAATATGAATAATCGACTCAATTATACATGAATTCGGCATTATTCTGATTCGATTAGTCCGTAATCTGTATCTATTAAAATTATCGATTTCAGATTCAATGAGGACGAATTTAACCACTTGAATGTCTTTGAATACCTAAGTACCTACAAAGTTTGTAAAGTTTTGATAAAAGAGAATCCTCCAAGATATTATTTTAGTAGTAAGGCGCTGAGCAGACTATGGACAATTTGAAATTATATGGAAATCCGGGTCCGGCCTTTTGTCCGCGTGCTCGTTAGATTTCCATAGACGTGTACGCACGAACGAACAAAACATGGTGAACACGAACATCGAACACGGAACATTTGGTTCGTTCGTGTGTGGACGTAAATTAGCAAAGCGAACACGAGTACATACGAACACAGTTCGCGCTCAACCGCCTCGCTCTCTTTAGTAGCCATGGATTCGAAATTGGATCGCCACGAACATTTTTGACGAATACAGTGTTTGATGTTTGTTAGGCTACGTTCACACAGCGATGTGAGGAAAGTTCGCTTTTTTTCTATCTGTTTTCTCGGGCGAGGATGCAACTTTATGCGTGCGCTTATAATGTAGAATAGTAGAAGGATAATCAATAAATTAAATACAGATAAATAAGTTTTAAAGCGGGATCGATCAAGACTTCGTGGAAATTAAGCACATTCTATCTCATTCCATACAAAGAAAATACAAAATATTATTTCTGTGAAAACTGTAGGTAGAGTTTATGAAAAAATGGTTAATACTTAACAACTTTTAATAAGGTTCATGAGTAGGTACTACCGATGGCATTTAAAAAATTGTGAAAGTGAAAAAGAGGTCCAATGTCCCTCATATTGCAGTTTCGAACCACTGTCCTATACGATTCCAAATTGTCCGCGGACAAGTTGGGACGGTGGCCGCGGCGCGGTGGCGGGCGAACATGTTTTTTTCCCACACATTTTGAACTCAATGGAACGCGGCCTTACTAAAAGTTTTAGATTCTTCGTTGACATGAGAAGAGCCCTGAAATCGAAATCTTGGCTACCTATTTACAGGATCAAAAAATATCGCCCATTCGGCATTCAAGCTGGGTGAAAAATAAATAAAAGCAACAAAACATTATCGCGCGATATGTAGCATTATTTTCATAATGTTTGCAAACCCGCTAAGAAGTAAGCAATAAGCATAATACCTAATGTAATTTTTAAAGAGCCGAATTAAGTACAACTTAGTTACCTAATTATAATTTAAATATATGAAGATTAAGTACCTAACTACTTGAAAGTTTCCGAAAGTCAACATCATGTTTCCTATTCGTCTATTATTTCTATATGAAATTAATTTTGAGTATAAAATAATATCACTCCATATTCAATAACAATCGAGTCGATGATCGACATGAATCCAATTAGGCATCTTAGGTACAACTTACAAGTGATAACATCACCTTTGTACGTATTTTTCAGTTCTTTCGTATGGTCTGTTTATATATTACTTATGAGTGTACAATTGGTTAAATAAATAATAACTGCTAAAATCGCTGAGGTGTAGAGCGCCTTACAACGTATAGTAGTACGTAATACCCACATCTTGCGAAACTTCTGAATCCTCTTACCATCAACATCACACCGAAAAGCTTTGGCAGCATGGCGTGCGATACACTGATTGCATTACCGAGACATACCTACCTATGCTCTCTACGAAAAGTGTGTGATGAAAGTGTAAACAAACCCTGTTCAGGTTGAATTGTGACACTCACACAGCCAGCACTCACTAAAGGGAATTAGTAACACATTCATCTGTATTGTATTGAGTGAGAAGGTTTCAACTTTTTATCTCACCAGCTTTTTCCAAGAATTACTAAAGTATTTTTTTTTTAACATTTGGTAAGTATTAAGATAATTGTTTTATTTGCTATGGTTGCCGGGGTTGGTCCGTGGATGGGTGACCATCTTTACATACCGAGTCTCCTCCGTGCCTCGGAAAGCACCTCGTTAAGCCGTTGGTCCCGGCTGTCAATCCTGGATCTTTGACAGTCGTTACGAGTCGTCAGAAGCCCGTAAGTCTGACACCAGTCTTACCAAGGGGTATCGTATTACCCAGTTACGGGGTTGTGGAGATCAGATAGGCAGTCGCTCCATGTAAAATACTGGTATTCAGCTGCATCCGGTTAGACTGGAAGCCGACCCCAACATAATTAGGAAAGGCTAGGTAGATGGTGAAGTATTAAAATAAGTACTTAATTGTAATTGAAAAACCATCGACGAAAATTTTGGTTATAAAATTAAACTCAATTGTCAAATGAAAAACATCAAAGGTGAATTCGAATTGTGGGTTCAAGTATTCAAACCATCAAATCAAAACACTAGTGGGACTACAAAATGGCATCCACATGTAAGTTTTCTGATCCATTTGTTTACATTTTTATCAGATACTTTTGGAACAGACCATAGGTACTAGGTACTTTCTCGAAGAACACGTGCGGAACATTTCACCGCGGACTTCAAGGCCGCTGTATCAAACTCACCTCGCGCATAAAGCCCCGGCACCTCGAATGTCATTAAAATTCTTTTCACGGCGTATCAGTGTAATTTGCTAGGATGTGCGGGATGTGCCTACACAGCCACACGGTCCCGCGTCCCGCCCCAATCCCGGCCCTTTTGCTGCCGTGTGTTACTTTATTGCGGCCAATATACATTTTGTCCCAGTTTAAATTGGATCTTAAGTGAGGTATGTTTGTGTTTTTAATTAAATTAATTGATTAAATGACCGCCCGGGTCCGAATGTGTTGCGTGAGAATGATTTGATAATTTTATTGGTTTAAGGTCTTGTGTGCGAAATTGCGGATTAACAGTCTTATTATACTTAACAACTAAACCATATATTACAGGCACTTTTGTATTGCCAAAGGAGTTGTCCATTCAGAATGATGAAGCAGTTGCCTATTTCAAAGCGTAGTAGGTTCCTATGGAGAAGAACGGACAAGAAACTCCGTCCATAACTCATTTATTGATTGGTGAAAAATTTAGCACGTAAGTACATTATATAAAGTACCCAACCTTGTGTACGGATGTTGCAATTTCGTGGGTTCCTCACGGAATTGCAATATCCGTACACAAGGTTTTAAGTTAGGTACTTAATTATAATTTTTGGTACTCGGTTTTTTTTTTGTTGCAAAATGTTTTTATTGACTTTTTAGTTGTGGTATCTACCTCACATAAATTCGAATACCACTACCTCCTATATATGCAAATAATTATCATCCATATAAATACGTATGTACGTATATACGTGCGTACGTGGGAAAAATACGTATTCTTGAAGCTAACTCAAAAACTATCCAAGTAAAGTTAATAAAATTTATATGGGACAACCTTGGGAGCATACCCTTTCAAACAAAAATAATTTTTATAATGGGTCCACAATTCACGGAGAAATCGGGGGACATAAATAAAAAAAAATTAAAAAAACATACGCGACGGACATATTATACCAGAGGAGGTATAATATGTGGTATTTTTGGAAGTCGGTTAAAAAGGTTTAGTGAGCGCAGGTGTGTGGCACCCAGACCGTTTTCGAAACTGTGGTTTTTCCACAGTTAAATCTGAATAAGCCATTATTCTGCCCCGACTCTTATTGGACGCCTACTTTCTCTCCTGTAAATCTACCTTTACAAGTTTTCACGATCCGTTCCAAGTATTTATTGAGTTTCTATCCGACGAGGCTAAGCAAACCCCTTTGTTTGTTTTATTTATCATCTTGTGAGGAATAAAATAAAATAGGTACACTTTCTTTAATCATGTTGAGCTTTCACAAAATATTAAAAACTAGAATTATGCAACTTATTTCATCAGACGAGATTCAAAGTTTCAGCAAAACTTCGTTTATGAAAATTGTAACATCAAAATATTTGTTCTTTGTAAAATTTTCATTTAAATTGTAAAATAAAAGCTTTAAAAATTTTTGATTTATTTGTATGACGTTTTTTTAAATAAGATTAGCTCATTTGTTACCGTGTATGGTCGAGATTTTTTGCGTTCATCAACGCTCCCGAGTGGCGTGATAAAAAAGGCAGCGTAATTAAAAATCCTTCATTCCATTTATCACTGGTCGGCACTGCAATACAGCCAGTGGCAAATTGTTAAAGCCTACTCGACCATTGGCCTAGCTAGAAGTTGTGAGCACAGACATTGATCGAGTTTGAGCTGATGTAAGCCAGATAGAGGTTAGTCTATAATTTGTATTTACCTTAAAGGGAATTTCTGATTTAAATAGGTAGTGACTGTAGTGAGGTTGCATTTGATATCAAAAGTATGACCTGACAGACAATATTACTTTACTACCATACACAATACAATATGACTACTTTGCTAATGCTATCACGTATTGTAGTTGTTAGTGATCTGATTAAGAAGATGATAAGATTATCATGAGAACTCTCACTTCGGTCAGTACACTAGAACAAATAAATAAGACTGATAAGTATGTAACAATTTGATCAATATTTAGAAACTGTTTCTGTTTCAACTGTGGAGCTCGTGGCTAAGTAATAATAACAGCCGCACGGGTCGATCCATCAGGTTAAGCTACTCTTGCCGGAGTTGGCCCGTGGATGGGTGACTATATTTACATACCGAGACTCCTTCGTGCCTCGGAAAGCACGTTAAGCCGGTGGTCCCAGCTGTCATTCGTGGATCTTTGGCATTCGTTACGGGTTGTCAGAAGCCAGAAAGTCTGACAACCAATCATACCACGGGGTAGGTATCGTATTACCCAGTTACCTGGTTGTGGAGGTCAGAATTCAGATAGGCAGTCTCTCCATGTAAAATACTAGTATTCAGCTGCATCCGGTTAGACTGGAAGCCGACCAGAACATAGTTGGGAAAACGCTAGGCAGATTGATTGTTTCCGTTTCAACTGACAACTCACACCGGCTACTGCAAGTAATTAAAAACCATAATTGGAAGTTCACTTACGATTAAAAATACGTGCCCAAAGCAAAGCTTAAATTTATTATCCGAGCGTAAAATATAGAGCAGTACATTAGAGCAGCGAACTGACCTGGATCACGGGGCGACATTGTTTTATCTGTGGAACGCACCGTGCTGCTGTAATTAAAACCTCGGCTTAGTCTGTGGCTCACTCATCAGGCGAGTAAATAAACGTGGACACTATTAAAGGGGTCATAGACTTGCGAGCAAGTAGGCGTATTAATGGCTCGGTGACCTTACTCGCCCGTGTGTCATACTAAGTACGCGCACTTTAAAACCGTCGAGTAAGTTCGTCGGCGATCCAACAGGTTTGAAATTTTGCTCGTAGCCCGTCTTGGTTCGTAGTTTCGTACGTTTGTCATCGTCGCGAGTCACTTGTGTAATGTATGTATAGTTTGGTTCAGAAAATTTGACAACATCGCGATACAGTGTCACAATGATTCACGTGTGTCACCGACGGCGAGCCGAGTAAGTTGGCGAACTTAAAAATCGTGGGATTTACCTATTACGTATAGTATAATAGTATAATCCGTCTTACTATCCCGTAAAAGTTTAAAGTACCTATTGAAGGCCTCGATTTTGCTGTTTTGGAAAAGGAAAATGTCCGACCTTATAATACTCTGTAAGCAAAGCAGATAAGTACCTACAAGTAATAGAAATCGGACGGCACGAATTAACCCCTCTATTTATAAACGTTGCAAAAGTTAGTAATAATTTGCGACTGATTAACCATACATTTTTGAAATTTGAACGTCTCTTTTACTTACTATAAGCAACGTTTATAAATAAACCTTCAATAATTAATTTTATTATTTATGTACACACAGTAAAATACATTCAGATACGACAATCACAATCTTGAGTACAAAGGTACTGCTTATTTCTTAAGTTCTTTCAGCAGACCTGCGAAAGGAGAAATGAGAAAGAAACGTAGACAATAGTGTGTGAGAACAAGAAGAGAAGAATATAAAATATGAGTATTTTCATGTAGATTTTCGCGTGACGGTTTCTGCAAGTTTACTCCTACCGTAAGCCGCGTTAAAGAACTTCCTTTCAAAGAGAAGTGTTTTTTTATATTGATGTTAATTTTAGCTTTGAAAGTCGTAATTGAATCATTTTGAAAAACCTATTTTTCTACTACCTATTTAACAAAAAAAAAATCTCGATCGTCAACAGACGACAAGCTGTTGTTGCTTTTACTGATCGGGAATATTCGACCAAATCAGTCCAGGCGTTCTCAAGTGATGCGCTTACCAACGAATAACATATTTTTTTTATTTATAAGTACCAGGTACTAAGTACCTATAAATAAAAAACGTGTGTGTCTCGGGACACCCGACAGAAGTGATTGGCGCCGTAACGCGTTACGTAACGAATCGGTTTACCCTCCCATAAGAAGTTATCACTTCAAAAATTAAATGCTGTACATAATGTGCTACATATAAGATAAGTAGGTAATAATAGCTAAGTAACTGTTTGATTGATTGTCAAACAGTTACTAAGCTATCGTCAAGTAAACTGTTATACAATGTAAAAGGAATAAAGCCTCACAAACTTGCAAAATAAGTAGTTAACCAAACTAAAGTCATTTAAAGACTTCCACGAAAACAATCTAAGAAATCAGCTTATTTCTCGCCCATTTAAAACTCAATAGATTGCCGCCATTGAGTGTGTAATCAAGTTAATAAACTAGCAATTTTGTTTATAAAAATTCCTCCATTGTTCCTCAGTTCCCCTTTGAAGTTTTCTTTTGTAATAGATACAAAGTGTTTCTAATTCTGACGCCATGAGCCGGAAGATTGTTCCTTTGATTAATTTTCAACCGTCTGGAGCGACTTGTGTTGGCATTTTATTTCGTGTCAAAATAATTTGATTCTGTAGGTATGCGTATATAATACCTATGTAGGTATGAAGGTTAAATAGGTTATACGGAGGCCGTAGGTTATTTTCGTATGCTGTTGTAAGTTGATTGACGAAAATTATAGTATTTACCGGGTACTACTTCTCGAAAATTATGATAGTAATTTAATAAAGACATAAAAAAGGCATCTCGTTTCTCCGTGGTCATTTTAAGAGCCTGTTTTGCAACCAATATTAATTCAGTTATCGTTTTTGTAGGTCAATAAAGTCAAATGACAGTTTTTCAGTTGTCTTAACATCCAAAATTATAAAGAAACGAACGACTCCTGTAAAAGATTATTCGATTTTTTCAGCAGAGGTTTATTTCCACGACTGGTACCTTTATGTCCGTTTGAGTGAAATCCGAAAGCTTTTATATGTAACAGGCTCTGGTAGGTTCGATTACGTAAAGCTTCGAGCGGCCAGCTTTCAAGGTCGTGAATTCCAAAAGAGAATTGTAGTGGGTAGGTATACGCTTTAGGTAATAAGAAAAATAAATATTTCACAATATCACGCCACAGCCCCTTGTAATCTTTTACTCATAAATTAATTAAGTTAGCTCATAATATTAACTGAATTCTTCATCTCCCGCGGCGTACTGTGAATTTAATCCAAGGTTTTCGCAATTTATTAGTCCGTTAATTTCAGAATTTTAGGTAGAGACATGCTGTTAATGTACCTAAGTAAGAATATTAACGAACAAAGAGAATAGTTCTAACAGTTCGAAGGTAACACTGGTTGATAACAGTGCTAGCGGCATTACCGCTTAGGCTAGGCGTGCATTATTAATGGACCTGTCATTGTCAGGTACAGACGGGTGTGGACCATCTAAAACTGTTGACGTCATAGACCCACGCTTAATGAAGTGTACAACCACAAACTATACCATGACTGCCGAAAACGGGACCCAAAAAGTTTTATTACACAACTTTAATTACGGGTACATGACTCGCCGAACTAGAGAGCGTACAAGGCAAGAGTTCGTCACATATCTGCGCCCAACCTGTCCGTCATACAAGCCTTTGTTAGAAACCCTTAGAACAATACGAGCCTCTCACGTTCTCTACATAATACTATTCGATGGTTTGTTTAGAATATTCTGAGTTTCTGACCCACCTAATCTCCACGTCCCAATTTGCAGGCCCCACGGTTAACGTGCCACAGTAATAAATTGTTTTGGGAAACATCCCCAAGATTAATAGTTCTGAAGCTCTTGACGCGTGCTAAGTGAAAGCCGCTTTTAAGTTCTCTGCTAAATTAAACGGAAGTTTTCGACCGTCATTGTACAAAAGCTATTTTTATTGGAGATTTATTTTGGCGTTCTGCCCTAGTTTGAAAACAAGGTTTTAGTCGTGAATACTCTTGAACTAAGTTAATTGTAATTTGATTCCGGATGAAAGTAGGCGAAATGTTAAGTCGCTTTGCATGAGAGGTACTTACTTTATTTTTCTTTTTGCGAGTTATTTAAAAAAATTCATTGAGGTACATTTTATCGTTCCATCTTGCGCTTACAGTCGTAATATTTCTTATATAGTATCAGAATTCATTGTAATGTCGTTTGAACCGCAGCAGAAATTACTCGGGCCATGTTGTAATGACGTTAAAAGCTTTTATGTTTTCCGGACAACGGCTTCTGAACGGAACTCGTCGCATAAATTATCAACGTTGTTCGCAGTCTTATGCAAGATAAGTGTGTTTTATAGATGAAGCATGTTAATGGTGTAAATAAAACGATATTCTGCAACTTGATGGAATAAAATTCATTCACTCATTGAAAACCCATAGCGAAAGTTTTTATTTATTGCAAATATTTTATACTTTACTGTTTAGCGACATTTTTGGATTGTAGTACAGGTACGTTCTTCCTTTTCTGATCAAATTTCTTTTCGATTTTTTTGTGCCCAATACCGAGACTACGGAAAAAAAAAACCATTGATGAGCTTCAAAAGTCGCAATTCGCGAGATATTGCAAATTGGACACAGATCTCGATAAAGAAAGAATCTTTTGAAAAATATTCTTTCGGTTTGCGAGTATTGGTTTTTTCAACCTGATTACGTAAAGGACTTTTCTCTATAGGATTTCGATTGATTCAACATTGAACTAGAAAATCATTGTTGTAAAAATTAACGAAAATTAAACAGTGGTAAATGGACTTCTTAAAGAACTTAGACTGGCAAGTTACGGTAGTATTTGACCCTCAACTAAACTACACTGGTCATCAAAAAAATCGGCCCACCTGCAGTTTTACCGCAAATCACGTTTTTTCTTTAGTGAAACAAAACAAAATGATTTAGCGATGATATGTTTACTTTGACTTGTTTATTTACACCAATTTTAGCTCAATTGAAACAAAAAATATCGTAAAAATAATAAAATTATGATTATTAAATTAAAAAGGATAATTTCACACATTTTTGGATTAATTTTAAACACGCTCTAACTTTTCAGTCTTAAGTGTCATGAACACAATTGTTGCAGTTTAATATTGTGTATTCCCCCCTCTTGCTCGAATGACGGCCTGCATTCGCCGTTTTAGTGACCTAATCAAGGTTTTGATGGTCTCTTGAGGGATTCGGTTCCATTCTTCCCTGATGGCGGTTTCCAGGTCTCCTAAGGATGTAGGGGCGGGATTACGAGCTCTAACCTTTTGTTTAAGGGTGTCCCAGATGTGCTCTATAGGGTTAAGATCAGGGCTTCTTGCTGGCCACGACATAACCCGAATGCCGACCTCTTCAAGGTAATCGGTGACAATGCGTGCTACGTGTGGCCGTGCATTATCATGCATAAACTCAAAATTTTCTCCAATATAGCCGGCATATGGCACCACATGGTCTTCCAAGATCTCTGTGATGTAGCGTACCGCAGTTAAAGCACCACTTCTTATAAAAACCAGCTCCGTACGTGCAGTTAAAGATATCCCAGCCCAAAACATTACAGAGCCCCCACCATAACTGACTGTTTCTCTTATGCAACACTGGGCATAACGTTCACCTGGCCGTCGCATGACATTACGGCGTCCATCAGAACCGTATAAAGTCATCCGGCTCTCATCACTAAAAAGAACTGACTCCCATTGGCCTATAGTCCAATTGACGTGATTCTGCGCAAATTGAAGTCTAGCTTGTCGATGAGCTGTGGTCAATTGTGGTCCCGTTGCTGGCTTGTGTGGTCTTAAATTCTGCTCACGTAGTCTCCTCCTTACAGTACTGTCACTTATAGCCACACCCCGATCTTCACGTAAGCGTCGCTGGAGATCAACACCAGAAAGGTGTCGATTTCGTAAAGCTGATACCACAATGAAACGGTCATCCCTTTGAGTTGTCACCCTATGTCTCCCAGATCCAGATCTTCTTCGATACTGCCCAGTCTCCAGAAACCTTTGGTAAACTCGACGAACTGCAGAACGGCTGAGATTTAACCTCCTGGCCACGACACGTTGACTAAAACCTTGTTGTAGCAAAGCCACAACTTGGGCCGCCTCAGCTTCAGTAGTGTCCATTATTTTTAAACAGAATTAATCTGAACTATAGCCTCAGCAATTAAACTTAACGATATGCACATGAAATCCCTAGAAAGGTCTGTTTCTAACTGGAAGTACGGGTCCATTTGTTCCAATGTAAAACCGTCAAATCAGCACTCAACAGTATTTCTGTATAAAAAAACTGTTAAGTACCTTCAAGAGCAATAAGATTTATGACAAACAAGACGTCAATCATCATATCCGCACTCAAAATAAAAAACAAACATGTGAAGCAGCTTATCGGTGAACCAATCGACAAATATTAAACAAAAAGTGGGTGGGTCGATTTTTTTGATGACCAGCAACGACACGCTGGTCCCGACATTGTTCACGTACGGAGTTAGCGACGTTCTTTGTAACTTATCGCCTGCTCGCCATATTTCTTTACACAAACCTACTCTAGAATGCTTCGTTGTCAGACATGATAATTCAAAATATACTTAACAAAACAAAATAATATTCAACTTTAATAAGTTTCTCTCGCTGTTTCAGCGTAGGTGCCTACCTATTATTTTCTTAGTACTCGGTCGGGGGAGATAATTTGTACTAACATTTCTCTTCCAGACTACTTCAAATAAATACTAATCTAAAGTAAATAAAAGCAGGTGATGCCCCGGGCGTGTACGATAAATAACGTCTAAATAAACGCAGACATAATTACACAAAATAATATGAGACTCTCCAAATAGGGCTACCACTGCCAAGTGATAAAAATATAGGTACCTAAGGTTCTCTGAAATTATCTGAAAAAATTGTTCGTGCTTCTGCGTTTTCGAATTAATAAGTTAGTGATACCCGGATAGTTCCAGATGACAGGAATTTATAACATGCAGATTTTTCTTTGTTAATGTTATATTAACCGCATTCCAAATTGACACCCCTTGAATAGTACCCTCCAGAAAACAGTCTACGAATCCTTTAAAACAATATTCTTAAACTCGCAGCACAAAAGGGTAATTCATAACGTTTTGTTTGAACGTTTATTAAGGCGTTATTTGTTTAAAACAAACTGCCTGAAAGTGAGGAAGGATTACCGAGGTCCCAACCTAAGTGAAGGGACAATATTTTACGCTTGTCTTCTTGTGATTGCAATTTTCGATACCATAAATCCATTATAAACCTCGTTGGAAAAGACAAAAGAAATGGAAAACTTACTCGTTGTATAAAAAGGTATAATGTTAGCAGCACATATCCCCGCAGCTCTGGAAAGGCGTATTAAAAGCTTTAGCGTCAACAAGCGTGTTCCATGCAAATTTCCTATTAAATTTCATTACAAAAAAGTACTATAAGCTTATGGGTAATCGATTTCCAACGTGCCTCATTTCCATTTTCACACCTTTCGTCTAGTTTAGTTGGAAAACCGTAATGGATTTACTTTTCAACTGCAGTTTTGAAAAGGATTCAATTGACTGGCAGTGGCTGGTTTAAGAGAGATTCGCCAAAACAACCTTCGCAAATAAATTGTTCAGGTTTTTTAACCCTTTTCGACAGACGCCAGGACTAACGAACGCTTTGACGGGATTGAGTCCACAGTCCGCTGAAGGCGGAAAAGAACTTCGAATTGTTGTAGGATTTGATTGTAGACGGCAAAATTGGCAGTGAACAAGTTACTGATCCTTGTAGGTCCAGATCCAGATCTGGATTGAATATACTGACTTTTTAGAGTTCAATTAAATGAAATTAGGATTACATATTTATCGATTCGTCAAAAAGTAAGTACCTAATTCATAAAGAATGAGAGTAACTTTGGGATATCCAATAGAAACCACCATCAAATTAAAGTTTATAATATAGGATTAATTTTCGTAATGTGCAGAAGGCTGTGCAATACCGAAAATAAAGAGATATAAGACCTACCTACAAGTACCAGTAAACGTATTAATTTATGAAAGAAAGAAAGAAAGAAAGAAAAATTGTTTATTGGGACAAGCACAGGTGATCACAAACTAAACTAAAACACATTGAAACATCATTAAGAAATAAAAAACAATAAAAATAAAACAAAGTAAAAAAGAACAAAAGAACAAGATTTATAACGCTAATGTTCACTGCAGTTAGTTATTGGCTCATAACATAAATAAAAAACACATAAATTCTGGTACTTAAATAAAAAAATAAAAAAACAACGGGTTGCACTCCGAGAGTGAGATTGTGGAATGCAAAAAAAGTATTGAGTATTGAGTGCCGGCAGAAGTGAAAACTTGGACATTAACGTTGTGCATTTTTTAATATTTTGGAATGGTTAGGGCATAATTTCGCACTAATTGCTTTATTTAATTTTATCAGTATAAAAGTACTATAATTTGTGTGGTTAAATACAATATTCATTAGTAGTAGTAGTTAGCATCTTTATTTATTATCAAAATAATATAAAGTCTAACAAAAATAAACAATTTATTTAAACACTTTCTATGAAGTATGTTTGGACTGCTTTTTTTTACCCATCAATAAGGGTAAAATTTCTTACCTCGCAATCTTTACGTAAGGGTCGGGCCACACCTTTTTTTTTTTTTTTTTTTTTTTTTTTTTTTTTTTTTTTTTTTTTTTTTTTTTTTTTTTTTTTACCTCGCAATCTTTACGTAAGGGTCGGGCCACACCTGCCGAACGTTCCGCGGCGGAACGTTCGGTTGATACGCTCCTAATGTTTTTCAAGTTACCTATGACACATCAGCCGAACGTTACGTCCATAGAAATATGACGCGACGGAGCGTTCCGCCGCGGAACGTTCGGCAGGTGTGGCGCTTGGCTAATGTCAAAGACTATTTATTTTGTTATTTACTTTGTCGGTTGCTAGGCAACGGATGTTACGGTCACGTCCTGACGCGAGTTTGAAATTTTTTACCCATCCCAAAAAAAGTGCTTTGGGATGGGTAAAAAATTTCAAACTCGCGTTCAAAAACAGGACTAGTGTCCAGGACCTGATAGTCATACCGGAAGTTGTACATAGGAACTCCTCAATCAAACAAGATAGCAATAATTCATATAGGGTTGGTATATTGAATTCCACTAAATATATGATTAATGATCAAGGTAAAAAAAATAAACGGTGAAAAAAAAAACAATGGACGTAGAATTATCATAATCCGAACGTTATTCATATTCGGTTCTAAGAGATACCAAGAAATATTATTCAGTATCCTTATTTGCATGTGTACCGTATCAAACAAATGTCTTGTTTATTAACGTATACTCGACCCGAATACTGAACGTTTTGCGTACTAGTTTATATTCATAGGGATGTGATCACGTATCTCATGTACAGTGTACAGTCGAACAAAGAAACTGGTGTACAGACAGCTAACTTGCAAGTCTTGCAACTATTTTTAACACGTTCAGCGCCGGGAGCCCTCCTCGAGGGTTCACCTAGACGCATATGAGATGCCGGGAGCTCTCGCGTAGGGCTCATTTTAAATGTAATTTTTTCTTAGCGAATACAGAATTATAAACCACTTCCAATATGTATGGCGGCATGGCGTATGAGTTCTATGAAAACTGGGTGGAGTCCAAAGTGTTAAACAATGTTGTGAGTGTGCTGAGTAGCCAAGACTTTTAGATCACTCTTCTATGTGTGTCTAAATCCTTAAGAGGGTGCATCCTAAAAGTTGGCAACGTCGTAAATAGCTGTCAAATATTTACCTGTTTCGATTAATTTGGAAATAATACTGTATGGAAATAAGAAATGTGGCTAACCAATTGACTAGAATATTAATAATGAATTGCAATTATAACATTGAATTTGATGTTGTACCCGTTTTAGGTGAAAAAAAGGCATTTGGAAAGTTTCCAAATACTTTTTTTACGTCTAAAACTAACTATTCGGTGTTACGATATTAATTATTGCATTTCATAATCAATATTCTAGTTCGCTAGTTAGCCACATTTTTTATTTCCATACAGAAATATTATCAAATTAATCAAAACAGCGAAATATTTGACATCTATTTGCGACGTTGCCAACTTTCAGAATAAACACTCTTAAAACCTAATACCTACGCGCACCCAATGACAAATAAAATTGGCAGTGTAGTGCAAAGATGAATATTTTTGCCTGTCTAGATACCATACTTTTTGTTTGACTGTACCTTCCTACCGAATGGCAATGGTTAGAACATTGTGTCACTGGGAGGAAATAAACAGCCGTCTGCGTCATTAGTGGTTGTATACTCGTATTGCGAATACGATAACGTGTAATTTGAACTCTGATGACATGCTCTGTGATGAAGGGGTTCCTATTCTAGACTTGTACTGTGCCTTAATTGTGTAGTCACTATTTATTTCAATTAAACACTATACGGATACAGTGGGTGAAATAAGATTGTATATTACTGTAATTTCTGACATTTTCCAATGTCATTTTCCAAGTAATACGAAGATAAGATGCAAGTAAAATTTCAATAATTTCGATAAAAGAAACCTTATTTAATAAGGCCCGTATTACAGAACCTCACTCAAGACTCAAGCATTAAGGCTTGTGCAGACCAGCGCGACACCGGTTATTGTTATACCGTGATGTTTTCTTAGAAATTGTATTGTTCGTGTCGCGTCGCGCGACAAGTCGCGCTGGTCTGCACGAGCCTTTACTTAAAACTAGTTTTAACCAATGAAAAGGCTTTTTAAACGAGTTTTATTTTATTTAAGTAGGTAATGCTTGAGTTGACTTGAGCGAGGTTCATTAATACGGGCCTTAGGTTGCCTGTCCACCGGAGCGGACAGGGGAGGAGAGGAGCGGAGATGTGTCAATATTAACCAATAGAATCAAAACAAAACTCCGCTCCAGAGGTGCGATTCTATTGGTTAATTTTGGCACATCTCCGCTCCTCTCCGCTCCAGTGGACAGGCAGCCTAAAAAAGGTAAATAGGGTTTCTTTTTTTATACGTGCTTAAAAGTTCTCAAAATGCAATCTTGGAACGGATTTCCGTGTAAGGAAACTATGATGTGAGATACAAATCTTATTTGCAATCAATACGCTGCTCTGTTGCTCCCTTATTTTGTTTGACTTTTCATCAATTAAACTCCCTCTTAATCCCAGTGTCAAGGTTGTCACGCACTGTTTCCTCACAAGATATATCAGTGTTTTCCTTCTCAACTTAACCAAGGTATTAGATAAGTACACAGACCTGTGTATCTGACAGGCGACATGAGCACCCATTTTCTAAGATACTTTAGCGAATGGGTGCGTAAGTTAACAGTTTTGTTTGTCGTCGTCATGTTGTGTGACAATGGACGATTTGTGTATTTATCTTTAGCGTGGAATATACAGTAAGTGAGTACTTGAGGGTTCCTTAAGCTAAATGTTTAATATTCGCCGGATGCGGGTAGACTTCAGTAGCGGAAAATTTGCGGTAGCTTCAGAAACTTACTTCGACGAAGAGTAACTTAATACCTATCTAAGTATCTAACATGTCTCGAACTCTGGAAAAGTCGAAACGTTCTTCAGGTTTACCTTATTTACTTACTATAGTGACTTAATGTCTTAATCTCTTTAGTCTCTTGGAACTATTATATTGTTTAAGTTATGCTCATTTAATTCATGGATCTAAATATTTTCTATCCCTTTTATTACTGTATCCATTTCTCGCAGTTTAATGCTCTCCTTCTAACCATTTTTCATCGTTCTGGTATTACTAGTTATCTGAGTCAGCTTCAACTTCATCCATCGCATCGAGCCCAATCAGGACCTAGCAAGTTTGTTCATCCAACATGCAGTGCGCTGACTTGATAATTCCAGTTTGGCTGGGTGCTTAAATCTATAACTTCTTGATCCAATTTGTGGAGTCTATGCTAGGTACTTTCAGATGAATTACTAACGTTGCTTTGAAAATTCCATTCAGTACCTTAGATCCGTATTACAGAACATCAGTCAAGACTCAAGCATTACTTAAATCTAGTTTTAACCAATCAAAAGGTTGTAAACGAGTTTTAAGTAATGCTTGAGTTTTGAGTGACGTTTCTGTAATACGGGCCTTTAGTGTCGTGGTTAAGTATTTAATGTATGTAGGTATGAAGTTTTCACCATTTAGTTGTGCCTAATATTTCTCATATTGCCTAAGGTAATTTGGAGTTGGGAGTCATGATACGTGAATATTAAATTTAATTTGAAGGAGTTATCACAGTCATTGTGCTTCCCAACCTCTAGACAACCTCGATGTTATAATAGGTAATATTATAACTTGTAAAGTTACGTGATCGTGTAGGTACTTGGGGTTGTTCGACGACAGCTGCAATATTATGAGAATTAAAAGCGATATGTAGATTAAATGTGAATTTTTTGAATAGGTAAGTACTTACGTTACCTACCTTCTGAATCTTGACATGCGATGCGACATGCATGTCTGAAGGTTTGTGTCACATGACTAGAAAAATTGGTAACAATTATGGTTTTATTTAGGTAGGTATATTAACCTCTCTTTCAAAAGGTAAGTATCTACTTAAATATTTTTTTTAGATATTCTAATAACCACTTCACTTGCAAATTATGCCATAATATCTGTAGAAGTACCAATAACATTTAATTTTTACAACATTGGATTATGTAAATACAAACAGTCGTAGAAACTTAAACTTAGTGAACCTTACTCAATATATTTGTAGAGAAGGACATAAACTGTGCACTGAAAAAAATGCAGACTAACTAAGATACATTTTCTCTTAGTTGGCATTAAAATGCTTGGAATAATTAATAATCTGTTCACTATACACAAGATGCCATAGTTGCCAGAACAAATTCATTTTATTTATATCAACAAATACGCACATGCACAGTTTATTCAACAGTCTTTGTTACATCAAACATAGCACGTTTGATTTTAACTCAAAACTTTTATAAATCAAAAAATAATTTAAGTTCATGGTAACAAGCAACTTGTTAGCATTAAATCATATAAATCATAGTTTTTAACAACGAACATGTTTGATTAAATAGCCTGCTTAGTTAAATAAAACAAGATCAGTGGTCACATCTAATAACTCTTTGTAATGACAACAAAACGCAACGCTCCCCGCGCTTTTCCCACCCCCACTTGCAGTAAACTAACTAACTTCGCGCGCCGGTCGACGGTCGACTTGTCAAAACACAGAGCGCTATTATAATACACTGGTGTCAAAATTCAAAATGCGTACGATAATAATTATGTAGGACTAGGATAAACATGCTGTGGTTCTTATGGCTATCTGTGCAGGCGTGCAGGTTGACCGGCGTGTCTTATGTTCCAAGAACACAGGTGTATACGCCAAGCCACACGCCTAGGGTCGGTGATAATATTAGTGAAATAACTATTTACATAAATACTGCCGAGTGCTTTATACACAATGGAACACATGGAAGAAGTGGCCGAATTATTAAAGATATGGATCTCATCCCAAAATTTGCAGGTAAGATAAAACATACAGTAGGTAACCATAATACCTAGGTAGGTATACTAAGAATGCTATTTGTCAGTACAGGAAATTTGCAGCCTGCACCATTGATTTTGAACACTGAATAGCACTCACAAACTTACTGATTTTTTACAGCAACAGCGGTTAGGAGTTCTGTCAACTAAAGGAAAGAGAAACAGAGAGGAAAGCCCTGCACCCTCACCTTCACCATCTCCTAAATAGCAACAAAGCAACACACTGGATGAAAATGTTGAAGTTGATTTACAGTGGCTTCGAAATTCATCAGAAACTTGGAGGCTGACGGAAATAAAATGGAAAAACACATTCAAATATCGAATAATGCGTCTTCACAACAATAATAATGAATAGACGTTGGAGAGATTCCAAAGTCTATTCATTATTATTCATTATATGAACGAATACCCAGTGCTAATAGAAATAAACCGCAAGTTTATACTCTGGTAAGGCTTGCCACATAATTATATTTTATATACATGTAATTTGAGCTATATTTTGTCAATTTAATGTTAATAATTATACTGTGTTCTGTTTTGTGTTTTTTAGTTGAACATTGACTTTGAGGCGGCCTATGGAGACCAAACACATAATTTGTTTGTTTATTGCAAAAATTTTAATATTGGAATTATTAAGAAATAGAAAATCAAAAAATTGCATTTGGCCAGGATCTAATCTCTCTAGCTGATTGTAAGTATATTTTTCTTCATTCATTTAGCGGCTAAATTTTAGCCTATACACATCCCATAGCTGGGCCTATGCCCTATAGGCCTTCTCGCAGAGGGCTTGAGCTGCTTGTCCCCATGCTAGCCAGTTGCGGATTGCAGGCTTCCCTTTGAAGCCTTTGTACCTATTTTAATGTGACTCTTTCAAAACTTGAACTATCTGAAAAACGAATGGTCTATATAATTATTCTTTTATTTCAGCACCTAAAGAAGAAGATAAAAATTTTGCAGCATTTTTGGCAATTAAACAGAAGAAAAAACAAAAAAAAGTCGAGCCTAGCTGTGGCTGAAAATCATCTAAGGCAGAAACGCGGTATGCGTTCATCAAACATTTAAGATCCGATGTGATCTGACGCTGAAATCGGTCTGTCTGTCTATTGAACTTCAGCTAAAAACATTACAGAATAAAGAGGCAACATCACAGCCTTACATAATTATTGGTGAGTCATTAAACAATTAAAAGATATCTGATAAAAAAAGCTCTTAACTCTAATTAAATTTGTGAAATATTTGATTATTGTTATATTATTAGGTTTCTATATTGCAGACTATATTAAGACTGGTTAATAATAATTAGGTATCTGGTTAAGCTTATTCTAAGTCATATAATAAGCTAAATTGTAATAGTTTTTAATAACTTCATAAAGTTTTATTGTACATGGTACACCGGCTACACATCAAGCTATACATTTCCAGTTTAAGCTGACCTCGCATTGCAGGGATATCGTTTACAATGCGAGATCACCATAAACTGGAAATGTATAGCTTGATGTGTAGCTCAGCTGCGTACATAATTTGTTATTTACCATGGTGACTTGTTTAGTATGCTGTGTTCAACTTTTAATAAGTTTTTTTGTATAATTCAAATAGTCTGATTCTAATGGGACAATTATTATTGCAAACAATAGAATTTGATGTGTTTATTTTTTCATTTTTGCTTATTTGAAGAATTAGAAGCAAAGGAAAATGTAAAATTTCATAACTTTTTGTCGTAACATGCAATATAAATATTCTGAGCAATGGAAAAGTATGTTATTCTATAAGATGTAAATTATATTGAATGTAAGTATTTTGTGTAATGTGTTCTGCATAAATAAATTAAAAATCAAATATTGTTGTTTGATTGCTATACCATTTAATATCTATTTTCATGTTTCATATTTTTTATACAAGGCCTATAGGGTTAACTTGAGGTGGATCGTCACGCTATGTTATTAAAAATATCTGCGTAGGGGATGCTGAAATTAATTGACGGTTTATAGCAAATATTAAGGTCTCCTCAAAAAGTTTTCATGATAAGCATACAAGAAAACATTTTGATTTAAGCTTAATATTTGCCATAAATCTATATTTAATTTTAGTGCTCCTGCGCGGATTTTTTTAACAATTTAGTGTAACGATTTACCACAAAGATGTTAGTCATTATAAAAAAGTAGGTTCTCAACCATAATATTATTACAATAAAGTTACTTTGTTGATGTGCAAAAGATACTGACTTGGATTGACAAATAGAAGTAGTTCATATGACAACGGTTCATGTTTACGTTGAATACGAAGTTAGTTGCATTAATCAGGATAGCACGGTTATTTGGTGCAAGATCTTAGTTGAAACAACATAAGAATTTCATTGATCTAATAATGTTTCACAGACGTATCGTGCAAGATCTTAGTTGAATCTACAAGTTTAGTGTGTTAATGTGACAATGTTTCATTGTTAAACTGGCAAACATTTGAGCTAAATTAAACAACTACCCGTAATTAAACCAATGCATTACTTAGTAGACGGAACTATGATAATTTAACAAAGTTGTCATAGCTTCAGAAGTCAAGATCTTGTTAGGCTCGTATGGAGTCAAGATGTGTGATTACATTAAACAAGATGTTTATTAAAATAAACAATTATTTTTTTCAGTGTGGGGAGTATGATAGATGGGCGTTTAAACAAATACATTTTTCCCCTCTTGAGGGCCTGGGCGGGTTATTCCTCTCATTTCGACCGCCTTACTCGTATTAATCATTCTTTCTTGAGTGCAAAACCCTGTCGTTCGTAAGTGTGTTGGGTTAGGTAAGTACAGCACACCCGCTATGTTAGCTTTGAATCTGATAGTCAGCGTAGGTGCCAACTTACCTATGAAGTTGAGTTGAAACTTGATTACCGCTTCCGTATCGGAAATCGACGCATTTTAATCAAGCGTCCATTTCAGTACTTTTTTCCAAATTGTTTTATCATAAGTAATTTCATTACCATGAAACAGTTTTCATTTCGGCTTTCCAAAATAAGCTTCGTAATGCTAAACTGCCTGCTGTGTTTATGTCCTGACCACATCAATACCTATCTGTCCGCTATTCTATTCAAAAACCAGTTGACCGTTCACTGCAAACAGCTTTCACAGAACCCAACAATCACAATGGTATTAATCCTCGATTCCCATTTCAATAATCGAATACTGCTTTTGCTAAACATCGATGCACAGCGCTTTGCATCTGACACCGCACGCTATACGAAGATTTACTGAATACATTGAATGCCTCCCCGTCTCTATTGTGTCGCGACTTCGTAGGATTACTCTCATTTTATTCGATAAACTGCGAAGTATTCGAATCGAATACGCGATTCAATCGCTCGCGAGTAATTTTTGAATGTAACGAAACGTTCGGTTGATTGATGGCACCCGCCATATTGGAATTGTATTACTATCGAAATTGAATTTAAATTTTGATATATCGAATTGCTTGTAAGTATCATAACATAATGCTACATCATTATTAGTTTTCGTATTCTGAATTTGCCTTTCAGATTTATAATCATAACTCAATCATGTTAATGTAAATGAAGTGATAGCAAACTGTAAAGATAATTAATCTAACCTTTAACTTAATAGTGAAACCCATAACGCTTGAGGGTGGGACACTGCGCATCTAATGAAAAAAAAACATGAGAGGCAGTCTTTGGGGACTGCCGATGGAAGTGAAACCTAAGTAACGCCATCTAACGAAAATTTCAGGAATTTATGTGGCTTGCTGTCAGTACAAGAACGAAAGCTGTAGTTCCATTCAAAAAATTCCAAAAAATTAACAGAGTGCGCTGTCAACAAATTCTATTCTCCCTCCGTCTTACGAATTTTCGATCAGGTCACGTGTCCTGACGCGGTGTCCTGACGCGGTGTGCTGACACGAGTTTAACATTTATAACCCATCCCAAAAAAAGTGCACAACGCCGCGCAAGAAGTTTTCAGTTAAAAAAAAAGTGGCAAGAGTGCCAGACTTACACACAGATACACCGATAGGTGATTCGTTCAGACGGGTTACACAGGAGAAACCGTTCATGGTCCATTTGCTACCAGCGCGATAGCATCGACTCCTCGGCTCAATTCGTCAAGTGCCTGCTACACGGTTGCCAACCGCGTCCCCGGCAGAGGTAACCTTGGTTGACGACCGGCAAAGTTGTTTCAATGTTTGGTCGAAAACCGTCATCTCCACGGTTTTAAACCACCAAGGTCACCTATGTTGGCGACCGTATCTATAGCAGGCGTTTTAGACGCACTTACGTTTAAGGACTTACTTTACACTGAGTAACTGAACTGTTTTTATTATAGTTACTAGGTACTGATTTCAGTGAAAACTTACAAGCTCCAGTATTTATTCAAGTGTTTAATGAGGAACCATTTCAATTTTCAAGCACTGTTTCGTCTACCCGTTTTTGATCGTGGTTCTTTGTTGCATAGCCTTTATTAGAAACCCGTACTTAGTTAGGTTCTTTCGTAAGTAGGATTCTATATCCACAAACCATGTAGATTGCCTAGATACTGACAAGTCCGACAACTGCTTATTATTACAAAATTACGATGATGAAGGCTGTTGCAGTGCAATATAATTACCGGCTATTAAAATTAATTTCATGATTTCACTAATATGCTTACATCCACGAATTAATTGCTTCAATTAATTTTATTTTTTCCGTTTAGAAAATTCTTAGTTTACGATGATTGAAGAAGTTATTTAGAGGATCTCGTTATGGTAGGTAAGTTAGTACCTATCAATTGTGTTCACATGAATTCAAAGTTTATCCATACTAATATAATACCTACATAGGTACCTAATAATTAATATATGTTTTAATTTTGATTTTCAATTTCATTTTAATTTTAATTGTAAACGTACTATGCATTCTATTACTATGTTACTCGAAATAAATGTTTGTTTTTTATTATTCTATTCCTAACTTAATATTATAAAATAATGCGGAAGTGAGTTTCTTTGTTTGTTTGTTACGCTTTTGCGCTAAAACGGCTGAACAAATTTAGACGTTTGGCACATGGGTAGACCATGAGTAGTTAGGAGATAAGTAGGATACTTTTTATCCCGATATTCCCACGCAATCGAGACTAAGGCTGCCTGTCCACCTGTCCAGACAAAGATACTTACCATAAATGGGATTTTATAAGCAACTAACTGGGCCCCGTGGTTTTACCCGCATAAGGCTGCCTGTCCACTGGAGCGGAGATGAGAGGAGAGGAGCGGAGATGTGCCAATATTAACCAATAGAATCTAAACTCCGCTCCAGAGGTGCGATTCTATTGGTTAATATTGGCACATCTCCGCTCCTCTCCTCTCATCTCCGCTCCAGTGGACAGGCAGCCTTATGCGGGTAAAACCACGGGGCCTAGTTAGTTGCTTATAAAATCCCATTTATGGTAAGTATATTTGTCTTTATTAAACACCGTCAGATGGTTAAGTATCATGTTTGTTCCAAGGTACTTAGTTGTTATTAATATTACGCGTTCCGCCTATAGAGAATTGTTAATTTTGTAAATTGCAAGGAACTCGATACATTTTGTTGAAGGAACGCTTTTCATTATCAGTTTGGGAGTAGGTACGTAAGATGGTTGATACCTACGTCCTCATTAGAGCTCGTAAATAATGGAACGTGTAATAGAGCTTAATGATTTCCTGAAGGATGTTCCCTAAAGCAAGCTTTTACAGAGCGTGGGATGGGACAGAATTCTGAATTAAATATCGGTTGTTAGTTAACCTGTTGAACCTTGCCTATTTACAACAACATGTAGGTAGTCCTACAATCCTACTTATATTTCGTTTTCCAGCTGTGGGATTATGACATGTTTTGAAAAACAACATGCCCAGTCAAGTCAAGTCAAATGATTTATTTCAATTAGATACAAAAGGCACTTTACATTAAAATTTACAAAAAAAAAAAATTGTTTCATGTCGCCCCTTTTAAAAGGTAGGTAGTTTTCGTATGGAGAAGAATGGGAAAGAAACTCCACCGTTACTCTTTTAATTTTTAAAAAATATTTTGTGTACATTAATTATAGAATCTAATAGATATGTGAAGACGATGAACCTAGAATAAAATTACTATACAACTAGGTACTTACTTAAAAATAATTAAAAATTAAGCAATGACAGATAAATTAATTATGTGATAGATACATGGTGCTCAAATATTTACTTGTAAAGTAGAAGATTTACCTAATAAACAAAATTCAACTCAGTTATCTCTTTGTCCAATTCCTGTATGACGCACATACCAACTTCATAATAAATTCATATTGAAAACTAATCTATGAGTATCGATTTTCCGCCACTTACAATGTTCACACCCGACTCATCGCCTTTAGTCGGCTCAGTCAAAACAATTTAGCACAACTCACCCAAAACAAACCTTGATTCGCTCAACGCGAAGTCTGAACAATATTTCACGGAAAACTTCGCAGCAAGTAACGTATTACCCTCACTTACCAACTTTACTAGAAATTAAAGAGCACATTGTTTACTGAAACCGTTCCTGCTTAGTTAGCAAGTTTGTGGACTAGTAGAATATACGGAGTCGCGGAGCTAGAGTGCGACTACGAGCAAGTTGGGGCTGCAACTTTTCCGAGGGTAGTGATGAAAAAAAAATATAGCGCCTCGACGTAGTAATGTGGGGTTTTAATTTCTTTTAAATGCAGAACGATGGTGGGTCCATCAAGGAAATTGAAGATTGTGGTTCTCGGCTGAGAATAAACAAACTAGTCATTTTTTCTTTCCTAGGTATCGTTACAATTAATATTTACATACACTCACAAGTTCACATACTACCTACTGTTGTTGTACCTACTTACTTACTTACATAAGTGGTGCGGAGAAGCAATCAAATCAATAAAATAAGTAAGTACCTACAGATACGGAAAGTGGTTGTGCGGTTGCTAACGAGCAGAACTTTTAGTTGTACGTAATTCGATTTTCCAATAAAAAGCGGAAAAAGTATCTTTGAAATGGATACCTTCTTTCTACATAACCTCGTAATTTTCCACGCCCACAACATTTATTTATCCTCTTCTAAAGTCGGAGCAAAAATATTCTCGTTTTTAAAAGTAGTAGCGAAATTCAAGAAGGTAATTTATTTTTATCGTTATGACCTGCAATAACGGGATTTAAAGCAATTTGGCCCGACGACGATACAAATTGCAATTATTATGGAGCGGTAGATAATTGCCCATTACTTTAGTGATTTTCGTCCCATTTCCATGTTTTTGGAGGATGAAAGTCCTATCTTAATTGGTGTTTTGTCTAGTCTTCATAACTTTCGGGCAGTGTCTTTTCAATTTTAGATCGGTTGCAAAAGTATGTTCATTTCAAATTGGTATCTAGGTAAGTATAATTATGACTGTTTATTTACATTTTCACCCTGCTTCTGTCATCATGATCCTTTGTAAATTATTAGTGAGACGGGAGTTTTAGGCATTTCAAGGGGAATAAATAATGAACTATGAGATATGAGGGTCTCACTGTTGATCATACAGAGGGAGGCCTTCTTATGTTCAACAGTGGATTTGTATGATAGTGATAGTCGACGGATTCAAGTCATGCTTCCTATTATCATCATTTCATCGTCTACCTAGTCTTTTCCCAACTATGTTAGGGTCGGCTTCCAGTCTAACCGGATGCAGTTGAATACCCGTATTTTACATGGAGTGACTGCCTATCTGACCTCCACAACCCAGTAACTGGGTGATGATGATATCAAGTCATGCTTCATATCAAAATCGAAGGTAGAAATGGTCCTTATGTAAATAACGAAAAGCAATTCTGTCACCACGGTTTTCCTTCAATAGTCTTCCTAGTAGTTACCATTAATTAACGAATGGAGTCTATGAATTTTATTGTTCTTCAAAAGAGACGTAAAAACATGATTTTTGACGATGCTTTTTTTTTGTACCAATGCAAATCAAATCCTATGTTTCGAACTCGAGACTAACAAAAACACCATTTGCCCAAGTAGATACATCTCAAACACAGCTAACTTCACTACTTACTGGAAAACGCTAATGCACATTGCGGTAATCCTAACGGGAACCACCGTGTACCAACAGATATCGAGCTCTTTGAAACTCGATGCTGCAGCTTACAAGCCGCTCATAACCTGAATTAGCCGGCAATAACCGATGCATTGACATTAAGTTTATAAGCTGAACGGGTTACCGACTCTTTGTACGTAACAAACATGCGTTGGTAGGTTATTTGTTAATTACTAGGGGATTGTAGATAATTACTAGATAAGAATTTTAAATGAAATAAAAAAAAACCCGCAGGCCTTACAGTACCTAGTCCCATATGATGTGTAAGATCTGGCATCTCACCATGGTAGGCCTCGTCAAGGTCGATTCTGACGGCCAACTCTAGCACCGCGCGCGCTCATTGGTCAATTCAAATAGCACGCACTTCCCGAGCTTCCTGTGACACACTTCCGTCCCTTTTCACTAAAACACTCCCACGGATATGACTATTTAGTTTATTTTAATACACAATTAAAAAAAAAACGCTGATTGTTAAGTATGTGCTGTCTTATTATGTTGTCATAATGTTACGGGTGTAACAAGGGTATAAGTTGGTTTTTTGTAAAAAGTTTTCCGTTCACATCCTTCAGTTAGTAGGTAAGAGAAGCTTTTACTGAAAGAGAACAATACGTAAAGAAATACAAAACTACTACCTACTTACCTCATTTCTTTTGTAAGAACACGTCTCTACCTCAACTTTACACACGTAAATATGACTTTCAAATCCAAGGAATTCGAAATTACACGGCATACCCGCCGAAAACGTAATAAACTTTGCTAAAAGTTGTTCGTAATCAGGTTTACGGGTTATAAAAGTTAGTCTACATTTACACATTGCATTCCCGTGGCATAAGTAGTATGTGAGGGTTCACGGGAGCTTTACCTCGCTCACTCTTTATGATGCAATGCAAGTACTGCTGTTATAAAACGGTTTAAAACCGCACACGCGAGAATTTATTCATACAACTGAGGATTCGTGAGATTACCGAGATATGAGAGGCTTTTAAAAGAATTACGATGCACGAATGGAGTTATTCATTTGTTAATCTTAATGGAATGTGCTGCATTACACAAATGCTTATGGCGTACCAGCACGAAAATGAAGTTAACTTCGTCAAATATTATTTTTGAGATTTTTGTAACCATCCGCTGTTAGATGTCGGAAGTCCTTCTCATTATCGCAGTGTCCATTGCTTCGAGCTTTTTCTAACACAGTAATCGAGCGAAAAAAATAATAAAAAACATTTAAAAAGTGCCTGAGACCGACCCTGTCCATGTCCACGTCGAAAATTATAGGGTGGACTTTGACAGGCTTTTAACACTACGACGCAATTTTTTGGCTGCGTTCAATTATATGCGAGCCAAATTACTAAAGTCCCTAGTCCGATATAAATATTAAATGATTTAAACGCGGTGGTAAAGCACTCTGAAATAGTCGTGTAACGTTGCCGTCGTTGCTGTCACCTAAAACTTTGCTCTGAACGTTTTAAAGCAATTATCTCACGAGCTCAGAGCCGCCGAGTTGGAAAAGTATTAATTTTAATTGCTAATAGCTTACTATTTTGTTGTTTAGTAGCCGGTTTTTAATTCCAATGATTGATCTCTATTACCAAAGTAACTATAGAGCTAGGATGATTTGCCAAACTCTGGTCTTCGTAAATTCAGTTTTAAACCGATTATTTCTTTTCTGATTTATCTTTTGACATAATTTTGGCTGTGGTTCTGTTAGTTACGTTTCATTTCTTGTACTTTTCAAAAGCTTTTTCTATGATTTATTAAACAAATGCTAGATAATTAATTTTCATTAATGGTTTGTGTCTCAAATCTCGATTATAAGAACGTGTTCTTTAAATCGAGATTTGAGACCTTTTGTGTTCATATTTTTTTCCACTTAGTCAAGTCTACAAAAGGGCTATTTATTTGTAGACTTGACTAAGTCGAAAAAAATAGCGATCCCTGTTAAAGGGAGGCTTATTCAAAGTACAATAATGATACAAATGCATCTGGCTAGCTAGACTAAGAGGCGTTTGACAATAGAGTCTAGGCTGCGAGATAATGTGACAGCAGCTGCGATGATGTTGATTTTATATTTTAATGAAAGAAAATGAGTGAACCTGTACAATAGGTACAGACTCGCATTTAAAAATATAAATCATCTCACGTTTTCAATAGAATAAATTGCTCTTGGGACTTTCAAATCACACTGCAAAATACTGCCTTTAAAATATTGTGTTGGCAGTTAGGTGTGCCGTTTTTGTTCGTTTTAGTTCGCATATCTAAACTGGAAGTGGGTCAGGGACTGGATTCACGTTCAGTATAGCTCATGTCTACTATTTTCAATGTTTTTGGCAAAAACATTGTTTCAACTTTGTGATTTTGGTTCGATGGGTCTTTGTTTTATTTTTATGGTGCACTTCTGTTTTGAACAATGCGTTTTGGTGCGGTGGATAGTCTTGCTTTCTAGATAACACGATACACAGCGTAGACACACGCTATTTTGGACATATATGTTCGTGAGTTTCGTGTCTTTAATGTCAGCTGTTAGATTGGTTTAGTAATAACACATTGTATTTGTATATGTGTTATTAAAAACCAAATTAACATAGCCCCAAAACAGAAACTCGAAGTTGGAAAAGTTATGGTATTATGTAGGGATTACCAAATGGGACTACATGTGGAGCTCTCATAATGAAAGATTTAAATCTGTTCATTTATTCGTAGGTAGGTATAGGTTACCCCGGAACACAAAAGGTTTTGGTTTATAAACATGGAGAGCAGATCGCTGATGTAGGTACCATCGCGGACACTGGTGGTTGACCAAGGTTGTCTAAGCAATATGGTCGAAAAGTAAATGCCTTTCCGCATTGTTTACAACGCAGATAATGACATACCTACACCCTAGGCACTAGATAACATCAAAGCGAACAACTTAGTCGCCACTCGTCAAACTCCATCTGAATAAGCGATCCTATAAAAAGTAAAAACATTTTAAATTTTTTCAGAGCGACTCGTCCAAAGATGCAATATTTGCGCATGATGCACACGTATGCTATCGAATATGCATCTTTTTGTTTCATTGCAGTCGCTCCACTTTGAGCGTATCGATTACCGATATGAAGTCATGAGAACGTCAATCTCCAAAAAAGTCACGCGCTGAAAGTGTAAAAACAAAAAGTGCTCACAAACTGTGAAAGGCAATTGAAACGCGCTCGTTGGGGATGTAAAACGGCCCTCAGCCTGTGGAATAAAGATAAAACGAAACTTTAGTACCAAAGTTTTGATGTTTTTACATCGGGGTACACACGTAGGTATGTGAATGGTAGACCGTAGAACCCGTGTTTGGGTTTTAGTTCATTTTTCGTCACGGTTTCGTAGTAAAGACTAAATAAAAAGAAGACTTCGTCTCCGCATTTCATATTATATTATTTCCATTTATTTATTAGGTACACAAAAGTGCTTATTTATTTCATGCCAAGCTTATTTATTTATGTCATGTTTTGTTGTGCCAGATAGATAGATATATAGGTAGTTAATCTTTTTGCCAGATAGATACCTAGTTTATGTTTATTTGTATTTTTTATGACGTAAAAGTAATGCCTAAATCCTATTTACTTACAGAATAAACAATTTCATATCATTTTCATTTCATAGATAGTAATAATTTTTGCCCGATATAAGATAGTAAGAAGTACTAAGTTAGGTAGATACCTGCTGTACCTAAGTACCTAACCAAAAGAGCTTTCAAATTATTCTTTCAGGTAACTACGTCGCTAGCTTTGAAAGCTTAGAACGATTTGAATATCTAACATCACTTGTTGTAATTTGTACAAAGAAATAGTACGATCACTAAAACTTCATATCGGAAATTATTGTTGAACTCGACACACAATTTGCGCCATAAAATTATTTCAATTTGTGTGATTTCCAAGACATTTCAAATTCAAGTAGGTGATAACAACTTTATTAATTTGACAAATGGTTCGCTTCAGCCAGGGTATAGGCTTGTTACCGATTAATATATTCGAATTCGAATGTAACGAGAGTCATACTTCAATCCACTTTATTCTTCTTAAATTTTTAGTTACAAAAGAAAGAAGACACTTCAATCTCATAAGTTATATGAAGTGGATTTTAAACGGTCATAGGAAGAATTAGAGAACACAACATCGAGAAAAGTGGAAAGAATGAGGGATGCCCGTGCTCAAGTAAAAGGCCTGAAAAGGCTGATATAAAGTGGTCTAAGTAAATCATTGAAAAAAGAAATTTGCAAAGTCCGTGTTGTACCTAAATGTGGAACGATTCCAGTTATAGAATTACAAAGCCTAAAAAAGTACGATACGTATCCTAAAAACAATACAATTGCAGACACAATTCCCTTTGTATGTGCCCATATTGTCCATTTGGTAACGCGGCCGCCAAAATCTGGCGTCATTGCAAAGCTATCTTAATTGCGAGGCGCGAAACATCCGGCTCTTAAGGTTTGTCGTCCCCGAGATATCGTTTGTACTCTTCTTTTTGAATTTCACCAAATAAATGTTGGTATTGAGAAACGGAACTTTTTACTGCTTTGAGCTGATATGAAGCGAAGACTGCCGCTGAATTTTTTGCGTTTCTTTTATCAATATTTTTGGGACCAAACTGCGTTTGAGCAGTTCTTACTTGTAATGCTTCTCTTTCTGCTTATCGATTATGTAACGCTGTGGCTTTTGCCATTTTGATATTTATACAAGTTTATTGGATCAGCTGCTTACACAGTCGTGCTCATTACAAAAATATGAGTCACGGAAGAAACAGGCTTTTACTGATCAAAACAATATTGTGCAGAAATACTCATTGTTTCACTTGAAACACTTGTATCATTAAATGATACTGTGATGACTTTTGAATTTGAATTCGACACGAGATATTTATAGAAACTACTTTTATGCTTTATTGCTTCTTCAGTACTAAAGTGCCTTTTGATATCGTCTAAGCTTGGCTTTATGTGTAAACGCTTCCTTTCTTTTTCAGATTACCTGCTTCGCTTCGTCAAGTTAAATTCTTCATTGTATGGATGTAAGTGCTTGTTTTCTGCTTTTTCATAGTTATTAATATTTTACTGTTTATGTGTGTCAAGTGTTTATTATCATAGATAGCTTCGAGCACGGATTATTGATCGCAACGAACGAATCACTTGATTGTTCTACTTGATTTATCTAGCTTTGAGTTATACATATGGTCATTATGTATAATGTGGATATTGTGGTCAGTAGCAACTTACAGTATATGACTTTAGATTCTATTATACATATAGGCTCCGAGAAAACAAAAGGATCAGCACTAAATATCGATCAAAGGAATCGCGTGTATAAAAGTCCTTACATAAAACTGTATGCCAACAATGTTCTGGTAATTCTACAAACAACCCGACTATTACCCGCTGTCGAACTGTAAGTGTGCATTTTAACGATGCACTGCAACGCTAATATTTCTGCATGAAATATGGAAAGAAGATAAACAAAAAAGAAACATTTCGTTTTCACATGTTTATCCTAAGTATACTGTAGTCACGTGAACGCAAACATCAAGCGCAATTTTAAACTCTGTTATTGTTTTACCTGCGCTATTTGATTATACAAATGTATATTGTAGATGGTGATATGCATATGTCGCTGTAAGATGGTTATAGCCGTTATATAGTTATATCCCTAGGGATATGGCTACATACCGTAATAAAGTTATTATAAAGTGGTGCATAACTATCAGAGTGCCCTAATTTTGTTACTGCGACCATTTTCGACATAGCGCTCGCCGGGCGCTCCCGCGGCACCGCTGGCTTCGCTCGCTCGGCTCGCGCGTTGTTGGTCACAGTTCTAACCTAACCTAATCTATTTGGTCAGAGTGCCCTAATAGTTATATTACTAGATAGTGCTCGTATCTTAGCACGATCTAGTAATATAAACCACTCGTATTATACCACTTTCATATTACTATATTACGGTATAATATAGCTATATCTCTAGGGATATAACTATATCACGGCTATAAACTTCTTTCTGCGACACATATACACCTTAGGAATACAATATTCAGCTTCATATACCAAAATTTGATATTTCTACCCTATTCCGTATATTTTTATTTAAATTCATTCCCTTCTAGCCGGGCGTTATGTTCCAAGTTCCAGAGGATCGTGTGACTAATTCCATTTGTCAGGCGAGAGGCTATTAGCTTAAAGTCGTACCTTCACGGCAAAAAATACTTCCCCAGGGCATTCCACGTAACGAGTGTTTCAGCACGGTCTTACATTATCTCCCTTCTTTTGTAATGAGCTCTTTAGGTCCGCACAGGTTCTTGGACTTTTTCCCAATTTCGAGGGATAATTACAAGGCCGTGTTTATTGCTTTAAATATTCGAGTTTTATGATAGCTACTGTAATCTTTTTTGGTGATTTTTTTTCCTACTTTGTCCTAGATTTAGGTATGCCATTTTTTATCATTTTATTTGGTTCTGTCCTCAGAAAATAAAATTTATGGTTTTCATGGCGCCCACCATTATAATTAAGTACCTATTGTCATTTCGCACTCACCTATTAAATTGTTCTCAAAAATGGACCTATTGATTGAATTTGTACAAAAGGCGGAAAATTCGTCTATAGAGCGGTAATTTTTAGGTCAGGTGGGGGCGACTTGAGTCGGGGTAATTATGTGGCGTGCGTGTCGTGTCGGCGGCCTTATCTAAGTCTTTAAAATTATTGGAACAAGTTGCGGCGGGCACAATGGCGGCTTGACTGGCCAGTCCTTAATTTGGAGTGAAAGGTACAAGGGTATTTATTAAAGACTAGTTATGCCCCACGGTTTCACCCGCATAAGGCTGCCTGTCCACTGGAGCGGAGATGTGCCAATATTAACCAATCAAATCTAAACTCAGGGGCGGAGTCATGATTCTATTGGTTAATATTGGCACATCTCCGCTCCTCTTTTCTCTTCTCCGCTCCAGTGGACAGGCAGCCTTAGTCTCGATCTAGTGGGAATATCGGGATAAAAAGTATCCTATGTTCTAACCCAGGTCATGGTCTACCCATTTGCCAAATTTCATCCAAATCCGTTCAGCCGTTTTAGCGTGAAAGCGTGACAAACAAACAAATTCACTTTCGCATTTATAATATTAGTTATAATTAGGATAGGATAGGATTTTAAGCAAACAAATCGTGAAAAGGAAAAAGAAATCCAGCCGATCAATAAAACGAGGAATCAAGCAATTTGTATTGTATTTCTGGAACATTTCCCTATAATGAACGATGAAGGAAATACTTGAACAGTAATCTAAAGCGAAAATAAAAACCTCGGGCTACAAGAACAATCGTAATCTTCACAATTCCAATTTGTTTGCGAACGCTAAACAAACCAAGACAATGCTGAAATGAGAATTTTATTACATTTTTGGGATAAATAATTCCCGGAGAATTCCCCAATGAATTCGTGTCGCGCCCTAATGAAGTTAAGATTAAACTCGCTCGCCACTTGCCCTCTGCGTCGCAAAAAAGGAGTGTCTACCAAATTCGCCCCACCCGAGTC
This sequence comes from Conistra vaccinii, assembly GCA_948150665.1. Classification (NCBI taxonomy): domain Eukaryota; kingdom Metazoa; phylum Arthropoda; class Insecta; order Lepidoptera; family Noctuidae; genus Conistra; species Conistra vaccinii. The sequence continues at coordinate 24,577,337 of OX411316.1, forward strand.
TCACGAAAAGGGGCGATTCCGTTCATTATAACAGCCACGTCTTAGCAATTTTAAAGACACCTTTTAAGAGCACTCCAACTTAGTGCTATTTTTGGGCGAAATTGCTTTCGATAGATCCTTCCTTCCCCATTGTTCTGTCTATAGTTAAGTATATCTAGCTGTGCCATTTATCAGCCTATTCTTGAGGGCGATTGTCACGATTCTTTTGTCTCACGTGAGGTTACCTTCTTTACGTCGTTGCTTCCTTTCGGTCACTGTGATTTATGGTTTATGCGCTCACTTTTATGTCCATGGTATATTTATTACAGACCATTTTGTTGACTGCATTTGTTTTTGTTTTGATCTTACCAAGGACTCTGAAGAACCTACGCTAAAAATAATCACAATCCAATATTTTACTCATTATTGTGCTACTTTTTTGTTTTAGTGTAAATCTGTCTGTGTAGTTAGTAAATCTGGATCGAAATAAAATCTATTTCAAAATGTTACACGGTAAAGCTGGCTTACTCTAACCTCTTGCAATATTTTAAAACTAAGAAAATGATAAAAATAAAGCGTTTGAATTCCGAAAATGGTGTCAATTCCGAGCCAAGTGAAAAATGTGCTTCAGCTTCAACTCTCAACCTTCGAGAAACGTATCGCCCTCCAAGAATAAAAGATAACAGTGGTACAGTGTGACAGAAACACTCGTATCTTTTACGTTTATGTTTCCAATACAATTCCTATTCCTTCATTTCCTAACATAACGCCCATACAAATGGCGAAAGATTTGGCGGTGCGTCGTATAAAAACAAATAAAACCGTAGCGGGGCGAGTGTGACTCACCCCCGACAGCTGACTAACGATAGATACACCCTCCTGTATTCACCCCCACGCATTTCGATTATACGGACAGACGGACAGTCAACCGCAAGTCCATGGGAACAATAACGTTGACAGTGCCTTTATTTTGTAGCAGTAAGCGTTGTTTTTGAAGTTCGAGTGTTATTACTGATATGCGGTTGATCGTACGGGATACTAAAATTAAACTTGACCTTTTAACGAAGCATTACATAATTAATATTCATGAGAAATGCGTGTTTATTTAGGTATTTGGTGTGTCTGATAATGGTTGTGAAGAAAATCAACTTATGCTACTGGTTTTATAATGATGGTTCGCATATGTCATGACTTAGATGTCCAGTGTAAGATAAGAAACTGCAAAACAAAAACATAATCAAACAAAATATGCTTGTACTTCCCGTAAAGTTTTAATAATAAAATCTACATAAAAATGAAATGTTCGTAGGTGAGCATGCTCTTGAACGGCTGGACCGATCGCGTAATGGTTATTAAGCTATTGCATAGCTTCTATCGCGGGCCTTGAGCGTGGAGACCTAATCCAGAAATTTCGTAACGAAAATACTACCTAAGAAACAAAACACTCTTTGTGTTTTGTATTGAAAATTATGTTTAACTGCTTGACAACAAAGTTCAAATTTACTTAAACGAATGATACGAGAGTGTTGTATTGAAAATTATGTTTAACTGTTTGACAACAAAGTTCAAATTTACTTAGACGAATGATACGAGAGTGTTGTATTGAAAATTATGTTTAACTGTTTGACAATAAAGTTCAAATTTACTTAGACGAATGATCCTTGACTATTAATAGTTAAATTAAAACCTTTTTATTAGTTTGATGTTCCCATTACGTTGTGTCAAGTTTTAAAAACTATAAATGTGAATAACAGTTCCTGTCAATGTCATCATGCTATTTCTTGTATTCGGGTTAATATTTTACAATTGCGTAAGTTGATAAAAAATGCTATGCAATAGCTTCGCCGAGGCAGTCCCCGAGTGCCACACGTCTTTTTTTTTGTTTAAAAATGTTTATGGAAAGAAAAATTCGAAAGCTTTCCCAGAAAATATTCAAATTTGGGAAAAGCTGATCGTCATTTCCCGGTATTGTAATAACTGAATTTAGAAAACATACTTAATATGTACTTTTCCTACGAATTATACTGCCACCATTGTGCTTGGCAGCGAATAGTAAAATATCTCAGAAACAAAAATAAAACGTACAAGAATTTTCCAGAACATACTTTCCGAGCATAAAGAAGCCAGCGCCACAGGTACGCAAAGACATTACATCTAAAACCCAATTTACTTTAAAATGGCTAGCGAAAACAAGTTCGCTGGCTAGATTAAAAAAATACTCATGCAAAATATTTCTTCAAAATAAAGACTTTGGTTAGAGAGCTTGTTTTCCAACATTTTTTTGTTGATGAACGTCTCTTCTCTGCTCCAGTAGTTTCCAGGTTTTAATGCGGAAAAATTTTAACACTATGAAGTGTCGGTTAACTACCTCAATGCTTTGAAAGAGTTTTACACAGCTGATGTTAAAGAGGCTGATGAGAACTTGTATAAACTTCGAGGATGCTGGAGTGAGTGGGTTTTGCGGCTGCTGTGCGGCAAGTGTAATTAACGGATAAACTGTAGTTACATACAGCAAGTTTTAGTGCTAAGTAAGATAATCATATGGTTTGTATTTGTTACGAAGTTATATATTACTTACTGCGCCTGCATAAGTCTCGATCCCGAGGGAATATTGGGATAAAAAGTATCCTATGTTCTAACCCACGTCACGGTTTACCTATGTGCCAAATTTCATCCAAATCCATTCAGCCGTTTTAGCGTGAAAGCGATACAGATAAACAAACAAACTCATTTTCGCATTTATAATATTAGTTAAGATACATAATGTGATGGATTACTTGGTTTATATTTTTAACCGACGAAAAAAAAAGGAGGAGGTTCTCAATTCGACACGTATATATATATATTTTTTTATGTATGGCCACGCATAACTTTTTACTGAGTGGTCCGATTTGAACGATTCTTTTTTTATTGGGAAGGGTATACCTCGAAGTTGGCGGGCGGGCGGCGCCAAACAAACATATTATAATTACATAAAGCGTAAAATGTTAGCTTGATAGATCTTCGTTGAATGTGTTTTAGGCGCCGCCTCAAAATTTGTTATTTGAAGGTCATCAATTTGTCACTAAATACATACCCAGTTATTTTTTTATTTTTCGCTTTTTTTGCAAAAAAGTTTTAATTTTTCACTTTACAGTTTTTTTTTCGTCGGTTTAATTTTTTGCAAAAAAGTTTTTTACATGGCAACTTTCTCAGGATATTTGCTGACCATAACATACAATTTCTCGCCTGTATTTCCCCGAAGGGTCAGGCAGAGGTGTGCCTATAGTACACCCACATTTCGCCAGTTAGACCTTCACGAAAGATCACAAATCCTTGAACTGGGGAATAGCTTAACTTTTTTATGATTCATCACCGTAAAGAACAAAAATAAAATCTCTACGCCACTCAAGTTCCTGATTGAACTCTTCAGTTCACTGCTAGATGAAAAGTTCCTACGATTGGCGTTCAATTTGTTCATGAAAAATGTAATTCAATACTTTCGCAGCTGCACTTCCAAGAAACGAGAAGCCATTGCGATGCAAAATTCATTTATCATGGATCCTAGCTACTTGATAGAGCCGAGGTGTCACTAATGGACTGGAAGAAGTGAAGTGTCGACGCCCAGTTATATTTATCTTAGAAGAAAAATCTGAAATAGAACACATTGTTACTTCTTCGATTTGAGATAAAGTAGGAATTGTGATCATTTCAAAAAGCTAGGAATGAAAAGGCGAAGGCCATTTGAGAGTTTCAATATTGGATTAAATCATATTCTAATAGAGATCTGACATAATATGCTTTCGATTGATAAAGGTCAGCAAATAGTTTTGACGGCTTCTCTAAACGTGACGAAACTAACAATAGTGTTCAAACAAATTGTATATCACCAAAATAGTACAGCGTTTTAGTCTGTATGAAATTTTTAAAACATACTAGGGGTGGAGGGGTGGGGGAGCTTGTTGACATGAATAATTATCTAATTATCTGCCTGCATGTCTTTCAAACAGAATAAGGAGAATAAGTTATATTTCATGTATTTGAAAGAAGCGATGATAAAAACCTTTTCTCAAAGGATCTGTTATTTTTCCATTCAAAATTCAAAGATGTTATCGATTTGTTAGGAACTCGTCCAACAATTGGAACAAAACGAGCTGAATTTTGAAGTTTATTTGAAAGTTATCGCAGTTAACTTGATTCATTTATCTTATTGCAAACTTAATTTGAACAATAATCGAATTTTAAACGAAGATACATTTGTTTTGATTAATTAAATACATAACTTCATTATTATTTAATCTATTATACTCGTAATCTGTATTTTATTTGAAAATAATATCTCATTAAAAGTCGTCAGGTTTTGTATCTGTAGAGGCTCATAGTAGAGGAGGAGCTCGTGGCTAAGTAATAACAAGCCGCACTGGTCGATCCATCAGGTTAAGCTACGCTTGCCGGGGTTGGTCAGTGGATGGGTGACCATCTTTACATACTCCTCCTACGAGACTCCTCCGTGCCTCGGAAAGCACGATAAGCCGTTGGTCCCGGCTGTCATTCGTGGATCCTTGACAGTCGTTACGAGTCGTCAGAAGCCCGAAAGTCTGACACCAGTCTTACCAAGGGGTATCGTATTACCCAGATATTGGGTTGTGGAGATCAGATAGGCAGTCGCTCCATGTGAAATGCTGGTATTCAGCTGCATCCGGTTAGACTGGAAGCCGACCCCAAGATAGTTGGGAAAAGGCTAGGCAGATTGATTGAGAGGCTCATAAGTGGCTTTCGTTTTCGTGTGGCTAGTGACTACCCTGGTATCAGAGTTTTAAACCCGCCCATGGGCCTCTGACTTTGGCTTCACAAGCCGTTGAGAAATATGTCTCAGGCATGCCGGTTTCCTCACGATGTTTTCCTTCACCGGTTTTGAAGCAAGTGAAGTAAGGTAGGTAAGATAAGTCTGAGGTGCGTATCTTTGGTTCGAACTCGAGACCTATTACTTGGCAGTCTGGCGGTCACACTACTATATAGGCTATAACTGCTTGTGCTAAGTTTGTCGTATATTGAACAGCATATAAAGTTAAACAGTAAAAAGATTCTGATCCGGTCAATATATCCTTGATCAGATTCTCCCACGTCTCAAGTCCTAATAAAAACAGGATCAAACTTCATTTTGTCTAAGCCAGTGTTTTTCAACCTTTTTCATGACGCGACCCCCTTAGTATGAAAATTTTTTTCGCGACCCCTATCCTCCACTGTTTATTATGTGCATTTTATTAATTACAAATATCAAATACGTACAACATTTTAATTATTTTTTATAATGACGAATCGGCTAGTTACATAATTAACAGACATATCACATCGCCAAACGCCTCCACGGAAAACCGGTACGATGGATTTGTGGGGATAGCGTATCCCACTCGCCTCCTAATTAAATCCTAAGTATATTCTATGTAAATTTTATGTCATATAATTGATGGATTTATGGGCTATGACGGATTTCCCAATAAAGTAATTACGTTTTTAAATGCAGCTATAGATGAGACAAGTTTGGGAACCAATTTAAAAGAAAATCTGCTGGAATTATCTAACTAAACCAACAAAACAAAGTTTAAAAAATATTTTTTAAACTTTGCTTTTACTGAGGCCTCGCGAGCCCTTATAGAGGCCGACCCACACGTTGAAAAACACTGGTCTAAGCGACAAAGAACGCTCGCGGTGTATAGCTTTCAAATCTAATTTTCGCTCCTTCGAAGCCTTTTTGTTCTTACATTTTGTTCCATTTACATTCTATTTTTCGTTTATTACGTTGGCAACGTTCAGATTTTACAGAAATTAGTTTTGCATTGTGTTTAACATTGGCGTTCTCAAAGAGCACGAATTTTTCACGAAGTTATTTCACAGCTGTATTTAATGGAGTAAGTGTATTTAGTGACACCTGCCTTTAATAAAGAAAGTGATGTCACTGCATTTCAGAACTCGTGAGATATTCTCAGCAAAATGGCGTTAATTAATGGAGTGTTAGATTTGTGAAAACTCATCTAGTGCATTTGGAAAAACTCCAACAATAAGTCCAGAGGATTTAGACCGGTGTTCAAATCTAAAATTTTCGTTTCCACTGCTTTATTTCTGAGCGAAACATTTCCAAAAGCTAATTGTGTAAAGTAATTTAGTTTGGACGCGGAGCGCTGTCCACGGCCGCCTTTCGTCATTTATTTCGAGGGCCCCTCCATTTACCTCCCCCGCTTTTTGCTCCTCAACAAATTTACAATTGTTTTAATTGCAATCCGAGGCGTATTTCTTAGTTATCAAAGTCCAATTTGCATTATCTGCTATCAAGTTAACGTTACGTTTCGCAATAAGGACTCGCTGGAATTATTGCGGCCCTGTTTCTGTGTCCCAAACCATCGTTTTGCTAAGTACTTTTATTTTCCTTTTAACCGCTGCTCGGTAAACTTTTTATTTCGTTGTTTTCTCTCTTTTTTTGTTTTTAATTCAAATAACTTTTTATTTTATGGCTACACGAAGCGAGATTATAAAAAGTTTCCATTGTGCTGCATGTGCAGACCGTAGTCGTTTTCTTGTGTTTTCTCCATCCAGGTGCTTCGGGTATTCAAATATCCTCAATTTTTTTAATTATTCTTGAAAGTGTAAACATAAAACCGGTTGAAATATTGTGTTCTTTCATAAAACACTATCCATCTAACATGATTGATTTTTCCATAATCTGAAGCAGTACCTACTTGTTGAGATATTTTTATGGTAAAACGAGAATTTTATGGATAAATATTGTAAGTACTTCTACAGTATAAAGTGGGTTCTCGATTGAAGGTCACGTTTTAAAGCTAACTATACTTAAATTATCCTGTTATGAACTGGTTACCGATTAAATAACTATTAATTATGCAATCAGTTCAATTAAACGCAGAATAATAATGACATTGTGCTGCTTTGTTCACAGTTTCCGTTATGATACCGTAATTTAATTTCATCGATAGAAATATTATTGCCTAAACTTTAGTTTTTAATTGATGACAATGATAGTAATCCCAAACGTCTTTATTTAAAATTAATAAAGACTGAAACTCAAATTTAAATTTAAAAAAAATTTGAAAAGATTTAAATCTAAAATTCATGTTAGTGAATTTTATTTCTAACTCTTTCCTAAAGTTATAAACTTATAATATTTTCGAAGCACACGTTGTACTGAATAGAAGTCAGTGTTACGAACCATTTACTTTTAAAATAAATATAGAATACACTTCTCCCTTTTCCCAACTGTCGCCATATCTGATCCGTCCGAATCAAAACGCAATTTTGCAACGATCCAAACGTTTTTTTTTCATTTCAACCTCTTTTTCTGATGCCACTCACAGTCGCAAGACATTCGAATCTGTCAAGAGTGCGAAGGAATTCAATCGATTCTCGACGATAAACCGGTTAGTGATTTCGCATATCGATATTGCAGCACTGAGTGTATGGTGCACGGCTGGTTAAGCACAGTTAACCGCTGTACAAACGTTGTGATTGTGTGCCCCTGGGTTTATTTACTGTTGTGAGTTGTTACCAACGTTTTATGGATCGTTTTAAGTGATTGATATACGGGGTGGATTTATATTGAGGTAAGAGTCGTTCAGATGAAAATTACGTGTGCTTTTGAGTATAAAGTATGGAGATTATTCGTGTTACGGAACCGATTTCGCACAACGGTTAGAATATTTCAGTTTCATGGTAATTTAAATAACATTTGTGTGGAAAATGCGAGGACGAGTGTCGTTTACTAAAAAGTGTACTATGATAGATCGGGAAAGTTTGTGCTAACACATGTTACCAATGAGTTAAGAAAACACTAAGGGCAAAAAAGCTGTTTTTGTTAAGCTGGCTTCTGAAATACTGTATCCTAGTGAAATCCGTCCTCTTTTTGCCTAGCTATATATTGCTTCGAATACTTCTATTCATATACTTAATACATAAAGTCAACTTTCTATGTTATTAAGTAAAGCTAATACATTGTAGGTATGCAATGCCCAACCACTGACCCAACATCATTTAGGTAGGTAATGTCAGTTTCACGCATCCAAGGCATTCAGATACCGAAACCTATACTCCAATACTACTCTAAAATCAAGCTAAATAAGGTTTATTTCCGCATGTCCAGGTCTTGCTTTTATGCCTATGAGGGCACGCGTGTTGTAGATACTAATTTATTAGTGTCAGGTCACCGGTTCGTACTTTGTGCATTTCTATCACCGTAGATAGATTGTTGCGTTAATTTATCGATCGGTTTTGGCTGAACACATTTGTAGCTCGACATTTTGATGAAGCTGTTCGGTAAATTTTGGCCATTTTCAGCGCATATTTAAATTTCGGCCACATTTTTGAAGTGAAAACTTCTTTAGGCGCGATGAGCACTATTTGGGATGGGTAAAAAATGTTAAACTCGCGTCAGGCGTCAGGACACGTGACCTGATCGAAAATTCGTAGGATGGAGGGAGAGTAGAATTTGTTGACAGCGCACTCAACGCAACGGCAACGGCAGCTTTGTTGGCAACGTATTTTCTTTCTTCTTCTATTTTTTTTTTCACTGTTTTATTTGTATGGAATTTTTTTAATGGAGCTACAGCTTTCGTTCTTGTACTGACAGAAAGCCACATAAATTCCTGACATTTTCGTTAGATGGCGTTACTTAGTTTTCACTTCAATCGGCAGTCCCAGACTGCCTCATTTATTTACTGTAGTTTTGATGATCAGTGTTAAAACTCGGGTTCACTAAAATTTTAAGCGCTTATTTGTAAACGTATTTCGTTTCATAGAGGCCTTTGGCCCTTTGTAACGTTAAAACCTTGGTCCAGTCTACAGGACTCCAATTTCAAAAGAAGAATCCCATCGTTCGTGATATAGATAGAATGTATATTCTTCAGAATCACTTTGTGTAATATGATATGCGTGTATTGGATCACAAAGACTTCTGTTACTATTAATTCGAGATTTTGTAGAATGTTTTTCAGGCCCTACAAACAGCTCCGCAGACAGGCGCGGCGCGACTCTAGTAGAACAGTTTCTATGGAAACTTTATGGTAATTATTTTACCAAAACCACGTCGCGCCTGGTTGTGGGAGGCGTTTATTTTCAGCGCTCTCTGAATCTCGCTCCGAAATTACCAGCTTCCATATCAATCTAAGCATTATTAGAACTCGTGACTTTACAAAGAATTGTGCCACCATCCTTGATGAATGTTAATACATACCTATCTGAATGACCGCGAACTTCACAATTTCGCGCAATTTTCATCCTAGTGTGTTAACAAAACTTAATCCGGTCCAGTTTTGCAAAACCCCTAACAGTCTGCTCTTAATTCTTCGCTGCTTTTTGTATCGCTTAACACCAGCCTGTTCCAGCGTGATACAAAATCGGATTCCCACATCTGGCTCCTACAGATAATTCGCCTCTGTTACTATTTTTCGCATACGCATTGTCCCAGTAAAGCTTGCAAGCTCTCTAATGCCCGTTGTCACTAACACTGGGCGACACCTAAATGAATGCCTGAATAAAAGCGCGCTGTTGGATTTTCAACGCTCTGCTCAGCGCCGAAAGTTATAAATGTTGACGTGACCTCGTGTTCATGAAAAGAGGCTTTGAATTAAGCTTAGCTATTTAATTGTTGACTGTGAATAGAGTCTTCCGACAATCCTCAGTACTTCTTTGTTTTCGAAAGTCAATTTTATGTCGTTTGTAGTTTATCTCCTTTAATAAGTTAGATAATTGACTTGTTTCGTTGAGTAGGCGGTTCTAAATTGAATTTATTTGATGGAATTCTGGGTTGTATTTGAAGCATCCAACACCTACACTGTGTAACCAGCATCCTACGTTATTTCTGCTATTTCATTGTAATTATAACAACTATTAATGTACCAAGTATATTGGACAATTCTGCATTGATCACAGTATTGTTCGTTAATGTTAATATGCAAACAGCAACCGAAGTATTTGACTGGCAACGCAATCAGATTAATTTATCTTCGGTTTCATTACTATGCTGATAGCGAAAACGTCAAATGAAACCAAATCCGTTCCATCCAGCCTTGATTTTAATAGATATCTGCGCTATTTTTGTTGTAGTTTATTTTGTGCATATTCGTATTCGATATTACTGTCGAAAGTTGTTTTGCGCATTGGTGCCGCGGCTAGAGAACTCACGGTAAGTGCTGAGTTACCAGTCTTAGAACTTATAACATTTTTCACCTTTGCCAAAGAAGGTGTTGTTTAGTTTTAACTTTTAACCTGCACAAGAATCTAAAGCTGGTTGCACAGCTGTCCGGGAGACCCGTACGGGCCGTCCGTACACGGGAGACCCGTACGGGTAGCGCTCGCAGTTCTCCGAAACGAGGGAGTAGTACGAATAGTACGATACGTTGTACGGGTTCTACCCGGAGCGGGTCGCATACGAACCAATCCGCGACGCTGTGAAACGCTGTGAAATGTTCTAGCGCTTCACGTCTGTCTCCGTTCCGGGAGCCTCGTAAGGGCGGCCCGGTTGCACAGCTGTCCGGGAGACCCGCTCCCGGACAGCTGTGCCACCAGTCTTAACTTTTAGGTATCCATCAAATAATTGTCATGTGTCACAGGTGTCAGTTTATCTCACGGAATGCATGCCTAATATAAGAGATGCACATTTATTCAAGTGTTACTCATCATAATGTGTATGCAATTCTCACAAATTGATCGCCGAGATAAAAGTTTCACATTATTTCCTTATTCTCTCGGATTCTTTTCCATCAACAGTAAGTACCTACCGGTAAACTTTTTTTCACATCTCCATATTCTTCATAGAAATATGTGACTGTGTCTTCTTATATACATTAACTGTTCTGTGAACAAGCATTCTAATAACACCAGTTAGTAGCTCATTAGTTACTTACCATATCTGTCTGAAGTTCTTTCTAACTTTTCTCACGGGAACTGGAGCTAGTCTACTTACCATTATAATCTTAAACGACATCTTTATTACTTCAACTTAGTTTTACTTAGCATGAAGCGCAAAATTAATTGTTTCTTTTAGCTGCACCTGTAGCTAGAGTAAGCGAGATCTAATGGCGCCCAACAACAACGGGTTGAATTTAAATATTGATGTATTCTTGGAGAGAAGAATATTTTTATGCTATTTTTTGTGGAATGGCCAGCGCTGGCATGGGTAGAGACATGAGGCAGCATCACGGATCATGTGTATTAAGGACGATGTAGCTGTAGTAGACCATTAAGATAATTGCATTTAGCAAAGGACTTGACGTAGTAATAAAAGCTTAGTAGAGCCTTCGCTTTCATGTCAGAGACGATGATGAAGCACGATATGCGAGATTAAATTCCGTGAAACGTACATAACCAAATATAGCACAGATGTATGTTTAGTTAGTTACTAAATTAGTTTCACACCACAACCAAACACGAGTGTAACGTACGTTGACATTACCAACAAACTTTCATACGAAAACCACCCCTTTGACAATATACTTTCAAATTAAAGTTCTAGTGTGTCGTGTCGTGTCGTGTGACGCGAAAATACTGCGTAATCAGATTAGAAGACAGCGGTACGGCACACTTAATAAAGTTCCTCCCTATCGCTTGTAGTTGACTCGTTCCTGACGTAATTTGTTCCTGGAGTCTTATTAAATTCATAAGTATGCGTCGCCAGCCTTACTTTATGGTCCAAGTTGTGGGTGAAAGGGTGTATGAGTTTGGAAACTGTTGGGTCTGACGTTTGTTCTAGTTATATATGGATAAAATTTCCAAAATAGGGTATTTCGTATACTATCGTTTTTGTACTGTTCATATTTCAGGATAAAAGCTTATTCAGTTTTTGTAGAAATTGTGTTCCTGAAAGTCTTCAATAAATTTTTGCAATACACCTTTTATTGCATAGAATCCAAAAACATATTGGCCAAACCCTTTTGTGTATCATCTGCCTAGCCTTTTCCCAATTATGTTGGGGTCGCGTTCCAGTTTAGACTGGACCGGATGCAGCTAAAAACCAGTATTTTACATGGAGCGACTGCTTATCTGACCTCCACAACCCAATTACTGGGTAATACGATACCCCCCTTGGTAAGACTGGTTGTCAGACATTCCGGCTTCTGATGACCCGTAACGACTTTCAAACATCCACAAATGACAGCCGGGACCAACGGCTAAACATGCTTTTCGAAGCAGGAGGGTATCGGTGTGTAAAGATGGTCACCCATTCACGGACCTACCGCGGCAAGCGTAGCTTAACCTGATCGATCGACCCATGCGGCTGTTATTACTTAGCCATGGGCCCCTTTTTATATTCAGGAGTGTTATAAATAAACAATTCAAGTTACATTACATTCCCAGCTCATCTTTTCTTCCACCGCTTCTTGCATAAAGCCCATCTCCGCATAATAAATCGCCAGCTCATACGCTTGTCGTGACACATTCGTAACACGACACTTCACGACAGATATTCGCCTTCCCAGGTTTGTACAATTGCAAATTCAAAACTGCTACCGGTTTCGTATGACGACGGTCTCCGTGTGATTTATGATTCAATAGCTCCTTTGTTTTTATTTATTTTGCATTAAGTTATCGTACTATGTTTGTAATAATTTATAACCAGATTGTTCGTACTGCGTCTAGGCACAGATTAATAGTCTAGGTACAAATGTTGTAATAACATGTGGGTGGTAAACTATTAATTTTTGCTACTACCATATAATAATATACTTATTACATAATTATTATTGGGCTTCAATCTGATGAATCTTGCAGGCACATATTTAAAGAACTTGGTTTATAACCGCTACCCTCTCTATTACTGTGCGTTTGCATTTGCACTGGCAAAACATCACAACAAAACATGTTGAAAATGAAATCTCTGGTTCCTGGCAAACATTGTATGGAATATTGACAGAAAATAGAGATTCCAACATATTTTGTTGTGAATGTTTCGCCAGTGCAAACGCACAGTAATAGAGAGGGTAGCGGTAATAAAACAAGTTCTTTAAATATTGGCCTGCAAGATTCATCAGATTGAAGCACAGACATTGCACGAATACACTTTTTTTTTGCAACAAATATCCTATTTTTGTCGGTACTAATGTTTACCACCGTGACGTGAGTTATTCTCATATTATACTGACGCCATGGAAGACTCGCTCGTCGTTTGTCACTAGTACCACAACCACTAAATCAGCTCACACGGTCGTCTCAGTAACACGCGGGAAACTCCTCGACAACTTTTGGTACCTACCCGTGCAAATTCAACGCAACCCTCCCAGTTCCCGCCGACATGATGAATTGTAATCTCCTGACGAGAGTCTTAAACAGCGTACATATTCATTAAAGTTTTTTTGTATGCAATTTTATTTACATCGGTCTACCTCAGAGGCATTGTCTTGACTTACGTAAGAACGTAATTTATTTATTTATTTGTCACCAAAATGGTAAGCCATTATGCGTTGATTGTTATTGGTATTCAAGGTTAGCTGGTAATTTGGAATACATAATATGAGCAATTACATAAATTGTTTTGTTTTGAATATTGTATTTTTTTTAAACAAGTTTTGTATTGCTTGTATAATGTATCAGTAGGTTGTCGACAGAGCTCTGCACTGTGATAATAGAGAATGCTCATTTAATAGTACATACTAATTCCATGCGGCCATGTCGTCATTCTAAGGTAACCATCTTGTTCTAAACTTTGCGCGACCGAGCTGTGCTCGGGTGAAAATACGGAGAAAACGAATTTTCCTAGATATAAGACCTAGCTAGATCAATTTTTCGCACAGTTAATCTCCATAAAACAAATCTTAATATATATAAATCTCGTGTCACAATGTTTGTCCTCAATGGACTCCTAAACTACTTAACCGATTTCAATCAAATTTGCACACCGTGTGCAGTTTGATCTAACTTAAAAGATAGGATAGCCTTCATCTCAATTTATAGCCGCAATATTATTTTATAGGCTACCCATGCGAAGCTGGGGCGGGCAGCTAGTACACACATATATATATATATATATATATATATATTGTATATATATATATATAAAGATTGCTCGTTTAGTAATAAAATAGTATAGCACTTTGAGTATATATCCCGTATAGCATAATCGTAATAACTATACAATGTATGTACTCAATATCCATAATTATATTCGGTCAGTGTCGTGTCTACTAACTTGACAACCTGCAGATATACCATAATTTTATTTTATTTATTTATTTATTAAAACTTTATGCACAAGTAAAAATATACCGTACAAGGGCGGACTTAATGCCAGAGGCATTTTCAACCAGTCAACCTTAGGGTGATGCAGAGACAAAACATGGCAGGTGCAACATAAGGGATTGATACCACGAAAATTAACTAAAAAAATACAAGAATAAATACATACATACATAATAACAGAATAAACTTTGTCAGGAGAAATAACGATAATTTATACCATAAATGCCATAATACCATTACGACTTCTCTGAACCCAGTCGACCTATCTTCAGATATCAGTATCATTCCAGAAACTCATGATCACAGCAATCCGTTAAGTAAATTGAAAGTACCATCGGACCATTTTCAATAAAACCTTGCAATTAAACATTGGCAATACATTTTCTCAGTCTATATAGCTCGATCTCTCCTAAGTCAATCGCTTTTCTTTCGCCCCAAACAAAGATACATGTGTTAGTAATCCTTTTACGATTCGCCCCGTTTCAGTCACTATCGACAATACATTTGATCCTCGCCATGGGACTAGTGTTTCTTCACGTCTTTATTTTAGTGGGACATACAGATTTCTACGGGTTTTAGAAATACTGTACTGTTGGGACATTCGTTTGGAGTGTTGTAAAACTTCTGCTATCGATGTGAAATGTAGGGCTTATCTACCATTGGTGAATATATTGTGTAGCTTTGTTTTATGTCCGAATAACTCTGAACGAAATACGAGCTTTTGTCTGCAGCTTCGCCCGCGTGGAGGCCAGAAATTATCCCACTGGAACGTACTACAGGGATAATAAGTGTCCTATGTCATAGCCCAGGTCTATCCGGGTGTCTGTCATCTAAATTCTTTCATCTGTTAAGGAGTGAAAAGTTAACAGACAGAAAAGGGTTACTTTCGAATTTAAAATATTAGTGTGGATAAAAGGAGATTCGTTTTCAATTTTTTTTAAGTTCTTTCGATAGCACACTGTAAGTAGTTTACTCTCCGTCTTTGTTTGAACACCTACTATTGGAATTATGTTCTATTACTGCGTCCTCCTCTTTGTCTAAAATATAGGAAAGCACTAGCTTGGACGCCAATGTGTCCGAACTGCCCCGGGGAAGACGGATGCATCCACCGCAGCCATCGGGCTTTATTTACTACACCCGGCTAGAATGGTGTTCGACCGAGTATCCAAAGGTTTATAGTCTTTAGGGTTGCATACTAAAAAAAGCTTCATAAGGTATTTGGTTGTCTGTGTCTTGGTCTCTTTATTTGGCAACATTTTTCTTGCTAGCTTAATGATAATATGTTTTCATGTGAATTTTCCTGTCATGAAGCATAATAAGTAAATATTTACGTAAAGTGACAGTATAGTGTAGTCCTACTTGCTCTGTAGGAGAAGGATCAATGCCCTTTGCAAAAAAGTTATTTCAAAAGCTCTGTGCAAATAAAACAGCAACTGATATACCTTTATCAAAAGAGATGGATTGAAATGTAAAAAGTGTAACCCTAATTAGGGTCCCACGCCTGAAGTAATCAAAAACAAAACAAAATATCATGGGACGCTTGTTGTTGATCCCTTTGCTCGCCTGTTTAAAATTCTACACTCCGGCCCACTCAGAACATAAATACAAAATTTGAATAAACACACTCACACAAATGTTTGTCATGCAAACCTGGATGAAACCACAAAAGCGTTGTTGTAATCTGGTTAACCGGTTTGGCGCACAACCAGATACCAAGTGATGGCTGCCGGTGACAGCTCTAAAAAAATATCCAACGAGTTTTAGAATCCAAAATTTTATTTGCACTAGTAGTATACAGTTAAGAGGATTTGGGAGGACATTTTATCGCTCGCGCCAGAATATAACCGCAGAATGGCGTTGTCCGGCAATCCGGTTTCAAATGGAGCAGCATTTGTGTCCGGATGCCCCGGATGGGAATAAGCTCTCAATGACGTAATAATATATGCACCAGTTGCGTTTGTGTGCGTCACATTTCTAACTTTTATGTCATCAACTCTTGCAAAACAATTTTCTATAAATAGACCTACACGTGGGGCTCTGCAGCCGAAGCGTGTTGATAAATATGAAAATATCTTTCAATATGTCAAAGATTTCTATTTACTTTTATTATTTTGTTTTCTAACGGATATTTAAATGCAACTCAACGTTTGGAAGCTTTGAAGATTATTAGTTCTTTTCTAGTTGATGATGGATGTGAGCGTCTTCCAAATGTCTGATCGATTTGAAATTTGGTATTCTGTTACTTCAATGATATTAAAAGAACATAATAACCTGATGCTGCAGCATCACCTGGAATTTGTAGGATATCCAACTCTCTTATCAACTTACAGAACAGGTATCGTGTTTGGGCTCATTGGAAAGGTCGCAATGAAGAAGTTATATAGCGATGATGAACAGGGTCTGGTGATGGAGTAGGAAAAAGAAATGAAGAAATGTTTGTGTCGGGAGTTTTTTAAATTTTAATATATTCACTTTACTTGCCTCACTCGCTAGTTAACCCCAATTAAACAGGACATTGTAAGAAAAGGAATCATCAACATTGTTTGCGTTGATCCTCCTTTGCAGTAGCAATAGAAAAAGCATGTCAGTGAATAAGATATTTACACTAAGAAACTGCATCCCAATCCAAACGGAGGAGTCGACGATAACTTGAAATCTGTAGCTGTAAGAGGATTCCGACTGGGCTATTGTAGACGTTCTCAATAGGGTTGCTCCAAAGGATTGCTCGGTGCTCTAGATCTAACCGAACATTCAATTGCAATGCCCAGTTTCAAAGCAATTCTTATGTGTAATCTTAATTTGACTGTGACTGTTATGAGAAGATCCCCACGCCATGCTTTTTCAATTAAACTTTTTTCTTTTTGTCCAGCAATCGGAATATACAGAGCTTCTGTTTACTTATTGTAAAGGCCATAAAAAACCTTTTCTGCCCTTGAAGTCGATTCTTTCTAGACCAAAATAATTTAGTATTAAACTGCTTCCCAATAATCCTTAAGTCATTCGCCAACCCTACTTCGCCGTCGAGTGGTCTCAGGAGTAGCACCACAAAGATTTGATTTAAGTTTAATCCCTCCCTGGCTGGTCACTTCGTAACTTGTCGCATTAATAACAGATAAAAACTGTTCGTCTACACCCTCGCCATATTTTATAACGTTTGGCTGGAGAATTTTGATTTTATTCTGGAAAGAATACTTACTTGGCTGTTTGTTTTTGGCACTCTAGATACATTAAATTAGACAAGTCATTGGGTTTACTGTCTCGTATAATGCATTGCTTTCTCAATTTCCTTTAGATGATCAGCTTTTAAAAACTCAACTGTCTTAGACATGAACTTGACATTTAACTTTGTCTGTTGTCTTTCATAAACACATATCTGTGTCTGCGTTCCTGATGAACGTGAAGAAATTCAATCTAGGCAAAGGAAATTGGAAGTAGAACAGCGGAACCACGTTCAAGGTATATGTTTTAATGAAAGCTTATCACAAGCGAGAAGTAGCAGTAGAGTTTCTACGAGAGTTCGTATGTAGTCGACAGTCTAATTACTCAACTGTGTGTACCTGACGTAGGTTTTCCTGTGAGGGCAAGGCAAAACTAACAATTGAAAGTTTAAATAAACTAACTTCGCCTACCCGATGTAGAAAATCAGAGCTATAATTTTGACGCTGTAGCAAATATCTAATTCGTTTCGTAGCAGCCTAGTTAGTTCCCAATAAGACTCATGACTTGGCAGATCTTGGCAATCGACTTTTAGCAATTTCCCTTTTCTTTATTTCTTCACGTTGATTTTAAATTCGAAAGGATTGACATAAAAAATGCCTTCAATTCTGTTAATCGGGATACCTTGCTGGCAGAAACTAAAATAGTTTGGAAATTCCAAAAGTGCACGCCTCATAACACGCATTCATAAACGAAAAAGAAATTCAAAACATAGTTTCTAACAAAAATTAACAATTTATCACTTTTCATGAAGTATGTTTTGACTGCTGTTTTACCATCAATATGGGTAAATTTCTAACCTCGCAATCCTTACGTAATGTCAAAGACTATTTATTTAGATATTTACGTTGTGGGTTGCTAGGCAACACGTTCAGTCAAGGTTGAAAATATTTCGATAAAGATATTATATTTTTGTTAGTATTTTATTAATTATAATTAAACTACTTTGAATAAAAGACCCATTTTCAATAGGGTTCCTTCTATGGCCGAAACCAATGTATTAAAAAATAATTGACTCAATTAATTGATTTTATCGCAAGCTACAATGTTTTCAAGCTTCATAAATTGACGGACAGGATTTTTTTTTCAACTATTTTGATGTTTTTTTTCATTTCTGCTGCATTAAATCAATTAGTAAAAAGTACAGTATTAATCTCCATTTAATCGTCTATACAATGGCATAAAAATTTAGTAGGTTATGTGTACTAGCAGGAGTGTAACAATAAAAACAGTTGCAGAAATGGGGCAAAAAATATTTTTCGATCGTAGAGCACACTCTAATGCTTCGCATTATGAGTCGTGCAAAAGAAATTCCCCAAATCTATAGTTTCCTTTGGCAATGTTACAGACACCCCTCTAAATTACTGTTTCCCGTGACCCAAGGTGTGGGTCTCTCTTGGGTACATTACCAGTCGACAGCAGCGATACGGAGGAATTTTTCGACGCCATATTGTTTGTTAATAGCTTTAGTTATGTTATAATGATTTAATCGAAAGGATTAGGTTATTCTTTTGTTATTCCATGGCAAATTCCGATCTAAAGGTCTCTGCACACAGCGGGCGGGGCGGGGCGGGACGGTTCCATTCAGAATTGAGAGATTGTATTAAAGCTTAAAACTTTAACTTATAGTTTGTAACTAATAAATTATAAGTTTATTTATTTATTTAAAAAAGGCTCTTCAACAATGAGTACACTATTACTTTACAATTTGTACGTTGCAAACTTAAGTGTAAGCGCCTCATTACTTATAGAAAAGCACAGCATGCACTACATTATGCGCAGAATAATAACACAATGAAATAATTAAAACTAGTAATACATAGTTTAGATAAAAGTAAAAAATAAATTAGTAAAAGCTAAATTGACAATAAATTATATAGATTAAATTAAATTACATTAGATTAATTAGATTAGATATAATTTTTGTATTATTATGATTAGGTTAAAATTTGATTTTTGACTAGAAATACCCATTAAATGGCAAGCGCGGCTTTTTTTAGAGCAGGTATTGACGAGTGAAAGAGGTCAATGTCCACTTCGTTCTCTTTGTATGCAGCATACATTCTAGACAGTGGACAGTATTGCCTCAAATTGGTATGACATCTTGGCATGCAGAAAAGTCTCTTATTTGAACTTCTTGGCAGATTACGGGGCACATGGAATAACACCCTACTGAGCAAATCGGGACAGTTCAGAGAGCCTGCTACTAACTTCTTAAGAAAAACCAAATCTAGCATAGACCTGCGTTTCTCCAGCGACACCATGTTAAAATACTTCAGTCTTTCTTGGTACGAGTTGAGCTTTTTGCACTTATTACTATTATAGGCGAGATGCCACAAGAACCGTTTTTGCAGCCGTTCGATCCTCTTGATGTGGACCTTATACTCAGGTGACCAGACCACACTACAGTACTCGAGATGGCTTCTGACTAGCGAGTTGTACATAATTATTTTAATGTTAGGTTTTTTGAAGTTTTTACACTCTCTCATAACAAAGCCAAGCAACTTTGATGCTTTCAATATAATTTTGTCAATATGGTCGATGAAGCTTAGTTTTTGATCGAACTGAATGCCTAGGTCACGTATAGTTTCGACTTCCTCAAGCTGCTCACCATTCAATCCATAAACTGACTGCATGATATTCTTTTTCTTTGTAAATTTGATATGATGGCATTTTTTCACATTCAAAGACATTTTGTTCAGCTCACACCACTTATTCAGCTGGTCTAAGTCGCTTTGGAACAGTGCCGAGTCCGCAGGATTTTTTATAATCTTTATGGCTTTAAGGTCATCAGCAAATAGGAATATATTCGAGTTCGAGAAGCATTTATGAATATCATTTATAAATAGAATGAAAACATGCGGACCCAAATGCGATCCCTGAGGGATTCCCGACGTTGCCATGTACGAGTCCGAAGAGCAGCCATTCACTACAACCTTGAGCATCCGTCCAGACAGATATGATTGGAACCAACTTAAGAGGGGGTCCGAAATGCCATACATTTTAAGTTTCTTGATGAGTATTCCATGGTCTACCGTATCAAAAGCCTTGCTGAAGTCGGTGTAGACTGCATCGACCTGAAAACGCGCATCAACCGCCTCAACAATGCTTTCAACATAAGTCACCAAATTGGTAGCTGTCGATTTCCCCTTCATAAATCCATATTGGCTATCTATTATTAGCTGTGATAAATGTCTAGATAGCACAGGGCATATGAGGGCTTCGAATACCTTTGCAAGTATGGAGAGAATAGCGATGGGTCTGTAATTGCTAACATCGGACTGATCCCCGTTTTTGAAAATAGGCACAATTTTGGTTTCCTTCCAAATGGTCGGAAAAGTACCCCGTAGCAGAGAATGATTAAATATAACACTTAATGGCAGTGACAGAACATCCGCTAGCCTATTTAAAAGCAAAGCAGGTATATTATCAGGGCCAGCCCCTTTGTGAACGTCTAATTTTTTCAACTCTTTGCGAATCATATCTTGCGATATAGTTAATTGGCCTAACGTGCTATTGCTTATGCATTCATCAATGCCACCCGCGCCCGCATGTACACCATTCCCAACACTACTGTATACTTTAGCGAAATGGGATGCGAAATAGTTACATATTTCATTAATATTGTCAGAGGTGT
Organism: Conistra vaccinii; assembly: GCA_948150665.1. Taxonomy (NCBI): domain Eukaryota; kingdom Metazoa; phylum Arthropoda; class Insecta; order Lepidoptera; family Noctuidae; genus Conistra; species Conistra vaccinii. The sequence continues at coordinate 24,598,386 of OX411316.1, forward strand.
TTATACCATCTGTCATGGAACTGGGGTAGTTACTGCTGCCACCTCTCTTCATTTTTAAGTAACTCCAGAAATATTTTGGGTTCGAAGTAATTTTAGCCTCTATATCAGAAATGTGAGCATTATAACAAGACGTAGCCATACGGTCACATCTTTTCCTAAGTAAATCTAAAGCAATAATGTCTAAAGGATTTTTGTACTTTTTTACTCTAAGTCGTAGGCGGTTCTTTTCGTTTAGTCTTTTAATGAGCTGTCTGGAGAACCAGTACGGGTATTTAGCATCTTTTATTGGTACTTGTGGAACGTGGCGCTTAATTAACCCATACAATATATTATAGAAAAAATCTACCATCTGATCTATAGTCATGCAAGGATCTAGCTCTGAGGACCAATTGACCTGTTCCAGTGCTGCATTAATTGCCTCGTAATCTGCCTTAAAATAGTTAAGTTTGGTTCTATTTTTACAAGTCTGTGGCTTTTTAAGATGGGAAAACGAGAGCTCACATAGTATAGGTGGATGGTGCATATCTATTTTAGAAAGTACATCAACAGGTGCACTTACCACAACAAGATCTAAGTTGGTCAAGACTAAATCAAGAATTCTACCATTCTGATTAAATAAATAATTATACTGCCTTAAGTTGTTAAGCAAGACAAAATCCCAAAGAGTCTGTTCTAAGCCTGTACAAATATTTTGAGGAGCTCTAATCACATCACCACCCGTCCCAAGCCAGTTAATAGTTTTCATATTAAAGTCACCAATTATCAAGCATTCATTGGCATGTTCCAAGACATTGTTTGCATTATCAACAAAATGCTCCAGTACTCTGGGCTGTAGCGGCGACGGCAAGTATGCAGTACATAGATAAATTACTCTAGCTTTTTTACCCACTTTGAGTGACAACTTGACCCAGAGATCATCGCAAGAACTTTCGAATTGGATTAGTCTCTGTGATTCAAATTTTGTAGACACTGCGATAAGAACTCCACCACCGTCGGTTTTATTATTCAAAAAATTTTTGGATCTATCTCGCCTATAGATAACGTAACGCCCATCCATGATCTCTGAGTCAAAGACACCATCCAGTAGCCAAGTTTCAGTAAACATTATAACATCGTATGAACAGCATGCAACTTTCTGGTAAATGTCACTAAGCTTTGTCCTAATACCCCTTACATTCTGGTAGTAAATTTTTAACTGATCGAATTTAAATGCTTATCAATCTTATACCTTATTCTATACATCTTTTTATTGCTCAATGTAATTTGTCCAACGAGTCGGTATCCCTGATATATTTATAGTCTGCACCATCATGTTTTCTAACAAAAATCTTGCCGCCGCGGACCCACACATACTTGTAACCCAAACTCTTCGCTTTAATCCTGGTCGCAGCATGCAACGCCTTATTTGCCGGTGATAAATGTTCTACTATATAGACATTTTCTTTTTTACCGCCAATCCCAAGAAGAGCAGTGTTGAGCTTCTCTTCAGCACCTTTATTTTTATTAAAATTGATAGAAGCAGCCAAAAAGTGGTCTCGAACTCGTGGACTGCTGAATTGCACGACAATAGACTTCGGGCGAGTACTAGTTGGGGTTTGCTTTGCAATTCTTGTAACATGATGTATGTTATTCTCAGTTAAGTCACAAGATATCACCTTACTAATATTCATCACAGTTGACACGAGATTTTCGTTGTTATGCTCGGGCAGACATTGAATTTCCACATTCGTTGAACGTGCTTGTTGTTCCATCTGAGTTAACCTCACACCTAGGTCTTTGACAGTAGTTTTGAGCTGCTCGTTTTCCTTTTTAAGGTCATTAACGACTTTTGTGTTTAAGGAAAACTCAGTTTTCATTTCCTCAAACTTAACGTTCATAAACTCCATTGACGTATTAAGGCCTTCTAATTTGTCCGTAATCGTCTTCATCTGTGTGTTAACATAGTTCGCTAACGTTTGGTTGAGGTGCCGCATAAGATCATCTATCTGTTTCTTCATAATGCGAGAAACTTCGCCAGACGTAACAGGAGCTTCATGGCTGAGGGTAGTTACCGAAGACTGTTTCGTTCTTTGCGTTACATTAGGATCACTCGCCTGACTATTGCGCACTGGAGTATTATCTGCATTTCCCTTCTTCGGCTTACAAGTCGGACACTTCCAGTTATGCAATTCGGTTAGTTGAAACTCACAACCCAGCTGCGTGAGACAGGAACGGTGGTATGATTTATGACACGAAGAGCATTTAACCACAGAACTTCCTTCAGCTATACCTTCCGAGCAACAGTCACAATTCATAATGGTGCTATGGTGTTTTAGGTTCACTCAAAGTTAACTTATCAATGCACACTAATAAATCGCACGCTAATAAAGGCCCACGCCTGGTGACGAACTGTCGATGTGTAAGTCGGCGAGAAGAACGTCGTAAGCGCCGTGGATATCGCGTCACTTACGCGTTTCGCTCATTAAGTTAATTCTCACAGTTAATTTGAGTTAATGGCGGTATCATAAAAACACTGGCTGATTGTTTTTAGTCACTACGTAGATAGTTGTTGAGAGTATTAATCTCGATATATATCACGTTTCACATGTATTGGACTTTATGCTATTAAGCTTTATAAGAATCAGTACACAGCACTCACTATTTTCCGGGTTTTTAAATTATTTATACGGAACAATTTGACTCGGGTATTACTCTCGCGCAGTCGCTATATCTACACTTCCCAAGTTACTTTAACTAACTTAGTTACTTTGAACTTATAACTCTTTACTATATTTGTGTCCTTCACCACACAATCCTCACTTTTGAAAACTTCATGAAATTCAATTTTGAAAACGTCAAAAAATAGTCAAGAAATAGTCATAAATAGTCACCAAAGTTAAAAAAATTGTCGCATTAAGATTCCGAAGTTATAGCTATAAGTTGGTGAGGATTGTGGGGTGAACGTCTCCACACAATCCTCACCTCAGTGCAAGCAAACGGCTGGGAGTATCGACTTGGTTTCAATTCCAAAAAATAGTCAATAAATAGTCATAACGCTATGCCAAATCTCGAAAATAGTCATTAAGAGGTTCCAAAGATATAAAGGTGTCTTGGTGAGGATTACGTGGTGAACCTTTCTCGCCACAATCCTCACCTGATTACCGCGGAATGCTTACGTTTTTTCATTTGAAATTGGTGTCAATAAATAGTCAAGAAATAGTCGTCTCCAACCACCATAATTTCGACCTGGTTTAATATGTAGAAGTATGTTAAATTTAAATCTAAACTTCTACATACATTATGTTTTGGTACAGTCGCGAATACTTAAATTGCAAATTTATTTAAATATTGTTGTAAATTAATATACTTATGGTAATAAAATATTGTAGTTACTTACGTATTTATTATTTCTGTCAGAGTTTAATAAATACCAATCTACCTGTACATGATATTCCTCCAATTTTAAATATGTTTCTTGCTATTTCATTTAGACATTTCATTCCGGTTGGCTTTGAGTTAACTGATTTCACAAATGAAACTGAACGCGATCAGCATTTCTAAAACGCGTTCAAGAGCTGTCAGTGTCAAAATTGTTATATTTCAACGCGTTTAGATGTGCTGAACGCGTTCAATTTCACTGGTGAAATCCGCACTAAGTCTTTATTTCAGATTAATTTTATTGTAGTATGAGAAATTAAGACTTCTACCTACTTACCTATTATTAAAATACCTACAGATATTCAATATAATTTTATATTATCTACTTTGTTTAAGTAGGATGGTGTAATATTTACTTTATACTATACGTGCTCGGTAAGCACCATTATACTTTTTTTTAAATGAGGCAGAATGTACATTATTGTTGTACATATGTGCGGATCCAAAAAATTTATGAAAATTCATGGCAGAAAACGTATATGAAAATCCATTGTTAACGTGCTTTTTTTTTAATTTTGGGCAATTCAGTAACTAAATATAGTATAATGCCAAAAGACAAACAAGTTTCCAAAAAAGTCCGCAAAATGATACTGGCCATCTTAATTATTGTTTTACGAGTTTACGATCGAATAGTTTTGTTAGGAAAATAAAACATGTTACACAGTTTAACAGGTATGTGTATGTAGGTACTTAGTAACAGAAGTCATGAATTCTGTAAATTCAGATATATAAAGATAATTATATACCCGGCTTCGCAATAATTCTATACTACACTTAAACCTTCCTTATGAATCACTCCGTCAATTGGTGAAAACTGCAGGAAAATCCGTTCGGTAGTTTTTGTTTTATAATGTTATGATTATGTTATTCATTATTATATATAAAACATAGTTAAAATACCTACCTAAAATAGCTACATAACTAACAATAATACAAACAAAAAATTTGTTGACCACTACAAATACGAACATAATAATTTTGTGCTCGGCTGTACTCGACTCGAAAATGTATGTAGAAGTTTACATGGAAATTTAACATACTTCTACATATTAAACCAGGTCGAAATTATGGTGGTTGGAGACGACTATTTCTTGACTATTTTTTGACACCAATTTCAAATGAAAAAACGTAAGCATTCCGCGGTAATCAGGTGAGGATTGTGGCGAGAAAGGCTCACCACGTAATCCTCACCAAGACACCTTTATATCTCTGGAACCTCTTAATGACTATTTTCGAGATTTGGCATAGCGTTACGACTATTTATTGACTATTTTTTGGAATTGAAACCAAGTCGATACTCCCAGCCGTTTGCTTGCACTGAGGTGAGGATTGTGTGGAGACGTTCACCCCACAATCCTCACCAACTTATAGCTATAACTTCGGAATCTTAATGCGACTATTTTTTTAACTTTGGTGACTATTTATGACTATTTCTTGACTATTTTTTGGCGTTTTCAAAATTGAATTTCATGAAGTTTTCAAAAGTGAGGATTGTGTGGTGAAGGACACCTATATTTGTATTCTTTCTCTCTCAATTCGCGGCGGGACGGGACGTGATCGCGCCCGCAGTGTGACCGCTCCCGTCACGCCAGCGCCCCGTCGCCGCCACGCCACGCCGCGTCCCGCCCGCTGTGTGCAGATACCTTTATTGTAACACTTTCCATCATATTTTTATTACTGTCACCATGAAAACCAAGACATAAAGACATCAACGAAGAAACAGCACCATATAGGTACCTAGAATGCACCACTTTTATTGCTCGGTCTGCCGTCACGTCGTCGAGACATTCCCGCTCGTCCCTAGCGCCCCATCTTAGTCGATAAATTGTATTGAGCCCATAAATCCTGGCGGCCAATACTCCGTACTTCCGAGCTGACGGGTAAACGGCGGACGACTACATAATGGCCGTGTTAATCAAACTTCAGCAACTTTTACATGTCTTGCTTGTTGATAGACGAATTGGTTAATTAAGCTGGTAGGTAAACTTTGTATGGGGAGAAGTTGCTGCAGTCGTTCTTTGGTTTGGATCGGTAACTTTTGCGTACGGTGGTTCTTGATCATTTGCTTGCAACTGTTTTAGTGATCTTATCAGGTTTTAATTCTACTGCTGCAATTAGGGATGTACAGTACAATTTTCTTAATGTCCCTCGACAAACTTCGTGTTTCATCGGATTTCTATCAGTTGCGCTTTGCACTTGGTGCCGACTGGACGCTCTCAATCGACTTGGGAAGTATATTTCAGGTCGATTGAGATCGTTATACTGTACTTCTGAGGACCGAGTGCGTTTTATATTTAACCGACGAAAAAAAAAGGAGGAGGTTCTCAATTCGACACGTATATTTTTTTACTCGATTGCGTTAACGTTCATTTACCTACTTCAATATGTATGGAATAGTTAGTTAATTGTTGTTCCCATCTTTTTCACCGAACGGTGCTTATTTTTCAGTACGATAAATTTATGTTAACGTTATCGAATCGATGCAAACTCAAACTCAAAGCATTTATTTCAAATAAACCAATTACAGCCACTTTTGAATTGTCAAAGGGTCTTTCAGAAAGATGAAGGTAGTTGCCCCTTCTAAACCGTAGCAGGTCTGTGGAGAAGAACGGGCAAAAAACTCCACGGACACTCTTTTAAAATCATAATAAGATTCTATGCCTGTCGGTCGATACTAGGTATTTGAATAGAACTTATTGGTTCAATGCGATAAATTTTGTAGGTAGCTACCCGTTACGGTATGTGTACCGTAACGCACACCCCACGCATATTATTTTCTGCTGAGCTTTTAGCGCAGAAAATTAAGGTCGGATTAAAGTATCCAATTAATCGGAAAATTATTTCAACATCGATGAATTTTTTTTTTCATTAATGGAAGCGACATTTTGTATTCGAATTTTATAATTACTTCCTTATTGACGCTTTTAAAACGAACTGGCTATTTAACATTTTCTTTTACAATAAACCTAACCTACAATTTCTTAGGCGCTTCCATTTTCCTCTTAAGTAAGTTTCGGCAGTACTTACCAAGTTACAACTTAAATGGGAAATAAACTTAATAAAGCAAGTAATTTTGGGATATTAATATTGTTTATTTCTATACTTTATCGTTAAATTATACGTTTCCTCATTGTGTTAAATCAACAATTACGTTGTTAAAGTTAATTTTGAACGAGCTTAAGAGTTAGGGGCTAAAATTGATTTAATCATATAGTTTTCTGTTTTATGTTACCGCAATGTCTCACGGGCGTAATAAGACATAGTGCAACTTGCAAAGAGATTAGGCATGCATAGTTTCCCGACGTCAGTGAAGTGATGGGACGTTTCTCTTTATTTATGGAGCTATAGTTCTACCAGAATTACGTGACTAGTGAAGTTGTGCCCAGTAACTGAAAATATTTACTGTACCAACAATTCAGTTCTGGATATTGTACTAAATATTTGGAACGAAATCTTGCAATACCAAAGTCGACGTCGCTCTCGACCAAATCTTTGACCGCAAACGATGTCAAGAATTTTCTGCATAAAACTAACGATTAAGCTAACTTCAGACAGCACTGAAATGCCTTGCTCCAACTTGAGTTCTTTGGACGCAAATAACCATAAATTTTCCACAACACTTTAGATGTCCAATTTCTAACAACAATTTTCAACATCCGCTAAATTGTTGCGCGAAAGTGCCTCACTTGAATTATGAGTTTTCAACAAAGTTTAAAACAAAAAATAAGAGAAACAAAAACACAAAAATATTCACAAATTCCTTTCACACGGCAATTTCAGATCTCGTACAGTCGTACTAGCAGACAGTGCCAAATGGGGTGTAAACGTACAAATCGAGTTGCCCGCTGCAGATGCGTCGCTGGCTGGTACTGACAGATATCAGTAGGGGAATTTAGGTCGCAATGGATGCTGAGCCACCAAATAGGTCGCAGGCCTCGCAGCTACTCAAGTGGCTGTGAAGTGGGGCTTTGGCGTTGCGACGGCGACACGAGGTTATGCTAAACTTCTGCATATAAGTACATATGTTAACTTTAAATTAGAGCTTCGTTCGTGTTCGTGATACAAATTTGATTAAGGACTTATTTGCAGTGAATTCCGTGGCGTTGCTCATGCAAATTTATTTCTATCACTTGCTACAGTTGTTGCAGATTCCAGAAGCTTATTCATTTCCTTGCTTGCATTCCACTTAATCCCAGTTTATTTTATATCTGTCTGAATCATCATATCAGCAAGTCGCCTCTCCATAAATCAAGTTTAATACATTCCCAAACATCTATTAGAAACGTAATTGAATCCATCTGCTAAACAATGTCAGTACAATTTGTATGTAAAGTACGTCTGTGCGAAGCAGTGCCACTAACTCATGTCGCTAAGTGGCCTTGATTGTTGTGTCGTGTCATGTCGGGACGTGTTGCTTGCTCTAGTGGCATATGCGGATGACATTAAGTTAGGATTGGTAGTAGATGCCTAATGACGCAAATACATCATACGTAGGAACACGCAGTAGTGCAATTCGTTGATGACAAACCAGCCAGAAGCCTAGTTTTAGTGTCGGGGTAGGCACTATTTACAAGAAATATTGAACAGAATGATGAGCAGTGGTGGCCCAGTGGTAACGGCCACGACTTACTAGTTGTAGGTCGTAGGTTCGAACCCAGACAGGCGCTTTACTTTGTGTAAATGATTTCTTTGAATGGTGAAGAAAAACATCGTGAGGAAACCGGCATGTCCTACAACCAAAAAAAGACGTGTGGCACTCGGGGACTGCCGCGGCGAAGCTATTGCATAGCATTTTTTATCAACTTACGCAATTGTAAAATATTAACCCGAATACAAGAAATAGCAAGTATAGGTATAAAAGAGCGGGGGCGGGAACAATCATAGGGCATCCAAAAAATTCGTCCGCATCGCTCTCAACAGGAAAGGTGCCCAAAAGGCTGGCAGCATTGCCACGTTGTATGGCAATGCTTATTCTTTGGCCGAAGAATAGGCCAGCCCTCTGGTCATGTGAAGAGTCGACCAACCGCTTGGCGATGTCTTGAAAAACCAAGTGGGCACTCGGACCCCATGGACCAAGTGTTTCAACCCCAAACGGCTCAAACATATAATTCCCAATAAGATTGGAATATTTGCGCCGTTTGAGGTTTTGCGCACCTGCAGCAGCAGCCCCAGCACAGCTCGCCGTGCTAGAAAGATGGGATGGCGCAAGGGTGTCGACACACGTTGCATCCCACACCAAAGGCCTACCTACCTTCCAAGGCATAATGGTCATTCCGTCTGGTCTCTTCCCATCGTCGCGTGCCAAGCCATTGGGTTCTAAAACAGCTGGCACCCCGGCGGTAACAATACTTGTACATATTATTATTATTTATTTAAGTCTGTTAGGTTTTAAATCATGTAAATACATAATCTATTATATAGAAATAGCAATGATGACATTGACAGGAACTGTTATTCACATTTATAGTTTTTAAAACTTGACACAACGTAATGGGAACATCAAACTAATAAAAAGGTTTTAATTTAACTGATCATTCGTCTAAGTAAATTTGAACTTTATTGTCAAACAGTTAAACATAATTTTCAATACAACACTCTCGTATCATTCGTCTATTGTTGTCAAACAGTTAAACATAATTTTCAATACAACACTCTCGTATCATTCGTTTAAGTAAATTTGAACTTTGTTGTCAAGCAGTTAAACTTAATTTTCAATACAAAAAAACACTCTTTCTTAGGTAGTACTTTCGTTACGAAATTTCTGGATTAGGTCTCCACGCTCAAGGCCCGCGATAGAAGCTATGCAATAGCTTAAAAAATCGAAGACATCTGACATCTACAAACCCGCACTGGGCCCGCGTGGTAGATTACGGTCCACTCACTCTCACCAAGAAGAGGCCTGTGTCCCAGCAGAGGGAACATTAAAAGGCTGATTGTGTTATTGAACAGAATTTGTATGTAATTATCTGACAGATTAGATCCCTTACCCAGAACTTATCAGGAGGTGGTGAAACTAGCCGTAAGCTTCCTTTGTTTAAGTTCGCTCTGGACAAATACCTCTCAGTTGTAATTAGTTTCCACGTAGGTCTCGGAATATCCTAAAGGCTTTTCTCTCAACATTTTAATTATCTGTTAAAAGGAAAAGGCTTATGGACAACAGCGAAGCAAGGCTGCTGTTTGCTGGCAATGCACTCTAGATTGATCTCCAGTCTCCTGTTATATAGGAATGAAAAAAGAAAAAAAGACGTGTGGCACTCGGGGACTGCCCCGGCGAAGCTATTGCATAGCATTTTTTATCAACTTACGCAATTGTAAAATATTAACCCGAATACAAGAAATAGCAATGATGACATTGACAGGAACTGTTATTCACATTTATAGTTTTTAAAACTTGACACAACGTAATGGCCGGGAACATCAAACTAATAAAAAGGTTTTAATTTAACTATTAATAGTCAAGGATCATTCATCTAAGTAAATTTGAACTTTGTTGTCAAACAGTTAAACATAATTTTCAATACAACACTCTCGTATCATTCGTTTAAGTAAATTTGAACTTTGTTGTCAAGCAGTTAAACATAATTTTCAATACAACACTCGTATCATTCGTTTAAGTAAATTTGAACTTTGTTGTCAAGCAGTTAAACATAATTTTCAATACAAAACACTCTTTTCTTAGGTAGTATTTTCGTTACGAAATTTCTGGATTAGGTCTCCACGCTCAAGGCCCGCGATAGAAGCTATGCAATAGCTTAAAAATATCGAGTTTGTGACAAAAGCAAAAGAAGGTATTTTTTTTCACAAATTATTGGTGAGCATTTTCCGCGATTCTGTATATAAAAATTTATGTCTTAGGTGTACCTAGTTGAATGGGTCAACACGTGTCCCGTTTTCGTGTGTAATTAGAAAACAGATAACAACGTCAATTTGTTCACTGGAATTCGCCTTCCTTACCATTACCGTGCCACCCGGTCTACTCCTTGATATGCAATGGCCTCTGTAGCCCCATGCATCATGAGGCTCCAGGGGCTAGTGCAAATCTCGGGGTTCATTCGATTTATCGAGTCTGGTTAAACCACACTGGGATCGGTGCATTTCATTCACTCATTCATGGAATTTGCAATATTTTATAGGTACAATTGTGTTCTGTTTCTCTCTCCCTTTACATATTATTAGTTTCGTGGTTTAAGGAAAGGTTCGTAAGTCACTTTTAATTTATGTATGAGAGACAAACAAAACTCTCTTTATACTCGTAATAGTTTCTCATACATCCAAAACTCAGTTGCATTTGTCGGTGTAAATTTTTTTATCCTTGCCTCCTCACGGCGAATTCCTTGAGCTGTCTACATATTTTTTCCTTCAGTAAGCCCTATTTCTATTCCCAATCAAAATTCAAATACAATCGATAACATAAATCCTGTATTAGATTATCATTAAGGCGTCTCACTAATAAGTCACGTACTTCCAAACACCGCACTAGGATTGACAACGCAACGCACTGGTACATTTGTATTCAATTGATAACTTTATTAGTGGTCGCCCATCAAACGCCAGGCGCGTCATTTGGAAGCATTCGCTTTAACGCTACCATTCGGCTGTGAGCTATGTACTCCCGTTTATTACATAATTGTGTGATTGATGATGCGTAGTTGTTGCTGGGCTGAAAGTTTCATGATTTTGTGAATAGTCTGCTTTTGTTTTTTGGCGCTGGAATTCGAACTGGCCTCTCGATTCCTAGACATGAAGATCTGTGTTTTGCAATGGATGTAGTCTAAAGGCTCCACACAGTGCCGGCGGCACGAACCGCTGGATTTGGCCAAGCGGCACTCCTCTGTTTTGGCGGCTCCTTTGCGCGGCAAACCGGGCGCACCGCTGCTTGCCCGGCGGCATTTTCGCCGGCACTGTGTGTAGGCCTTTACTAGTGGGATTCTAGATGCCATCGTTTCTTTGTATGCAGCTTTTTAGTTAGCTGATCTTCCAGCGAAACGAAAGAAGCATCTTGATTTAACATTGATAGGTAGATTTCTTCAATAATAATCATAATTTTCCTGCCCTCATCCCAATTTATTTTGTGTCGGCGCAACATGTATTTTTCTACCATACTTCTCTATTAGTCGTCATGTTCTATGTATAGCACATACCCATTCCATGCTGCCATGACATTATTGTAAGGTCTTCTGTTCTAAACTTTGGGCGACCGAGCTCAGCTCGGGTGAATGAAAATACGACTAAAACAATAATTTCTAAATTCAGTTTTACTTGAAGGAACATGTACTCGTAAATATGCACGTTTACAATACATGCAGCTGCAGAGCTTTACTCCTTATTGTTATGAAGCGAGCACTCGTTCCAAAGCGGGCATTTAATTTTGTCATACCAATCGTACCAGCCGTTTCGTGTATAACTAATGGAAACTAATTTTCATATTATCACACGCTAAATTAAACTAATATTCAGCCTATTGGAGATACAGTGGCGTGCAAGCGTTCGCACCCGAACGTCTGTCGTTAATCTTTTTCAAGTAATCTAGATGTATTCGATTTTTATGTTAAACAGCTTGGTGATGGTGATTCATGCCTCTTGAAGTACCGTATATATGGCATGCATTATTTATTGTCGTCGTTGAATGGAGTTATTTGCAGGTTAAAAATACGTGTTTAGAATAAGTAATGCTAGGCAAGGCTTTTCCGTAAAAAGTTATGACTATTTAACATTGAAATTCCATTGTAATTTTCCTTAATTTTCTCAGTCTGACTTTTTACAGACACGACTGTTCTCTCCAGCGCTATGTAGTAAACTAAGTCGTACATAGTCAAACTGAGTACACAGTGCTTCATTTCAATCGCACGGAGTCTGCCGGCCTGACGCCTGACGTCGGCAAACGAAGCCAATCGTTGACGTCGCGTCGACAGTTTGAAAGTCGCCAAATTTGTTACTCCGCGTTATTTCACGACAATTTCGTAATGTTCCCATACCCAGAATATTTGGTTCGGTATTTTTATTATGGAATCATTGAATAGTGATTGCGTGCACGTGCTACACTATTTGTTTGGGCATTGTGACAAACAGCCTATAAAAGAGACAAAAGGGTAATCATCCAGACAGAACTAAGGCACATTTTTCCGTCTCTTATCTTGCACTTGTAGTTTGACAGATGTGCTACAGTGACAGGAATAACGCTCACCCAAAAGTTCGTGCTCTAGTAACGTTTATAGATTTCGGCCTTAAACTTTAAATCAATGTGCAGCAAATGCTGGGCAGTCAAGTCTTTGACATTGCTCTTCTAAGATAAACTAATATTGGTAGCGTACTGGCAGATCTTTATTGTTTGCATTAATCCAGGGCTCACAAATTAGTTTAAAAAATAATATGACTGTAGCTATCCGTTTGGTAGACGATTACTTACTTACCTATGCAAATAAAATATTTTTTTAATCTGTCTGAAGTCTGGACTTAAATTTTAATGTTTTTAGATTTAGTTCACAATTTTACTGTTTACTTAAAGATCGTACATTGGTCGCGCGTCCTGATCCGGACCTCTACCTAAAACGGTGATTTAGACACAAGCAAAAACGTAAATAGATCGGATTTAGATTCAGGTAGAAATAGATGCTGCATGAATAATCATGAATCCTTTTAACTAAATCCAATCAGCCTGTTCGTGGAGATTATGGCCCTTTTCTCTTACGCCACGTATCGCGGTACGTCAAATCGGTTTATCGGGGAGGCCGAAATTAAATCATGGATAAATATTATGTGCTATAGGTATGAGCTACACATACTATGAAGCAATATGTGTAAATATTAGTAATATTGTAAGCAGTGGTGGCCCAGTGGCCGTACTTACAAGTTGTAGGTCGTGGGTTCGAACCCAAGCAGGCGCTTTACTTTGTGTAAAATATTTTCATCACCACTGCTCTCAAAACGGTGACGGAAAACATCGTGAGGAAACCGGCATGTCCTAGAACCAAAAATTCGAAGACATAATGTGACATCCACCAACCCGCACTGAGCCCGCGTGGTGGATTACGACCCACTCCCTCTCTCCCTCTCTCTCATCTATACTCACCCGAGCAGAGCTCATAAATGATGACTAACTACCTTTAGGAAGCTTTATTATTCAAAAAATTATCTCGTAAAGAATTTACTTACATGTTATAAATAACATCAGCCTCTATTCCCCGAAGGGTTAGGCAGAGTTGTACCTAATTGCACCTGCTCGTCAGTTATTGGGTGGCAGCCTATTGCCAACAACCGCGCGCAAATCCAGAATCCAAAAAATCTAATAAGTAACAGTATACCCGACCCGGGAATCGAATCCTAGTTCTATATTCTAGTTCGCTACTTAGCCACATTTCATATTTCCATACTACAGTAATATTGCCAAATGAATCAAAACAGGGAAATATTTGACATCTGTTTGCGACGTTGCCCATATGGATTTTCATTGTTAAACGCTCCTATATTTATAAAAAACTGAATAGATTATCCTTCAAAAATTTCACGTAGTATTTATTCCAAATAACAAGAAAGTACATAAAATCAATCCTGCATTCTGTAAAGGATGCAGGAAGGGTGCAGGTGTAGATACGGTAGATACCTATAGTATAGTAGGTAAACCCACAAATCACAAATAAGTTTTTAATAGTAATTGATTTCAAGTAGGTAAGTAATTCTGCCTTTACCAAGCAACAAATAAATAAAACACTTTATAGCTTACTATGGAAACATAAAAATCCTTTCTTATCACCATTCCGCTATACGATTCCGAAACGTGTTCGCTCTTCAAGTGACTCTTGAACCAGAAGAAATCATTTAAGGCTCGGAAAGTTTCGATCAAAATGTGTTTTCCACGTCATTGGAGCTTCTTCGCCGTGTACTGAACTACGTATTCGAAAGTAGAGGATTTTCAGACTTCAGATACACAATTTTTCTTCTTTTTTTGTCAGTTATGTAGTTAAACAGTCGTCTATCCAAGGAAATAGAGTATATCTATTAGATTTAAGTTGTGGCCGCCCTTGGGGAAGACCTTTGCAGTGATGTAATTAGTCTGACCCTGCTATATTTTTTTTTTGTCTACTGAATCGACTATATTCATTAGTATCAAATGTGTCATTTATTTTAATTGACGTTACATATAGACGAAGCTAAAACATGCATCTCCCTGTCACATGTGAGTTTATGGATTAATTGAGCGTCGTATCGATCAATGTTTTCTATTGGTGCATCCAGCATCGTCCTTATTTCATAGCATTCGATTATTTATTATGTATATCGATAGATATCGAGCGACAAACTAATGACAAAAGCTAAGAGGGTGCTTACATTTTTCTAGTTACTACTAAGCAAAAAAAAAAAAAGTTTATTACATTTAAATAAATTCTTAACACACATAAGTTGGAGATCACTTTTTAAGCAAGGTAATGCTTGTGTTAGGTGACTCCGCTCTTCCATTTATCATAATAACAGGTATGCAATGCAATGCAAAAAAAAAAAGAAGTAATTAAGCAGTGGGTATAGATAGACTATAGATACATCGTCCAACTCCTGCCACTATAGTTTTGAATAAAATCGCTAGCTCTTGAATATCTACTGCTGGGGAGTTTGTTGCGCCACTTCTTCTCTCCAGCAAAAGCACTAGGAAGTGGTGAAGGGCGGGCGTTTTTGGGGGACTGTCTTGTGTAATTTTGACGTTCGAAAAGTGCTGATTCTCAGCCTAGTTTGAACGATGCTTGCCTAGCATTCAAAGCAACATTCAAACAGAATTAGGGCCTGTTTTACCAACTACGATTCAGTTCCTATTTACTTACTTGCCAGATAATTTCATACAAATTCCGTTCCATTTTTTTATGTATTCGGACATAGTAAAATAGGTCCTTAATCTTCTATAATTTTTATAAGAAGGTAGAGTAGTGTTCAGAAGAAAAACAATTCGTCAGTACTAGGAACAGATAAGCAGACTGCAAATTCATAATGAAGAGAGTCAATGTAGCTTAGTCTGTTTTACTATACAGATAGAAACATTAACGTCATACAATGATACGTCATAAAACTCAGAAGAAAACTCAGAACCACAATGTATCTCCGATGTAAGTGGAAACACTTAGTGAGATAAATTCTGCAAGCTCCGAGTAATGATTGCGTTTTATCCGATAGCCTTATCAACGGGCAATCGCTGCGTCATTAAGGATAATAGCATACGGCTATACACCTTGATGGACAACCTTCCATATTGCACACACTATGAACATTTATAAGAAACATCTTGCATTCAACAGATCCTAGATTTTTACCCGATTACATATACATGCCTACATAATCAGCCTATTGATGTTCCCACTGCTGGGACACAGGCCTCCTCTCTGTGAGAGGGAGTGGGCTGTAATCTACCACGCGGGCCCAGTGCGGGTTGGTAGATGTCACATATCTTCGAATATTTGGTTCTAAGACATGCCGGTTTCCTCACGATGTTTTCCTTCACCGTTTTGAGAGCAGTGTGATGAAATTATTAACACAAACTGAAGCGCCTGCTTGGGTTCAAACCCACGACCTATAACTCGTAAGTCGGGGCCGTTACCACTGGGGGTGATAGGTTATGTGACGTAACATTTAATCACCTACCTTAAAACAATACATTCTAACAGTAATAAGAGCTCATAAGCTTTAGGGTAAAGTGGCATATAACCACATAACTTTGAATATGCATTACGAGTAGTAGTCGGGTTTTCGTCAAAACACGCTTTTTACTCTAACTAAAAATAATAATATTGAATTGTACTAGTTACTGATATACATAACCAAAGACACTATTTCAAGAGTTCCCTCGACTTCTCCAGGATTCCATCATTCAATCCTGACTTGATGACAATGGGACCAAGTTAAATACATTAAGGCTGCCTGTCCACTGGAGCGGAGAGGAGAAAAGAGGAGCGGAGATGTGCCAATATTAACCAATAGAATCTTGACTCCGCCCCTGAGTTTAGATCAGTGATCCTGAGTCAAGATTCTATTGGTTAATATTGGCACATCTCCGCTCCTATTTTCTCCTCTCCGCTCCAGTGGACAGGCAGCCTTAAACCTATTACTTACGTGTAGGTAAGTTGTGCATTTAATAGAAGATAAATATTGAATAGTTTGTGTATAACAATTTCAGATGAGAATATTGCACGACTCGTAATGCTTCGCATTAGAGTGTGCTCTACGATCGAAAAATATTTTTTGCCCCATTTCTGCAACTGTTTTTATTGTCTCACTCCTGCTAGTACACAGAACCTACTTAATTTATATACCATTGTATAGATGATTAAATGGAGATTAATATTGTATTTTTTAACAATTGATTTAATGCAGCAGAAATGGAAAAAGCATCAAAATAGTTAAAAAAAATTCCTGTCCGTCAATTTATGATCCCTGAAAACATTGTAGCTTGCGATAAAATCAATTAATTGAGTCAATTTTTGCACGACTCGTAATGCTTCGCATTAGAGTGTGCTCTACGATCGAAAAATATTTTTTGCCCCATTTCTGCAACTGTTTTTATTGTTTCACTCCTGCTAGTACACAGAACCTACTTAATTTATATATATGATTAAATGGAGATTAATATTGTATTTTTTAACAATTGATTTAATGCAGCAGAAATGGAAAAAGCATCAAAATAGTTGAAAAAAAATTCCTGTCCGTCAATTTATGATCCCTGAAAACATTGTAGCTTGCGATAAAATCAATTAATTGAGTCAATTTTTTTTTTATACATTCGTTTCAGCCGTAGAAGGAACCCTATTGAAAATGGCTCTTTTATTCATAGTAGTTTAATTATAATTAATAAAATACTAACTAAAATATAATATCAATATCTAAATATTTTCAACCTTGATCCGGTGCCGTTGCCTAGCAACTGCCAACGTAAATATCTTTGTCAGTCGTTGACATTACGACTTCATGAAAAGTGATAAATTGTTCATTTTTAAACTATGTTTTGAATTTCTTTTTCGTATACGAATGAGTGATAAGTATGAGGCGTGCACTTTTGGATTTTCCAAACTATTTTTTTATACATTCGTTTCAGCCGTAGAAGGAACCCTATTGAAAATGGCTCTTTTATTCATAGTAGTTTAATTATAATTAATAAAATACTAACTAAAATATAATATCAATATCTAAATATTTTCAACCTTGATCCGGTGCCGTTGCCTAGCAACTGCCAACGTAAATATCTTTGTCAGTCGTTGACATTACGACTTCATGAAAAGTGATAAATTGTTCATTTTTAAACTATGTTTTGAATTTCTTTTTCGTTTATGAATGAGTGATAAGTGATAAGTATGAGGCGTGCACTTTTGGATTTTCCAAACTATTTTCTTATTTCATACTTTTTAGAGCGCGATTTTTCAGTAGTCGGGTTTTCGTTAGAACTTTTTTATTAATCATCATAATGATTCCTCACCAAAGTGGTGTACTTAGCTCTTTTCCAGAGTAAGCTCAGATGTAAATTTATTTTTTGTAAGTTCTTGTATTTTGTTTGATTAGCTTGAGTGGAGAAAATAAATGTTACGTTAATTACCTTTCGGGCAGCAAATATTTTGAGTAGGATTATTAATCATAAACATTGTGAAGCAAGTGACGCTCAATAAATCTCGACCGACTTTTATCTCCTATAAGCAAAAATACCACAATACTCAGCATTTTAATTAAATCTCCGAAAAAGGGTATTTTTTTTAAAGAATTCCTTCATAATATGCCAATATAAAATTACCTCGAGATTTTTTGAAAAGATGTCGTCACTGTTTCCCTCGATATATTTTCATTACGCGGGAGTCGAGTGGCGATGGCGGGCGGGCCGCTGCTAATTTATTGCATCGCCCTTATACGGAATTTAATAAGGTGCGACTTGAAAATATTCCGCCTTTTTTATTCCGTAAATATTGTCCCCATGATGTTAATTAATTAAGCTTTTCTGTTTGAAATACTTTGACACATTGAATTCATGATCTATTATGGTATGCGGCATGCCCGAAAAATTTTTCAGGATACTTGTATTTCATTAAATTGTTCTTGTAATGGGTTTCTTCTCTTCATGTTCTACTTTTGTGCCTTTGTGTGAACAATGCAAACAATTTCGCACATGACCTTATTCAAATAGGTGCCTTATTAATTCCGCAGGTCAAACACGAAAAGTTTCCTCATGTGAGGAAAATTAATGAAAGTTATTCCTATTTTATAAGTTCACGTTCGGTTTCATTTGCTTAGAACTGTACAAAGACGCAATGAACTGTGACTTTCCAAGTAGACTACAAATTATTTGAGTTTTACCCTTATTTCCTAAAGTAATAAAGTATCGTGAGTTGCGGCAAAAGTAAAACGGATTCAATAATACCAAAGCGTACGTATGAATTTCAGCCATTTTGTTTTCTGACGTTGCAAAAATTCCACACACTCAACGCTTTTTAGATTGGATCGCGATGGTCCGTAGGGAATTCAATTCATAAATAAATATGGCGTCCGTCTGCCGCCATCTTAGCGATTGCTGGCGAGCTGGGCCACCGACGTGTTGCGTGAGGGGCATGCTAACGCGCTGCCTCGCTGCCTTGCCGCCTAGCTGCTAGAACAATTTTATAAAGCCTTTAAAAATAAATCAGTGTCAAAAGAGGTCACACGACCTATGGTAATTAAGTGAAAACTAGGAAATCCAGTTCGATAGTTTAAAGCCAGGTAAACGAAGTCAAGTAAAGTTTGTGCTTCGACGAACCATCAATAATTGAAGTTAGTTGTTTCAGTTCTGATGTTGGTGGATCGAAAAGGAAATACTAGAAATGTTATGATAATCAATAGAATAGCGCGCGTTAATTATTGGTGCGTGACTAGATAAGGTTAGGGACTGTCATAGACTCGTAAACAATATTAATTGCTACAAATAAATTCAGATCAAATAAAAAATTAAGACAGCGCTGCGAACAATTCAGTGAACAGTTAAGAATGCCAAAACTACACCTCCGCTCTGTACATACACGCTCACACGCACACATTTACAACCATTTACAATCAAACTACACCTCACTGAGTGCACACATATTTACAAAACCGGCCTCACGTTCACTGTTGAAAGCGCTATGTCTTGGGTTTTTGGTCTGAGCAAATAAACAGTTAATAATTATTGTAAATTTTTGAAATTGTTATCACATTGCCTTGACAACTTTTGTAAACAGGTCGCAGTGGAAGAACAAAAAAAAACTAAAACTTATGACCCTTTGTTACATGCTCGAGTCAAAGCTAACCCGTGAACTGCGAGAAAGCGGCAATACTGTTGTACAATTTGCATTTACTATCACGAATGGTGTGCAGTTAAGGCATACTTACATAAGTATACTAAACAGCTATAGCCTATAAGTGAAAGTTAAAGTAATCAACATTGGGGCTTTTTGAACCCATTCAAACCTGTACTTGACTCTGTGTAGTTTGGACAAAAGCCTTTGTAAACCTCGACCGAATACCATTGACCTTGACCTTTTGATTTTTATGAAATACACAGTAAACAAACCCAAGTCGTAAACAAACCAAAATCATACTGTATTGCGACAGAAATAAAAAAGTTATGGTTATGACTGAAAAACAATTCGATAAAAGTGAAATTAAATATTTTACCTCAAATTGATATAATAACTTTGTAGCCAAATGAATCCCAAATCAGTTAAAATAAATAATGTTTATGAACAATGAAAAATCCACGCTTTGTGATATAAATATACAGGTTGATCCAAATTTCGTTTACCGAACTTTTTGAGGCAGTCTATGTCGAACACAGATTTAAAAAAAAAGACGTGTGGCACTCGGGGACTGCCCCGGCGAAGCTATTGCATAGCATTTTTTATCAACTTACGCAATTGTAAAATATTAACCCGAATACAAGAAATAGCAATGATGACATTGACAGGAACTGTTATTCACATTTATAGTTTTTAAAACTTGACACAACGTAATGGGAACATCAAACTAATAAAAAGGTTTTAATTTAACTATTAATAGTCAAGGATCATTCGTCTAAGTAAATTTGAACTTTATTGTCAAACAGTTAAACATAATTTTCAATACAACACTCTCGTATCATTCGTCTAAGTAAATTTGAACTTTGTTGTCAAACAGTTAAACATAATTTTCAATACAACACTCTCGTATCATTCGTTTAAGTAAATTTGAACTTTGTTGTCAAGCAGTTAAACATAATTTTCAATACAACACTCTCGTATCATTCGTTTAAGTAAATTTGAACTTTGTTGTCAAGCAGTTAAACATAATTTTCAATACAAAACACTCTTTTCTTAGGTAGTATTTTCGTTACGAAATTTCTGGATTAGGTCTCCACGCTCAAGGCCTGCGATAGAAGCTATGCAATAGCTTAAAAAGACGTGTGGCACTCGGGGACTGCCGCGGCAAAGCTATTGCATAGCATTTTTTATCAACTTATGTAATTGTAAAATATTAACCCGAATACAAGAAATAGCAATAGTGACATTGACAGGAACTGTTATTCACATTTATAGTTTTTAAAACTTGACACAACGTAATGGGAACATCAAACTAATAAAAAGGATTTAATATAACTATTAATAGTCAAGGATCATTCGTCTAAGTAAATTTGAACTTTGTTGTCAAACAGTTAAACATAATTTTTAATACAAAACACTCTCCTTAGGTACTCGTATTTTCGTTACGGAATTTCTGGATTAGGTCTCCACGCTCAAGGCCCGCGATAGAAGCTATGCAATAGCTTAAAAAAGAATATGGTTATCAATCCCCGTCACAGTTTCACTGCAGCTTCTGTGTGAATATAGAAAGAGGAATTAAATGATTTCCCTGTTAGCGATCATACGGATAATTCCATTAGTCGTTTCCTTCGCTTCAAACACGGACCACGGATTCCAATTGCAGCATTTCTTGAGATCAAAATTCGATTAAATGGAATTCTGTTTGAGTTGCAGATTTAAGTAGCGTGTCTACAGCAGATAAAACTAGTAGTTCTGCGAACAGTATACCTCGCGAGCACAATTTTATGGCAACAAACCGCTTAGCTTGAGGCTTATCTTAAAAGTAAAAGAACGACGTTCACGCCTCAAGCTTTTAAGAAAATATTAAAGTTCTATGTTTACCTGTATGTTTTCGAAAGTTTTATTTAGTACTTTTTAGTTCAATAAAAGTATTTTAACATAACATCATGGCATCATCGTCATCGTATTCCTGTGGTCACCTTCCGGCACTTTCGTCAGACCCGAGACGACACCTTGGGCTAACGTAGGTTCCTAGTTTCCTACTTATCAAAACAAATCGAAAAGGCCTAAACACAACGGAGTTACCTTTTTTTGTTAAGGAGTTTAGTATAGTGACCTTCCAGATCCATCATGAGGCCCGGGACTACACCTTGAGCTACTTGGCAAGACAAAATCGACGACCGCAAAAACAACAGGGCTATCTTGTTTAGTTGAAGAGTTCTTATGGACCTGGACAGCACCTAGTGTAAGAACACTTGTTAAGTGAGTCCAAAAACGATGGCGGTGGTTTGGTTGGGGAGTTCCTATGACCACCTTCTGACTCCAGCATCAGACACTGAACACTACCATTCATTCTTAAATCGTGCGAAACTAATCTGAAGCTGATAAGAAGTAGGAATCACACGTAACTTTGGCCGAATCTTCGTATTTAGGAATTAGACCTGCAGGAACAAACCATGAACGATAGCTTGTAGTTTTAGCATTCGAAAATATATTTTTAACCAAAGACATTAAATTATTATAGTTTTTAACCAACGGTATTCTATAAATTGACCGCGATGACATTATTTTTTTCCTATCAAAAAAATATGACATCAATACGTCAAATTCAAATTTAAAAACGTTCAAGTGCGTTGACCACGCACAAATAAGGGGTCCGTAGTTGGAATTAATAATTATCCCAAGAACAAACTTTAACATTGCAGTTGGAAAACATGTCCTCCCATACATTCCAACCGCAAATGTAAGTTAGTCGATTATTATTACTCGTTAACTTGTAAAGCATAGTAGGTAATTAGCTGTGATAGTTTTCCTTTTAATTTCGTAAATGTATCCCTGAATCTAAACCCTGAAGGATACATTTGTTTTAAATCGTTTCGATACCATTTCTTCGAATAAAACTGAGGTCTCGGGGTGCCTTAATTTAATTTACACAAAAAAAATGCCACTGGACGCAGCTGGAGCAGACGCTGGGTTTAGCCAGCGTCGGATTGGATGAATGCTTGGATATTCGCGAACCTCTATACAAGATGCTATCCGGCGTTACAGAGAGACCGGTTCCTACACAAGAAGGTCAGGGCAAGGTCATATAAGGTGAACATCAGAGAGAGATCATCCTTACATCGTCACAAACATTCTTGAAAATCGGTTCACAACGGCTTCTGAGGCTCGTGACCGCTTGTTTGAGGTACGAAATGTAAGAGTGAGCTAAAAAAACAATAAGACGAAGGTTAGCAGAGAGGGATCTGAGAGCATTTCGACCTGCTCGAGTCCCAGAACTGACCACAACTCACAGAAGAGCGAGACTTAGATTTTCTCGAGAACACTTAAATTGGAGTACGAAACAATGGAAGGCAGTTCTCGTCTCTGATGAATCATGAATCGCTTTACGAGGTCCTGATAGACGTCAGCGCGTGTATAGACACCGCAGTGGAAAGTTCGCTGAAGGTGCTGTGGTTGAAACAGTGGGATTCGAGGGGGGCTCGATAATGGTTTGGCGTGGCATTTGTTACGACGCATGTACAGAGTTGATCATCTCCGATAGAGGCTCCGTTAATGCTCACAGGTACGTGACAGAAGTCCTAGAACCTTGTGTGATTCCGTTTGCGCCATTCATCGGCGATCATTTTGTTTTAATGCACGGCAACGCTCGTGCACACACTCCGAGAGTTGTCATCGATTATGTGGACGCCGTCAATATTCAGCGATTACCATGGCCAGCTTGGAGTCCAGACCTGAACCCGATAGAACATGTATGGGACAACCTGAAAAGACGGCTCCGGAGTCGTACACCAGCTCCAACGACCATCAGTGAGCTAAAAACTGCAGCTGTTGAGGAGTGGGTGAACATTTCCTAAAGCGACATCCAAGACATAATGAACGGGATTTCAAATCAGTTGCAAAAGATCATTAGAGCCAGAGGAGGAAATACGCATTATTAATCCGATATTTAGACCTCACTTTTTTTGTAAATTAACGATTACCTAATTGTTGTTTTTGTACGAAAACTGCATATTCTCATTTATTTATTTTTTGTCTTAATAACACCATTTCACAAGTTACACATATTTAATTTTGTTTCGTAAATGTTCACCCAATGTAATATTATAACAAAATTAATATGATAAAATTTTAAAGAAATTGTCAAAATGTGGGTGGCCGGTTAAATGTGCCCCTGAGTGTATATCAGTTCCTTGTTGACTACAGAACCCTAAAAACCAGACAAATTATGAGTAAAAAATTTGTAGGCCAGCTACAAAAATTTACAAATAGGTTTGAATAAATAGCGAGTAATTTACTGCATTTGAGGAGGTATTCTGCTCATCATGCCGCAGATCCTCATCAGATCATCACCAAAATTTTTTGAGACCATCCTATAGTTACTACCTTTCAAATGAAAAAAGAACCATTGAAATCGGATCTCATAAAGCAGAGATATCCAGTAGCCCCCCTTTTGCCCCATTTTGGAGGAACTACCCCTCCAATCAAAAATACCCGACGACAAAAAATTACAAAAAAATCGTTATACCTGTATGCCAAGTTTCATCCAGATCGGTTGTAAAATACGACCTGTACACGAGTACGTACAAACTGACACACGAAAGAAAATTTTGCCAGTTGATGCAGAGACGCTTCGCTCGCTACGCTCGCTCGGTCAATTAAGATTTTGTTGTTCTTGTAACTTCCAATGAAAATAGGGTTTGTTTTTAAATGATTTAGTTGTCCTGCTTTTATTTTTTAGGGTACCGTGCCTCAAAAGTAAAAAACGGAACCCTTATAGGATCACTTGTGTGTCTGTCTACTGACTGGCTGGGTGTCTGTCTGCCTGTCCGTCTGTCACAGCCAATTTGCTCCGAATCTTATGTGATCCAGTGATCAATTTAGTTGAAATTTGGTACACATGAATTTCTGTGAACAAAACGGACGTGAATCGTAAATATGTTTTTCAACTACAATATTAAGTTTGTTCTTGGGATAAGTTCATCCCAACTACGGTTCGGTACGGTTTACCACGCATTCGGCAGATTTTTTTGTATTAAGTTCTGTAATTTCATCATTACCAGGATTAGGTATTTTGTTCCTTTTATCATATTACTTCTAGTCTCAATCAATCTTCCTAGCCTTTTTCCCAACTATCTTGGGGTCGGCTTCCAGTCTAACCGGATGCAGCTGAATACCAGTATTTTACATGGAGCGACTTCCTATCTGACCTCCACAACCCAGTAACTGGGTAATACGGTACCCCTTGGTAAGACTGGTGTCAGACTTTCGGGCTTCTGACGACTCGTAACGACTGTCAAAGATCCACAAATGACAGCCGGGACCAACGGCTTAACGTGCTTTCCGAGGCACGGAGGAGTCTCGGTATGTAAACATGGTCACCCATCCACTGACCAACCCCGGCAAGCGTAGCTTAACCTGATGGATCGACCCGTGCGGCTTGTTATTACTTAGCCACGAGCTCCTCTCCTATATTACTTCTAGTCTAAAGAAGAAATATGATTAAATTCTGATTCTCTGAAATCTTCAACAGAAATAACGCTGCACATTTTCTTTCAAAGGCAGGTTTCTTGAAAGACACCGTAATTGAATCTTCCGGAGATCGAAACCTCGGATATTTGCAGTACAAAGATATGGACGTTTCTTGCATTATTCTTGAGTAAAGAAATTTTACTCCTTGAATTCTCGTGAGCCAATAAATTCTTGAAGAGAAAGAATATTATACTCATAGGGCTACTAGGAAACCAAAAAAAATGGCACCCGCGCCATTTTTTTTGGTTTCCTAGTAGCCCTACTTATATGCCTGTTCTGTGATACGAGAAAATACTTAAAAGCTTATATAATTGCACTAAGCAGTCTAAATAAAGGTTTGTTTAAAAGTAACTCAAAAGTTGTGGTTTTTCAGGGGCAATATTTACCTGATACTCTAAAAACTGATTGGCCTTCTAATGATGTAGGTAAACTTTTTTAAATTATTGAACCCCTCAAAACTTTTTGCGCTGTTAATGATGCAGACATTTATATTAAATGAGCCTCTTTTAAAATTTTCTCACTGTTGGTCAGTAACCAAGGTAGGATACCCCGACCTACTAGTATTTTATATGGAAGGACTGCCTATCTGACCTCCACAACCCAGTAATACCATACCCCTGTAAGACTGGTTGCCAGACCTTCGTGCTTCTGACGACCCGTAACGACTGTCAAAGATCCATGAACCAGCCGGCATCAACGGCTTAACGTGCTTTCCGTGTATGTAACGATGGCCACCCATCCACTTATTAACAACGGCAAGCGTAGCTTAACCTGGATGTCTATTATTTCTTAGCCACGAGCTACTTACTCTACACACACACTCATACATTTTTTTTTTAATTTACATATTATTTTTACTTATTTTATTTTATAATCCCAAAATAGGAATTAAATATGTATAACAGGTTCACAAAAAGAGACTATTCCTTTATATTAGTGTTCAATACTTAATATGTATTTTTAGGAAAGCAACATGGAATTATTTGAGCCTCGATTACATACTGACGAAATACCTACATGTTGTATTTTTAGATTTGTTAAAACCACGCCATGTGAAGTGCCTCGATTGCATGGTATTGGCTCGTGGTTATATCTTATCGTATCTATACGCGGACACAAAGGGCGTTCCACAGCTTTTGTCGTATCAAATTGGCCACTCGAGCGTTATCATCATACATTTTATACGCGAAATTGGTAAACGTGGAAAGTCTTTGACATTTAGCTTTGATAAATCAACATATAGTTGACTAACCTTCATACAAATAATTGAAAATTCTCACTCATAGCGTCAGATATACATACATTAAATCACACCTTCCCATGGGGGTAGGCAGAAGATACAGAACGTCACCTGCTTCGATCCTTAGAATCCTTACATACTCCTTTTGCTCCGTATACTTTCATACATCTGGGGGCCTACTCCCTTAGCGGACTCCGTTGTTTCGGGCGTTTTGTGCTCTGTCTGTCTCACTTACGAATACGAGAGTTACGCGATAGAAAGAGAGTCAACTGCTAAGTGAATATAACTGTAGGTAATTAGCGCTGTGCGATCTGAATTGCACTTTATTGTATAGTAGCAAGAGTCGCATTTTATTTAAATAATTATGCGGAGTGTCCCATCTGTACTAGTCGTTTTTTTTTTTTACTAGATATGCTACTACTGCCAACTGATGCTTGACTAAAATAAAATTTAAATATAACCAATAAAATAGCAATATATCCAGGCTCTATCTTTTTGTCTTGAAAACAGCAAACTAATGGCAATTAAATTATTGCCAAACCACTCCCGACACATATTGCGTTTTCGCTTAAACACGCGCAGTTGACGTTTCGTTTCGCACGATCTGTGCGTGGGCGCCTCCCACGGGAAATCACGACAGCCACCTGTTCAATAGGTACCTTAGCTGCGCTTACACGGGCAATTTTCCAGCAACTATTGCTTGGCAACTGTTGCCAGATAATGGAGCAATCTAGTTTATTAAATTGCGTCATATCGCTCCATATGGTGCGGCAGTATCTCTAGCAGCAATTGCTGCAGCTTGACATTGCATTAAATTGCTTGTTACTTCATATTTGACCAGTATTCCCCAGAACAATGAAGTTGCCCGTGTAAGCGCCCCGGACGGCACGGAGGCACGATGGGCATCACTCAAATTAAATTCCATTATGTTCATAGTCTATGCCTTTGTGTCAGAGAAACGTGATTTGCGACCCCTGGACACGCCATTATTAAGAAATGCAAGGAAGTTTTTTTACAGTTTTTATTTATCACACTGCAACGTCTATTGTTGTTGATATATCGTTTAGTTTTTGTACAATGCTCAAGAGTGTTCATTGCTTGTTCTTTGTGAAATGTTTACTGACGCTGAACATCATAAATAGTAGCAAAAGCAGAAAGCGTAACACGCAAATATGGAGCTGGGGCAGTCCCTAAATACGAGTTATTAAAAAGGATTAAGCAATAAGTAACTTACGATACATGTTTACTCACAAAATTTATGTTTAAAACGTGACTAAACTCTAAGAAATACGCAAACTTGACATGATATAATAACTTTCAGAGCCTATAGCTGCATATCATACTACATTATACCCACCTGACCTATTTCCTCGGGCCGACTTGACCCTTTAATATCATGAAAGGCCGTTGCAAATTGTCAATTCAACATTTCTGTTTAACAAACTATCAAGCGAAATGAATTTAACATTCAAATTTTCCACGAAATCTTCAGAAGAGACAACAAAGACAATTTTAAAACTAACTCCAAGAATTTTAAAGTTAAGTTTTAAAATATTAAATTAAAATAGTTTTAACGTTATCCCTCCGGTCTTATAAAAGTCGTGTGGACCTCTTGAGACATACAAAAGTTGGTTGTTATTGCAATTTGAATGCAGTGTATGAATGTCCCAAGTTCAGCGTTGAGACTTGGCAGAAACTCTCGTATGGTCCACCCGCTGGGAAATTAAAACTGCAGTAGTTATAAAGGTCTCGGTGGTCCGCAGTTATTAAAACGTTTAGATGCGAGACAAACGAAGTTCGGAAAATTGTTTGGTATTGTGGTGAGAAAATAAATATTCTATTAGTCTAGTGCCAGCTTCCCTGAAAATAAATATTCTATTAGTCTAGTGCAAGCTGCCCTGAAAATATTGACTGTTTCTTACACCGAGTAGAATAGGTACCTAGTTTTAATGTAGCTTGATGAAATACATACCTACTAATATATTAGATAATTATTCTTCTTTTTACCGAGTAGATGGTAAAATAACATATACAATACATATTTTAAGCAATAACACAACAACACAATAATTATAATAGACACAAAACAACAAAACAATACTAAATATATACACGCCAACAATACAATACAATTTTTTTTATTACATGCCTATCATTATACATCTTCATCTAGGCAGATGAAGATTTATATTAATAGATATG
Source organism: Conistra vaccinii (assembly GCA_948150665.1). NCBI lineage: Eukaryota > Metazoa > Arthropoda > Insecta > Lepidoptera > Noctuidae > Conistra > Conistra vaccinii. The sequence continues at coordinate 24,627,039 of OX411316.1, forward strand.
TTTTAATTTATTATGGCCGGCTTCCAGTATAATCGCATGCAGCTGAATATCGTATCCAGTATTTTTCATGAAGCGACTGCCCGACCGACTTAACATATTAATACATATCAGCAATTCACAATTTTGCACAAACCATGTCTTGATACGTCCTTAGATCTAACATGATTCTTTGAACTCCTTGATATTTCGATCGTTGACACTTCATAGTAGTCAAGTATCCCGCACAGTCATACATACAGACCTTTTCACACCCAGACGTGTTTACCAAGTACGTTTAGTGCTAGTTACCACTACCAGACATTTTCCCCCACTGTCTGGTTCTTTGACCTTGTAACGAGGCGTAGCTGTACAGTCAACAGCGTCTATGGTAACAATTTCACTTTGACAGCTCCTTTATTTGAAAGCAGTAAGGGCGTTTCTCGTAGTTCCTAAGGTATGGTTGAGGGTACTCAATATATTCCCCTGCGTGCCTCCTTTAAGCCGGTCTTAAATCTTTAAACACGTCCTATGAATATTTTACTATCTACATCTCTTATCGTTAAAATGTTTATTGGTGTATTTGTATTTGCTTGTAACCGCTGCGGTGTAAGTAAAATTGAGACGGTGAGATGGTTTTGTTGTTCTAATATTAAATATCGTGATGTTTGCACAGTACCACTCAAAGAACACAGATATGTATGGAGATGGAACTTGGAGAGGGCTATGTTTTATAGCTAATACATTAACAACTGCAATGTAAATTTTGATAATTCGACAACATTCATTGCGTTACTTACGTTGCCGACCAGACGATTTTTTAAATATATGCAGCAATGGATTAGCATTTTAATTATAACGCCGATGGGGTGTGCAACAGTGAATTGTGTATTAATTCCCACAAGATTGCTTATTAATTTAGTGAACCACTTTTTGACTAAACAAGAGCCATAGGCCATAAGAGATCTTGCATGAATAGTCGCGACCAAGTTATTACAATGTTATTCAATCTCATGTAAATTATGATATGAATCCGTCACAACTTCTGCACAATTGTGACGATGAGCGTGAAGATAAGATTTTATGTAAAAGCAAATAGTTTCTTCAAGTTTATGAGCAGAATTTATTATACAATTGTTTGATACTATCTTTTACACGACACGAATTTATAGACCGATTCACTCGATAGTATATCATAAACCTAAATAGAAAATCTGTTAGAAAATGTATCGCGAAATCTTTTACAGCGAATTTTATTATTTTTTCTGCCCACAACATAAACTTTATTTCAGTAAAAAACCGCTTAAAAATGTTACTAAAACACTTTAGTGCCGTCATAACAATTTATTTTAACACCTGCCGAAACAATTTCATAAGGCCACCGTAACGCGTGTGGCTTTGCGTCCATATAAAAGTAAATCTCCTACGTTAATCGCTCAGGTCGTCGAACACTTAATGAAGTGGGGTGCCGCTTTATGCTTACCTTTAAAGGGGGCGAACCACGTACGATAACGACCGAATCCGTCCGATCTCAATCGAAGTTCGTAATCTTAGTACGTTGGCATAGAGTCTATTTTTGTTAGGTCATTGATATTAGCGTGGGTGCAATTCTATGAATGTGTGTCACGAGCAAGGGCACAGATGAATGCTAGGGTTTCTTACCAAGAAACTTTCGATATTCTATAAATGGTGGCGTAGTGTATTGCCCTTTCACTCCATTGACATGAAAATAACAAGGACGCGTGCTATTTATAAAGCGATTATAAATGTCATGTTTATGAATCGGGCAGCGACAACCTATTATTGGTTTCCGAACTATCAAAAGTAGGTCAAAAATGGAAGAATGCATGGAATTAGTATGAAGTTTTTATTTTTAGAATATTGTCTGTGGCGGGATGTCGGATGCGGTGTGTGGTGTACAGTGTAAGGCTCCTGGACAAACCATGTCTCATATGCTGGTGTGTCCAAAGTCTCCACACAACTGCACTTCAGAGCACCAAAAAATTGCCACTGATCCCTCGATTGGCGTGGCCACCTACTCGGGCCAACTCGTTTGGTATAATGTTTTACCATCGACTCGAAAAGTAGAAGTGTAAGGCTTGTTTGTGTGCAGTGCGGTGTTGCACTACCAAAAGACTAATTGATAAACTTCCATTTAACAACTGGATGAATGGATAACAAATTCTCATTAATAACAAAGGTACTGCGATAAAACAAGCTTATTGGCGATTGTCAAATGTTTTGATTGTCGCCATATTGTCCCCTAAAGGATTGTAAATTGTATGTTTTATAGGTTGTCCCTTATTCTGCAGTTGATATTTACGGTAAATGACAATAATTATTTATTTATAGCATTGACGATTTACAGAACATAATTTTACAGTATATTTATTTTTATCAATCTCGTGCTTTCATCGGATTTTATCACATGAGAGCTGATAACATTTGACCGGAAAATGAGGAAAATGTTGTGAGGAAAGCTTTGAATATGAATGTCGATGGCTATAAGAGCAGGGAAAGACCAAATAACGATGGATGGACTGTGTGAAAGATGATATGGCTAGAAAGATTTGTAAAGAAATTGTCTAATTTTAATGAAAAAATGTTGTTGTGTTAAATAATATAGGTGTAGAAGTTTATTTCATTTATTTTAGCAACATGCATTAACTAAAGTCAAAGTTATTTATTTGCTACTAACATAGTATTAGTAGGTATAAATAGGTATATGTGGTAGGTAAGCAGGTTAGGTAGCAGTTAGGGTAGGTAGGTAGGGTAGGTAATTAGGTAGAAATAGGTAATTAGGAAAGGTAGGTGCGCCGTAGATAAGTAGGTACTTAGTGCTAACCGTGCGAAGCCGGGCCGGGTAAAGCTAGTTACTTATAAATAAAAGGATTTCTCTTGCTACATCAGACTATATTGTACAAAATAGAATGTAAGTAGTACGCTAAATTTTAATTACAACATTCCGTCAATACAGGTATTTATTTACGTTATTTTTAATAGTCATAATTCAAATTCAAATTAGAAAGTCATTTATTCAAACTAGGCTGAGAATCAGCACTTTTCGAACGTCAAAATTACATAAGACAGTCCCCCAAAAACGCCCGCCCTTCACCACTTCCTAGTGCTTTTGCTGGAAAGAAGAAGTGGCGCAACAAACTCCCCAGCAGCGCAGCTGTCTGTTCAGTTACGAAAAAAAACTTGATTCTATACAATAGTATGCAAATATTTTACATTACTCAACACAAAACATTAAATAAAATATATTTGCCATAATGACAGCTAGCACACGCCAATGTACCAACGAAAAAAAATATCGAAATCTAAACTCAAGCGAAAATAAAAACTAAAAACGTAAACAGAACTTAATACCCGAATTATAAAGCCTCCTGGCATAAAGGGCGTGCCCGCTTACATTATATACATACAGCATACAGAAATCTATTATTTCTTACTTATTATTTTTACACATCCCATTGGACTATGCGAGTGAGGGAAGAGAGAGTGCACTCGTGTCTGCGCATACACTTGTGCACTATAATATCTCCCACGCCGAAGGCTAGTCTCCATTGAGATTGGCCGCCGTGGCTGAATATTTTTACACAAATAAGTTTTCTCAATATGAAATTGTATCCACAACGGTTTAAGGTAACTGAATAGTACCCTGTATGTACCACCATTCATTTCAATGTTACTGAATATTATTGTCGATTGGAGTGTAGTTTTAACATGAGGTACACACATCAACACCGTCTAGGGATACTTTGAAAAAAGTCGATAAAGTTCTTAAACTCAAAAAATACTGGCCGGTTTTAAAATCTTTTGAAGAGAGCTTATTTTGTAGACCTTTTTGGATGATCGAAATTTAAATGATCGAAATAGTATATGCTGCCATGATAGTAGGTACTTACTAATTCCATGTCATTACTCCGACTAGTAAATAGTTATCTGTGGAATTTATATCGCATAATATTAGCATGAAATACAAAATATTATTTTTAAGTTGCAGTAAATCGCCCATGTTATATAAAATACGTTATTAATCGGCGTTTTTAGTATTTGTTGATTATAAACAGTATATGGTACATGATACACACAAGTTTCAAATTCCTAATTTGTTTAGTTGTTGAGATAGAGCTCGTACAAAAATGGTCTAAAACAGACAATTTCTACGGCCCCCTAATTCATCATTTTTTAAGATAAAAACAAATTAAAATTATATTTATTTTCTACTTGATGAGCTCTAGACAATGATACCCCACATGCCAGGGTCAGATTAATTTATTTTCAAAATTTAATTTTATTGTATGGCGACCCCCCTTTAATTTTTAATTTTATTATTTGTTGCTCTTGCGGCAATAGAAATGCTCAATCTGTGAAATTTTCAACTGCCTACCTATTACGGTTCATGAGATAGAGCTCGCTGACAGACAGACGGACAGCAGAGGCTTATGAATAGGGTTCCGTTTGTCACCCTTCGGGTACGGAACCCTAAAAAGGGACATGTTGCGCCGACCCCAAATAAATTGGGATAAGGGCAGGAGAATGATATATCATAATGCATTTTTTGCTATACTTATAGATACTATTTAATAATGTTTAGTTGAATACTGAACAGTCCACTTCAAACTTGGAAATATTCAAGCTTATTTTAGTGCAAAATTCTCAGTTCATTCTCACAGAAATAATTTAAAGTTTCTTCATAAATTTAAAATACAGTATCGTTGAGTTCATTACAGTATCGTAGATTGGCTCTGGATAATGACTAGGAGTTTCAATCACTATCTCGATACTTGATACTTCTTGTTCATTGAAGACTTAATTAACGAGTTTACTGGAACAACTTGAATTATCAAAACTTTTTGCTGTGATGTTTACCGGTTGGAGGGGTATGGGTGTCGGTTTTATAACAAGTAATTTTCGGAATCGCATCTGTGATATCTCTAGTTATCACTTACCAGCAGAGATGGTCCACCTTCTTGTTTTCCTCCCATACCTACGTGTACTAAAGTAGTACGGATCACCGGCATCATTCGCCTGTAATGTTCATTCGCCTGTAATGTAACGTTACATATTCGATTTTAAGCATTACGGTACAATACTGCCTCCCTGACTGACGAGCATTCGCCTGTAATGTAACATTTCAGATGAAATATTACAGACATTGCGCACTGTAATGCTCGGTTCTCCTAGTTACGTACTGTAATGCTTTTTTGTCTTCCCTCACTGATGTAATGCTCGAATTGTATCATTCAGGTTGCGCACTGTAATGTTCGGTTCTTCTCCTTCACTGATGTAATGCTCGACTCTGAACATTATATCACAGGCGATTGCTCCCGGTGAGGGAGCATATTCACCATTTCTTCCTGACATATTATGTACCCATAGATCTCGCCCCCTGTTACATGGGACTTAAACAAAATTGACGAAATATTGGCGTACTATAGCTGCACCTAACCCTTCGAGGAATACATGAGTGATGTTATGTATCTTATGTATGTCTATGTATGCACCTATAGGAACGTAGTTTTTCGGTTTAACACTTTTTCTCTTTCGCTCTCTGTACAAAGTCCTCTTTGGAACGTCATTCTTCTCGACTACAAATTGCAAGTAAGTATAGTCTCAAGCTGAATGGAAACAACACGCGTACCTACCTCAACAGTTTACCCCACAAAATTTAAAGGCCGCGTATGACACCGTTATAAAAACCTCATTTAATCATCGCAGGATTAATGCACTCTGACGCGCGGTTAGGCTGCGAACACGGTGTAATTAGAGAGAGGGCGAACGTTGTCATGCTACGCGTCTGTGTGACGGAGTATCTAACGAGTAGGAATTGGAACTGGGGCAGTCGATGTTGAGATTTTAGAAGTGAAAACTTCTTTAGGTTGTACACTTTTTTTAGATGGGTAAAAAATGTTAAACTCGCGTCAGGCGTCAGGACACGTGACCGTGACGTGATCGAAAATTCGTAAGACGTAGGGAGAGTAGAATTTCTTGACAGCGCACTCTGTTTTATTTTTCTGGAATTGTTTTAATGAAGCTACAGCTTTCGCTCTTGTACTGACAGCAAGCCACATCGACGCTAGAAAGGCAAATTGTATTAACGACCATTGCATAAATTGTTCAATAAATTGATTTGAAGTTCTACTTTTCACAAAAAAAATCATAGTTAATTAACTACTGGAGTATTCTTGATGAAACTGAGAATAGTTATTATTTAATATGTTTATTATTTAATTCCTAAGTCAAAAAAAATGTACTTAAGTTTTTTGATATATTTTTAGGAGATAATACAAGGTTGTGAATAATCTTGGTTAGGTAAAATTGACTTAAGTCACAATTTCAACATTAGAGGTCCTGTAAAAAATGTTTTAACGATCGAATAGCTGCATACAACCTACAACTAAAGTATCTTACGTTCTATTTAGTAAACTTTAATATTCCAATAAAATGTTTTATCAAACCGAGCATATTCAACCGATGAAAACCAAAAAATCTAATCTCACTCATTAAACTTAGTTCCATCTAGGATCAAGGTATTATATCCCAATATTATTATATTTTTTAGCGATAGTTAAAAAATAAAATACAAAATAAAGAAGTATAAAATTGTTTATTATACAAAAGCACACTTCACAAACTTATACAGTTGATAAGTGACAACATAAACGTAAAACAACTTCTTTATAATTAAAAAAAACTAAATCAACTTTGAGATCACTGTCAGTCACATGAAAATTCAATCTTATGTTACATGTTATTCACAACAAAACAAAATAAAAAACAACTTATACATTTATAATTAAACAAGAAAACTACTTAAATTTGAGATCAATCAGTCACATGAAAATTATGCAGATGTTCGTATAATAATTATTGCAACAAAAAATAAAGCAACTTATACATTTTAATTAAACTACTCAACTTTGACATCAATCAGTCCTATGAAACATATCATACAGATGTTTCAACAATTAAACAATAATAGTTTATAATTATAACTCAATAGATCCGATAATAATTTTTTTACAATATTTTTGGTACGTGCTTTTTTTGCAGGTGTGTCTTTCTGAAAATAAAGTTCTATGAGCACAACATACTTTCATGATCTGATACAGTAATATACATAACATACACTGCACACTCATAAGCTATAAAATGCTTAAAATTGAATCAAAATGTTACATACGTCTGCATTTCCTGGTTCATCCACCTGTGTCATAATGTTTTCAGCCTCAAAGTTTGTAACCTCATCGAAAGCCTGATAAGTTATAATTGAACAAATAAATATAAAAATAAATGACAACCTATTTTCATTAATCACTTCTAAATAAAAGTACTTCTTACCTGATCAGTTACTGCATCTATCAGATCAATATTTATTTGACTGCTAATTTCAATATTATTGAAAGTTTCGTAAGTTTTTTCTGTATCAGAGTTTTCAATGTAATCACAATCCTGAAAATAAGTTGTAAATAAGTTCATTAAATTCTAATCTTAGCACCAAACCAGGTAGTCCGGTGTTTAAATTTTTCAGAAGATAATATAGGTACCTATAACAATAAACCCGGATTTCAAAAAATATAAATTGTATTTTACAACAGATGCTAAATTATAATAAGATTGTTTAATAATATCGTAATTAATTGATCTTACAAATAGGTATCCACATAGAACTTATAGACTTACATCATCCTGAGTACAATCCTTATTTATTATTATTGTTGGCGACAGCGGTTTAAGCGAAGAATATTGATTAAAGTAATTATTGTGGCCAATATCCTGAAATAAACAATGCAAACAGTGTAAGAAATACATGATAATAAAAAATCGAAATCGTAATAAATATTATCAAGGTACTAATTACATTTTATTAAAATGATTAGGTAGGTTAACTACGCAATTGTAGATAAGTGTGGTAAGGTCCAAAACCTAGTTATAGTAGGTAAATAGCATACATACTTGATTGTTGGTTTCCTCAATAATAATATTCGATTGGTCTGCTACTACGTTTTCGTCCTAAAAACGATTTATGTAAAATGTAGGTTTTTAATAATACGTAAGTACTCGCTTCATGCATTTTGATTTAGTAGGTACTTTAAGATTTACACTAACCTGTTCACAATCAGCTGAATTTGGTTCAATATCAAACCTTAATCTCCTTCTTAGTCTAACGTTTTTTAATATTTTCTTGCATCGTTCGGACGCCATGATAAATTAATGTTTTACACTCCTAAGTGAAAACAATTTTCGAGTAGAAGCAGCGGGCAATTCGTGCGTGACATCGACAGTGCGTGGTCGACTGAAGCGCCCTCGCAACGGCCAGACCTCATACGCAGCGCTTCGTGAGCATAAAATGCGCTCCTTGAGTACAGCTTATCCACCACTTTTTCACCCAAAAAAGATTTTTTAAGTAGGCTTAACTTACTTAATACAAAAAACTTTGCTTAAATTAAAGTAGCTTAAATGCTAACGATGCGTCAAAACCGTTTCAGGTAAAAATGTATGATCGACCAACTTGCTATTGAACATTGACGACAAAATGCGCTTAACGTCCAAGTGATTGAAATTAGCTGAAAGGTACAGTGTATTAACGGAAAATAAACAAAAAAGTACACGCATATAAATTGTTTTATTTTCAAAATTGGATAAAGTGGCCAATAAGTAAAAAGGTTTATTGATAAAAAAAAAATTAAAATGATTTGATAAAGTGTTTTAACATCAAATCTTTATTTAGACAAAAAAAAGCAAAATGAATTATGGCCATTTTTTTGACGTTATGTACGGTTTATGAAACAATTGACGAAAATGGTTGGATTTAAAACAAAATTAAATACGAAAATGACTGAAATCACCGTTGTATTAACGACCACAAAAGTGCTCGGATTTAACTGGAACCTAGACCATTCGAAAGAGAAAAATCTGCCGATTCCAACAGTGTAAATAACTCAATTTTGACCAAAGTGGTCGTTAATACAATATGCCTTTCTACACTCTCCAAAGACTGCCCCGCTTTTTTTTATTATGGAGCCAGGTATCTGTGTCTTGTTTTGGGCCTTGTTCAAGTTCTATGCCTTGAGTTGGTTGTGTGAAATCTGGAACATCGAGGGAATATATTTCAGGCCTGTTTCACAGTGGTCCGGATTCGAAAGACAATTATTTACCACATCGAAAAACGAAAAAGTATTTGTTTGAATTTAACTAGCAGATAAGTTGATCAGTAGTAACGGTGAAACAGACTATAGAGTAAGCCCAGGTTCGCACGGACGTATTTTTATCGAGGCGATTATTTTTCGTACACAGGATTTTCAACTCTAGGTTTTGAGCTGAGCATTGAGAATCCAACAGAGCGCATCCAGCGCGTGTCCGCGTCAAGAAAACACACTGTTGGATACCTATTCAACTCTCGGCGCTTAGCAGAGCGTCGAAAACCCAATACCTGGGGTTAATGAAAAACGAGCTAAGAAAAAACAAAACACAATCTAGAAACGTTCTTTTACGTCAAGTAAAATATAAAAGCAATGGAAAACTATTCTAAGTGGCATAATGATAGGTTACTACATAGCAATACATTACCTTGAAAAAAGCAATACATTACCTTGAAAAATTTCGTACACAGGATTTTCAACTCTCGGTTTTGAGCTGAGCATTAAGAATCCAACAGAGCGCATCCAGCGTGTATCCCTGCGCGTCAAGAAAACACACTGTTGGATATTCAACTCTCGGCGCTTAGCAGAGCGTCGAAAACCCAATACCTGGGGTTAATGAAAAACGAGCTAAGAAAAAACAAAACACAATCTAGAAACGTTCTTTTACGTCAAGTAAAATATAAAAGCAATGGAAAACTATTCTAAGTGGCATAATGATAGGTTACTACATAGCAATACATTACCTTGAAAAAATACCTACCTACCTACATAAAATTACCTACCACACTATTTCTCACCCTGAACGGCATGAAATATTAAAATAGCTATATTTTCATGAAACATATTGTTCATTCTGTGTCGCTTGTAATACTTCGTTATTAGGTCATGTCAGAAGCTCGCAGATATTACTAGGCCACGTTATGTGGCTAGACTACACAGTGGTTGTGACGTCATCACGTCAGACACATGTAGGGAAACACCATGTTGATATAAATAGTGGACGCATAGATTAAGCATTTAAAAGGGCACGTGTTATTCGGCACGAAAGTGTGTCGCTTGGTATTTTATGGTATTTGCCTAGCCTTTTCCCATTAACGTTGGGGTCGGCTTCCAGTCTAACCGGATGCACCTGAATACCAGTATTTTATATAAAGCGACTGCTTATCCACCACAACCCTGTAACTGGGTAATACGATACCCCTTGGTAAGACTGGTTGTCAGACTTTCGGGCTTCTGACGACCAGTAACGACTGTCAAAGATCCACGAATGACAGCCGGAACCAACGGCTTAACGTGCTTTCCGAGGCACGGAGGAGTCTCAGTATGTAAAGATAGTCACCCATCTACGAACCATTCCTGGCAAGCGTAGCTTAACCTGATGGATCGACTCGTGCGGCTGTTATTACTTATCCTCGAGCTCCTCGAACTCTGACACCAAGTGACTAGCTTGGTGTCAGAGTTTTAAAGCCGCCTATGACCTCTGACCTGTCTTCACATGCGTTCGAGAAATATTTCTCAGGAATTTTTTGCTCACGATGTTTTCCTTCACTGTTATTGAAGCAAGTGATAATTATACATTACGCACATGAATCCGAAAAGTCAGAGGTGCGTGCCTTGAGTTTTTACTCGACACCTATGACGTAGCAGTCCCGAAGGTCACACCCATAGAAATATATTATATCTATGGTCACACCACTAAGTTATCACTGCTCTAGGGTGTCAGTGAACTTTAGTATGCATTTATTTAGCAATTAAACCACAGTCGGCTCTCTTACGACGTCAATCGAACGAGATTGTAATGAATGTTAACTTGACATAGATTCGATACAAATTGTAGTTAAATTCATTATTTTATGTAAGCAACTAAAATTCAATTCGATCCGATCCTGGAAGTTTTGAGCAGTACCTAAACCAGCTGGGGCCTCAATTCCTATCCATTGTAATCTGTAGTAAAATTTTATGTCAACTAAAATGATTGATTAATGTTATTTTGTTTAACCAATGACAAGAATTAATATATAATCGGCTTTATTTACTGCCACTATACTTTCTGAATAATATGGCAATAACTAAATGGAAGTATTCAGATGAGCTTTCAATATTTTGGAACGAAGTTCCTTTTCGCGCGTTGCGAAAGGGGGCTAGACGGAAAAAATTGGGACCAAAAGTTGTAACGACACTTTTTATTTTTTATTATAACGCCATCTGTGAGCGATCACAGGTACTAATTAGTGGCTGCATGCCTTTGTGAGGTTAATTTTTTATTATAACGCCATCTGTGATCGACCACAGGTACTAATTAGTGGCATGCCTTTGCGAGGTTCATTCCATAACTTCGTTCCATCCGGGTGTCCCTTGACACCTCTCAGCTTTTTTTTCTTTAAATCAAAATATTTTATTTCACATAAACCTACATGGGCACTTTATGAAACGTCAGAAGCTAGGTGCACGGTTCCAATTGGGCGTTTCCTATGGAAAAGAGCCGGCAAGAAACTAGACTACTGTAGACTCGTTACACTTTTAAAAATAATTGGGTTTTCCAATATATTCAAATAGTTTGGAAATTCCAAAAGTGCACGCCTCATAACACACATTCATAAACGAAAAAGAAATTCAAAACATAGTTTCTAACAAAAATTTACAATTTATCACTTTTCATGAAGTATGTTTTGACTGCTGTTTTACCCATCAATATAGGTAAATTTCTAACCTCGCAATCCTTACGTAATATCAAAGACTATTTACAAAGATATTTACTTAGCGGTTGCTAGGCAACACATTAAGTCAAGGTTGGAAATATTTAGATAAAGATATTATATTTTAGTTAGTATTTTATCAATTATAATTAAACTACTTTGAATAAAAAACCCATTTTCAATAGTGTTCCTTCTATGGCCGAAACCAATGTATTAAAAAAAATTGATTTTATCGCAAGCTACAATGTTTTCAAGGTTCATAAATTGACGGACAGGAATTTTTTTTCAACTATTTTGATGTTTTTTTCATTTCTGCTGCATTAAATCAATTGGTAAAAAGTACAGTATTAATCTCCATAGGTTCTGTGTACTAGCAGGAGTGTAACAATAAAAACAGTTGCAGAAATGGGGCAAAAAATATTTTTCGATCGTAGAGCACACTCTAATGCTTCGCATTACGAGTCGTGCAATAACAGTGTTAATAGGTATGGGAGGACAGTGTAGGCCTATAAACAAATACCAGGCACTTAACAAAATAGAAAATGGTCGGCAAATCTACAGTCTGCTAACTCTTTTCGTGTCAACGACCTTCTGACCCAACCTTTCTTTGGTTAATTCAATTGACTGGGCTGTCAAACATGTCAATAGCTATAAAATCATTGTACGCTGAATAACTAGAACATAAATATAATATTTAGTTTATATATCTGCGAACTTAATTTAGCTTCGAGCAAAGACATTAAATTACTTAAATCTCTTTGGCTTCGAGGCAGATTTCCTAGATAAAGTAAAATAATTTATTTCAATTAGGCACATAAAATGCAGTTTTGACAGTCAAAGATTTACAAAAAAAATAATAGAATTGATTCTAGTCGCCCCTTCCAAAATGTAGTTTTCGGATGGAGAAGAATGGGCAAGAAACTCCACCGTTACTCTTTTAAAATCGTTTTACAATATTTTGTATACATTAATTATGTAATTATAAGTGAAGACGATGCACCTAGAACAAAATTACTATACCAAAATTGGTAAAAAGAATGAAAAATGAAGCAAGGACAGATAAACTTATTATGTGATAGATAGGTACATGGTGCTCACATATAATAATATCAAAACGTATATTATATGTATATGTAGATTTGTCATTTGATAACTATTTCAAGATTTGAGCTATTTTTCACATACTGCGGGTATAATTCTTACAGCCCAAAAGAAGTGTTTATCTCAAAAAGCTGCCTTTATTATTTACTTTATTTCATTTTATAAACATATTATTTACTTACATTTTTAAATATTTTTATAAAAACAAGAAAAAAAACAAAAACATTTAAAAATATATTATTATTATTATGTTTTCTCACGACATATTAGCAAAGCCAACCATTAACTTAAATATGTCAAACTGAGCGAGCAAAGGAGTGTATTATCTAATAATGTTTCTGTAATTTGGGCTGTATAAATCGACTACAGAGATGACTTTCGAGTCAGGGAGTTCCTTTTCTAAAAAACGTTTGATAAATCTCTGACTTTTAATATCTCTTCGAAAATAATAGCTGCGTGTACATATTCTAGTGCTTGTAAAATCGTATACTTTGAAATAATGTACTTAGTTAAAGCAACCTAAGTACATTTGGGAGTAGAAGCCGTATAAAATTCTCGCAACTCGAAATATAACGTGCATGAAACGAATGTATAAAAATAATATTTCAAGTATTTACGATCAAATAAAACAGTATTCCATTAAATTTCAAAAATACATGTATATTGTATCGGATAACATCGGTGCAGTAGCGTTTCCAACGGTCGACGGCCCGGCGCCGCGGCCATCGATTCTTGCCTCAATGTTTATTTTTCTAAATACTTGGTGCATTGCTCTTTGAGCACAGAGGAAGGAGTATAATAAACAAGAGGAATTGCATATGGTAATCGGGCCTTAGCTAGTCAATCTGCAATCTGCCTAGCCTTTTCCCAACTACGTTAGGGTCGGCTTCCAGTCTAACCGGATGCAGCTGAATACCGTATTTTACATGGAGCGACTGCCTATCTGACCTCCACAACCCAGCAACTGGGTAATACGATACCCCTTGGGCAGACTGGTTGTCAGACTTTCAGGTTTCAGACGACCCGTAACAACTCAAAGATCCACGAATGACAGCCGGGACCAAGGGCTTAACGTGCTTTCTGAGCTCGGTATGTTAAGATGGTCACCCATCCACAGACCAACCTCGGCAAGCGTAGCTTAGCCTGACGGATCGAACCGTGCGGCTGTTATTACTTAGCCACGAGCTCCTCTGCCCGCCCGCCTTAGCTAGTCCAGTACCTAATACTACTAAAGTTGCGGTCAACGACGGCGGCACCCCGACCGCGACACCTATTCAACCGATTTCCAAGCTGTTTATGTTTTTCAATAGATACGTCGATTCCTTTTGAAGGTCTGAATTCAAGAGGAATCGTTAAATAAATCGAGGAATATCTTTATATAGCACATTTCTAAATGCAAATGAAGTAGGTACTGGATGATAAGATCGCGATCGCACAGCGTGCAGCGGTTCGCAGCAGGCTACGGCCGGTCGGCGCCTGACAGCGATTCCGCGTACACTGTTGTTTAGATTTTCAACTGATAAGTAGTGTCTGAGTATCTGGAATGTATAGGAAAAACAAGGAGGGGAAAGGGTTATTTGAAGTTCTAACACAGCTGCCACGTTTTTATTAGAATAGTTTACAAAAGATAAGGATTGGCAAATAAGTGGTTAGAATATCTGAATTGCTGTGTTTACTGAAATAAGATGAATGGAATTGTACCCAATCAAAGGCTATTCAATAAAATTGTGCTCTTAACGAGTGCTGGAACAGCAAATGATTATTTTCAAGGGCGGTTTATTTTAACTTTGACCAGTAATTTCCTCCATTACGTCATAGCGGAAAAATAAACTGAAACGTTATTACCTAATAGTTCAAATAAGTGTAGTTTGTGATATCAGCCACAAACACATTCATAGGTAGTTATAAACACATTTGAGACCGCTTATTTACTAACAAAAACAATAAATTAGGACTCAATTAAAGTCGAATCGCGAACAAACTGCGAACTCCTTATTCTGGCAGAGTTTGTATCTAAACAGGCAGGTCGTGCACAAGTCGCAACTACGCAAGCCGTGCACAACTCGCAAGTAGTCGCAACTACGCCAAGTTTCGCCAGTATCGTCGTTTCGTAGTCTGTTATGAATAACAAATTATGGAATAAACGCCGAAGATACAATGCAATTTAGTTCGCAAATGAGTGCATTCGCGATTGTAAGTAAACTTTGCAGATGCGTCTTTATTATTATTTGTCGTATTATGAAGTCGTTTAAGAGTGATAAATATGTTTGGGTAACTTTTTATTAATGTGTAGAGAGAAATTGGACGCAGTTTTCATCCTTGTGTTTGCAGTTATACCACACTGGCCGTGTGGATTTCGGGTAATTGGTATTTTTATAAAGTTGTTCTGCATAAAATGGGTTCTTTATTTCGTCGTTTCGTTGCGATATTTTGAAAACTTTATTATGTCTGACATTTGATGTTCGTTTTCAACCAAACAATTTCACTTCAAACTACTTATTTTATTTTCTAAACCACACAAAATCCGCTTACAGTCCTAACTGCCACAATACCTATATATATATAACTGTAAACAGTGCTAGATTTATAGGATTCTCAGCGAGGTCTCGTGTAATTTCATCGTCCGACGCTCGCGAACCGTCGGAACCACAGAACACGGAATCTCCTCGCCAGCAACGACTAGATACGGCAGTTCTTATAAAATTCGTGGTGTCGAAAATGCTTTGAGCGCACAAACTTGGGCACTACTTCTGTCACGGCCGCCTTCAAAGCCGTCAGTTTTTAACCGACTGCAAAAAAGGAGGTTATTATGTTCGGATTAATAACTTGCGTAGTAGCTTCGATAATAATTTTCTGTATCTTGATGATGTTATAATCATTCCTGTCACTGTTGTTTACATAGCAATTAATGGTTTACGAATTAGTGTGGGGTAGCTAGGTACCATAACTAAGAACTGAAAAAAGAAACATTTTTACCTCAAAAAAAAAACAATGGACTTTTGGATTTTTCACTTTGTAGTGTTTTTTTCTGACAGTCGGTGGTTTTTTTTTTGTAAAAACTTTTTAGACGTCGCATCATTTGTGTCGCGCGTAGCGGGAGTAAACAGTGAAACGCTCGGTTTGTATGGGAAGTGTTAACAATGCCGCCTCTAGCAGCGTCCTCCGAGGCGACTCCGTGCTCTGTGGTCTAAACACACTAAGGCGATAGTTTTTAGCGCTTCACTTGTTCAAATGCTCACTCGATACGGCCATATGAATCAGGAAGACGAAAGAAATATCTGTGCTTTATTTTACGCTCGCTCACTTGAAGTATGGTAACGAGGACGTTGAATAAAAGGTTATATATACGTTTCACTAGATGTGAAATTATAAAATACAGTAGCCTGGATACGTATTACCCAGGCTACTGTATTTCTCAATTACAGAATAAAATAACAATATTAATTTACGCGATACTGTGACTTCGCGGGCAAGGACTGACTTAATTTGTTTGACTATTATAGATGAGAACAATATTCACAAAGTACGAATCTGAATACATATTGCCTGAAATTCTGTTGATGTGGAAATAAACACACGCAATTGATCGAATTTCCGAATTATTACGTTTCATGTGAACTAATATCGAATTCAGTAATTATGTTAACATTCGAGCTGATGATTGAACTAAAATCTAGTCGAGTTAAATCGAAATTTGCATTTCACTACAATCGTCCGAATTCCATAACTCGATTCAAAACGTTAATAACGTTGAAAAACCGTTACGGAACGTGAAACTGAACTTCGTGTTCGGAAGTTTCAAGAACCGTATTCGTGACTAGAATGATTGTATCGATTCCGGCGATAGACTCGATTATTCGCTTAGTCGATTCTTTATGTCTTCAGTACAGTTGTTGCCGTAAGTTGAGAACAAAGAATAGACAATGTTAGTCGCCAATTTGTAGCAAATACTTCAATAATTCACATAACTGAAAAGAGAAAAACAAGCATTATAATCTATAGAATTTTATGGTATTGCAAGCGGAGGACAAACCAATAACCTGAAAATATTGTGTAACTTTTGTTTGTCCCCCGCCTGCAATACCATAAAATTCTATAGATTATAATGCTTGTTTTCTCTTTTCAGTTATGTGATTTTGCAATCGGGTTTTAATTTTTTAGATTATTTATTTTATATTTATTTATAATTCATTATATTACTTACTTATACTTTCAATTTATTATTACATATGTTCCTCTCAAACAGAACACGCCATCTTATCTCTTTCCAACCCTTGGTTGACTGGTAGAGAATTCCTAACGCATTAAGTTCGCCTTTTTTACCATATTTGTGTTTTGCCATCGACACGCTAAGAAAAAGACCAAGAAGCAAGGAGTTTCAATAAATAAATACAGTTATGTAAAGTAAGAAGTGAAAATGGAAAGGGTATATCATTTTCGCTTGCAAAAAGGAAAAGCTATCAGAAAATTTCTTCCTGACCAAGGATTCAGTTGAAAATTAAGTATTCATTTAAACGTCAATCTCAAAATCAAACTTCTTCCGGGCGGCTATAAATAAACCAAACAAAATATGCTTCAGATTTTGTACCAAAGGTTCCGTGGCGCGAACACGTTATATGTATGTAAGGTCTATTTTGTACCAAAGGTTCCGTGGCGCGAACACGTTATATGTATGTAAGGTCTATTTTGTACCAAAGGTTCCGTGGCGCGAACACGTTATATGTATGTAAGGTCTATTTTGTACCAAAGGTTCCGTGGCGCGAACACGTTATATGTATGTAAGGTCTATTTTGTACCAAAGGTTCCGTGGCGCGAACACGTTATATGTATGTAAGGTCTATTTTGTACCAAAGGTTCCGTGGCGCGAACACGTTATATGTATGTAAGGTCTATTTTGTACCAAAGGTTCCGTGGCGCGAACACGTTATATGTATGTAAGGTCTATTTTGTACCAAAGGTTCCGTGGCGCGAACACGTTATATGTATGTAAGGTCTATTTTGTACCAAAGGTTCCGTGGCGCGAACACGTTATATGTATGTAAGGTCTATTTTGTACCAAAGGTTCCGTGGCGCGAACACGTTATATGTATGTAAGGTCTATTTTGTACCAAAGGTTCCGTGGCGCGAACACGTTATATGTATGTAAGGTCTATTTTGTACCAAAGGTTCCGTGGCGCGAACACGTTATATGTATGTAAGGTCTATTTCTATCCTTGTATCCAATGGATGTTATTCCCACTTAAAAAAGTGTAAATAAAGTTGATTTTAGACTGACTAGTACTGTTGAAAAAATCATAAAAAAATATGAAGTTGTATCGCAAACTGAACCTCATGTCTAGGCATTACGGTTGCTTTCCTAAAACCCGTGTTTGTTTACATTTTTGGCTAATTGCAAACGCAGATTACGTAAATATGGCTTTAGTTTTACTTTAACTTTAAAAATTTCTAAACTTAATATTATAGTGAGGTAAAATCGTTTCTTTGCTTGTAAGAGGTAATCTCTCGTAGTACTAAATCAATCAAAACAACTCAGCCTATCGCAGCCCACTGCTGGACATAGGCCTCTCCACAACACCCTGTCCTCTGCCTTCGGCATCCAGTCCGTCCCAACCACCTTTTTACGGTCGTCGGTCCATCTAGCTGGGGGCGTCCCACACTACGCTTACCAATACGCACTGATGCGATTACAAAATTCATGCACCGATAGAGAGCTCAGTATTCCCGAGTGCCATAAGATAATATGTTTTATGATATAATTGACTTCCTCGCGGGCAAAAGTTAGTCATTTATATTTTTCTTGGACATTTCCACTAGTTGATATTTGTTTTCGTTTCAAATTGTTGTGCCTATCAGTTTCCGTTCGGCTTGCTTACGAAAATATTTTATTGGACAGAGTGATGAAGCTGCCACAATAAGAGGGTCCGGCTTAGACCCTTTGGGTGCGGAACCCTGAAAACTCGTTGAAATATGACAAGCCGTAAAATATCCTTACTTATTAACGATTATGTTACCTTGGAGTTACTTTATCTTTCGTTCTGTTTTTGAGGCGAGGGTTTTTGCGCTCGGGCAAGTTATATAGTTTTATATTTCATAAACGCCTTGGTACTCATGTAGGTACTAATACGAACTTGCACAATTTTTTTTTGGTTCATTATCTAGTACAATCTTATGATTATGATATTTACATACGTTACTAGTTTACATTAAAGCGACGATAACCGACTTTGAATGATTTTATACTGAAGATCACGTCTAAACGAGTAGTGTTAATGATTTGGAAAAAATATATGTTAAATTAGAGTATTTTCTTAAAAACTTATACTTAATAGGAATATTTTAGATTATGTTTATATTACATAACGAAATTAATTTGTTAAATAATGTATACTTAACGCGAAAAAAAATACAGAATCACGCAAAATCTATCAAGCGTATTTTCTGAAACCGTCACCATTATAAAGATAATTTAATTATTAGTCTATTAGTACACGTGCTTATTTTTGTTATTAAAATACCTTTTGTTTTATGTATAATAAATTAATAATGCATCTAATTTGGGACAGCGCTCCTTGATGGACGAGTCCTATTACTGACTGGACGTACGACGCGTTGCGTCAGCTCAGTACAGAACACGCAAGCTAACCACTCAAGGTCACTGGCATCTGCGTCTTAAACACAAGTTCGTCATCGTAAAACCAAATAACAGCTATGTTTAACGGCTGAAACATTTTAAAATATAGAAATATGAGGGTACTAAAACAAAGATAAAATGTGAAATAAACCTGTCATGATTTCTTGTTTATAATATTATTCTGGAAATTTATTTATTTGAATTGGCAACACAGCCAACCGCCATGCCGTTGAAATAGCGTCATGGTGGGGAAAAAGAAACTAGCCTCACGCTTGCGGTCGCTCGGTCAGTTCGCAGAGAGTGATCAACCTAGTAAGACGTGATAAATAATAGTTCAAAATAGTTAAACTTTATTATAGTTGTGATTATTGTTATATCGATATTATATGTGAGATCATTTGGTTATTAGTAAAATATAGTCTATTAGTATAAAAAGTGGTTATATTAAATATCAGAAGTGACACGTCCAACATTACGCGCCCACCGCAGCTGAAACTTGTTTAAAGGTATGTTTACACTTAATAACATTTAAATTAACGACTATAGACCGGCAGAGCTTGCTTATTTGTTATATTGTAACCTATAATTTGCAACACATTGGCATCTTATTCTATATTGGATTCGATAAGACTTGATCAGGGTACTCCTTGATAGTGTTATCGGGCCTTAGAGTGCGCTATACTTTTGTCTTAAATGCTTGGGCGAGGCTACCCTTCGTCAGTATTTTTGGTGGCGTATAGTGCGCTTTAACAGTGGAGTAATAAGCTAGTTCTTTTTAACGGAGATTAGTATGATTATCATGCTTGGTTAAGGCACTTCTTAAATATTACCAGTCGTAAAAGGTTCACTGTGCTTTTGTTTTGAATGCTTGGACGAGGCTACTCTTCGTCAGTATTTTTGCTGAGGTACGGTGCGCTTATGCGCTGGTAATTTCGACATATCGCAATGATTTTTACATGTATGAGTGCGCTATGCTTTAGGCTATTAATACTTGAGCGAGGCTACTCTTCGTTAGTGTTTTTGGCCGGGGTATAGTGCCCTTATATATTACCTAGTTGGAATGATTTTGACACGTGGTTGGGGCACTCCCTAATAGTGTCGTTATCTTTCAAAAATAGATGCATTATATTCCCGTCAAATTCTTGGTTGAGGCTACTCTTCAGCAGAGTTGGGCTGGGGTATAGTGTGTTATGTTATATGGTTTGTTGATAAAAGACTAAGCATGAGTATCCCGTAGTAATTAAACATTGTAATTATATGACTGAGCAAGCCCTGCTAGTTTGTAAGCCACTTGAATTTGGAGGCTATTGCCACTTGAATTTGGAGGCTATTGCCACTTGAATTTGGAGGCTATTGCCACTTTAATTTGGAGGCTATTGCCACTTTAATTTGGAGGCTATTGCCACTTTAATTTGGAGGCTATTGCCACTTTAATTTGGAGGCTATTGCCACTTTAATTTGGAGGCTATTGCCACTTTAATTTGGAGGCTATTGCCACTTTAATTTGGAGGCTATTGCCACTTTAATTTGGAGGCTATTGCCACTTTAATTTGGAGGCTATTGCCACTTTAATTTGGAGGCTATTGCCACTTTAATTTGGAGGCTATTGCCACTTTAATTTGGAGGCTATTGCCATTTTAATTTGGAGGCTATTGCCACTTTAATTTGGAGGCTATTGCCACTTTAATTTGGAGGCTATTGCCACTTTAATTTGGAGGCTATTGCCACTTTAATTTGGAGGCTATTGCCACTTTAATTTGGAGGCTATTGCCACTTTAATTTGGAGGCTATTGCCACTTTAATTTGGAGGCTATTGCTACTTTAATTTGGAGGCTATTGCCACTTTAATTTGGAGGCTGTTGCCACTTGAATTTGGAGGCTGTTGCCACTTGAATTTGGAGGCTATTGCCACTTGAATTTGGGAGGCTATTGCCACTTGAATTTGGAGGCTCTTGCCACTTGAATTTGGAGGCTATTGCCACTTGAATTTGGAGGCTATTGCCACTTGAATTTGGAGGCTATTGCCACTTGAATTTGGAGGCTATTGCCACTTGAATTTGGAGGCTATTGCCACTTGAATTTGGAGGCTATTGCCACTTGAATTTGGAGGCTATTGCCACTTGAATTTGGAGGCTATTGCCACTTGAATTTGGAGGCTATTGCCACTTGAATTTGGAGGCTATTGCCACTTGATTGAAGAGACTTTATATACTGTTTTTAATTCATGGCCATGTGTCATATTCCGATTCCTGGTCTTATATTTTTTTGAATACCTAACAGCTATAATACAACATACATTCTCCCTTCATGCACATATTTATACACAAACACACCATCACACACAATTGACCCTGACAAGATATTTCCAATCAATGTCTTTGATAATGTGACCCTTCATGCACATATTTATACACAAACACACCATCATACAAAATTCACCGTGACAAGATATTTCCAATCAATGACTTTGATAATGTGAATAGAATGAAACCAGATGTTATGGAACCTTTCAGCTACCATGAGTGGTGCAGAGTCCGTTGGTGAATCGCATACTCCTCCTCGTAAGCGTAGTAGACGCCGAGAGAAACGAAGACGATCGTCATCATCCTCGTCCTCGTCGTCTACACCTGAAGAAAGGATACTACGACGGTCTCGAAAACACTCGAAGGGCTTGACCACGGAGGACGTACTGAACATCCTGACTTCCTGGAAGGCTGAACCAAGTAAGAGTACAAATTCCTTGCAAAGTAGTCAACTTAATAACGTGATACCTGAATTTGACCCGGCCAATAGGTCGCAAAGTATTGAGGCTTGGATACGGAAAGTCAATGAATGTTCGCAAATTTATAACTGGGATCAGAAGCAAACCATTCACTTCTCCCTCCAAAAACTGGTTGGACTCGCGAAGAAATGGTTTGAGTCTCTTCCTACGGTCGTATTTTCTTGGGACGAGTGGCAAGCCAAATTAAAAAGGGCGTTCCCTAGTGAGGAAAATTATGGTAGACTTTTAGAAGAAATGCTGGCTCGTACCACTCGTGTCGATGAAAGTTTACGAGAGTATTTTTATGATAAGTTGAATTTATTGAACCGTTGTGAAATAAAGAGGAAGAGAGCTGTTGATTGTGTAATACACGGAATTACTGATAGGTCAGTTAGGAGTGGTGCACAGGCACTTAACTGTGAGGAACCCGAGGATTTACTTAATTTCCTTTGTGCTCAACGTATTACGTACTATTCGAACAGAGTAAGAGACCGAAATAGGCAAAGATCTAATTCTAGTACGGTAACCAACAATTCCGGGCCTTACGAAGGTCCTATAGTCTGCTTTAATTGTCGTACCAAAGGTCACCCTTATCACAAGTGTCCAAAACCGGTGATAAAATGTAAGCAATGTAACAGAATAGGTCATGATCATGAAAATTGTAAATTGCGACCCGTTTCTGAAAATTACGTCCCCAGATCCAAAATTAATGATACTCGGAGTACCGAAGAGAAAAACACATTAAAGATCATCGCGTTTAATGACCAAATAAGCCCTAAACCCGTTGAGACCTCTAAAGCCTCGATTCCGATCACGGCAGCTAATGATAAGTTTTTTAAATCTGTCTTAGTAAACGGTCGGCCCTTTATGGCGTATATAGACTTCGGTAGTGAATGCAGCTTACTTCAAGAGAGCCTTGCATTGGAACTTCAGCTAGTGCAAAACTCTGACGGCATTCCAGTAATTAGAGGATTTGGCAATTCATGCGTTTTACCTTTGTATAAGTCTACTCTAAACTTAAAACTTGATGATATTGAGACCCAGTTAGACGTCTTAGTAGTCAGTGACGAGTTCATGACAAACAATATGTTAATCGGACAAAACTTCACCGAACTACCTTTTATTACCGTCTTAAAGGACTGCAATCAATTAGTTTTTTACAGAACTCCAGGAGAAAATCTCTTCCCATTTGAAATCCCTCTTAAACTGTTTATCTCAAAGCCCATCAAGATCGGAAATACCGATATGGTGCCCATCACAGTCAGGGATACTTCTTTTTCTGGTGACGTCTTTGTCGAAGGTTATTACTCATTAGAACCTGGTAGAGAATTTCGTTTGTTGCAAGGGACTTACGGCATCTCAAATGGTACTGGAGAAATAGCCGTAACGAACTTGTCACGGACACCTCTTTTATTCAAATCTGAAACATTAATTGCGCGATCATTACCAGTAACTGAGGCCAATAACTGTCAGGTTAATCGTATTTTAGAAAATTCTGTCCTCTCTTTAGAACCTCTAGATAGAACACATATTGAAGTAGGTAAAGACTTATTAAGCATCAACAAAGATAGGCTGTATACGTTACTACAAAAGTATCGCGATTGCTTTGCAAACACTATGAAAGAAGTAGGTTGTGTTAAAGATTTTGAAATGAAAATAAACCTTACGGATAACAGACCCGTTGTTTACAGGCCATACAGGTTATCGTTTTCAGAACGTGTGCAAGTGCGTGAAATTGTTGATGAACTATTAGATACTGATATTATACAAGAATCTAGTTCGGATTACGCAAGTCCGATATTAATGGTTCGTAAGAAATCGGGTGAGCAAAGACTGTGTAGATTTTAGGGCCCTTAATAACAAAACCATTAAGGACAGGTTTCCTCTTCCACTTATTGAAGACCAGTTAACCAATTTAAGCGGCAATCAGTTTTTTACAACATTAGATCTTGCGTCTGGTTATTATCAGATTCCTATGTCTCACGAGAGTCGGCATCTCACTGGCTTCATCACTCCAGACGGCCACTATGAATTTAAGAGAATGCCATTTGGATTGGCCAACGCCCCCGCTGTGTTCCAGCGAATAATTAATAAAATTCTTGGGAATAGACGATTTGATTATGCACTTGCGTATTTAGATGATTTACTTATTCCGTCTATAACTATAGAACAAGGGTTTGAGCGCTTAGAAGAAGTTTTAAAATTACTCCGCGAATTCGGACTTACACTAAAATTAACGAAATGCAGGTTTTTCGATACTACGATTAGCTACTTGGGTTACGAAATATCTGCAAATGGAGTAAGACCCGGGGAAGCAAAACTTTTGGCCGTCAAAGAATTCCCTTGCCCTAGTAATATTCACGAAGTCCGTCAATTTTTGGGCCTTACGGGATATTTTCGTAAATTTATAAAAGGGTACGGTGCGATAGCGCAACCACTGACCAACTTACTTAAGAAAAATGTTGCATGGTATTGGGGCAGTGATCAACAAACTGCGTTCAATTCCTTAAAGGAAAGTCTTTTAACTAGGCAAGTTCTAGCATTGTATGATCCCCAGTTAGAGACCGAGTTACATACGGATGCCAGCTCTCTTGGTGTAGGCGGAATCCTGATGCAATGGCAAGCATCACCCCGTGTCCTAAAACCTGTCGCTTATTTTAGTAGACAGACTACGGTGGATGAAAAACATTTTCATTCTTACGAGTTAGACTTTGGCCGTTGTCTGTTCGTTAAAGAAGTTTAGGGTGTACTTGTTAGGAGTCCCGTTTAAAGTCTTTACTGATTGCGCAGCTCTTAGGACAACATTGACAAAGAGAGATCTTATACCGCGGATAGCCAGGTGGTGGTTGCAAATAAGCGAATATAACTTTGAAATTGAATACCGCCCGGGTGTTAATATGGCGCATGTAGATGCCTTAAGCAGAAACAGTTGCCTTAACGCGGAAGGAGATGTTGGATCCGTTAATGTTCTTAATATTGAATCGGGTAACTGGCTCCTAACCCTTCAAATGGGTGATTCCGAAACGTCTCGAATTGTAAAAGTTCTTAAACCTGAGGCTGACCCTGAATTCGAAGATCTAAAGCAAAATTATACTGTTAAAAATAATGCACTCTATCGCAAAGTTGATGACCGTTTATGTCTTGTAGTACCACGAAGCGCTCGTTGGCAAGTTTGCAAAGCCAACCACGATGACATCGGGCATTTAGGCTATGCAAAAACATTAGAAAAAATAAAGAGCCAATTTTGGTTCGCAAAATTACGACGATTCGTTAAGAAATATGTAGGTTCCTGCATAGAATGTGCTTATAGTAAAGATAGTGCGGCTAAAAAGAAACAGGGTCTACTTTATCCAATAGAGAAAATTAGTATACCGTTTCACACAATCCATATTGACCATTTAGGGCCGTTCGTTAGGAGCAGAAACGGCAACTCTTATATACTTACAGTAGTAGATGGATTTACTAAGTATGTATTCGTTAAAGCAGCGAAAGATACGAAAACAAAGAGCACAATTAAAATCTTGGAAAATATTTTCACTGACTTTGGTACACCCGCTAGAATCATTTCTGACCGTGGCACTTCGTTCACATCAGCAGCTTTCGAAACCTTTTGCAATTGTCTTGGAATAAAACATGTACTTAATGCAGTCGCTTGTCCCAGAGCAAACGGACAAGCCGAAAGGTTTAATCAAACTATTTTAAATTCACTATCTGCTCAAAATTTTAATGGGAATGAGCGTGACTGGGACAAGTGTTTAAGTAAAGTTCAGTGGGGTATTAACAATACTGTTAATGCGACCACCCAAAAAACTGCAACAGAGGCTTTGTTCGGATTGAAAATGCGCGATAGTTTATCAAATAAATTAAATATTCCACAACAGTCTCAAAACGAAGATTTGTTGTCTTTACGCGAGAATATTAGCGAATCTATTAAAAAGACTCAAAAAGAACAAAAGCGTAAACATGATATTGGTCGTACTTCTGCCCCTGAGTATCAGGTTGGCGACTTAGTTAAACTTACTCGGACAAATTATAATAATGACGGCAAGAGTACAAAGCTTCTGTCAAAGTTTATAGGCCCCTACAAGGTTGTAGAAGTATTGGGTAACGATAGATATAGGATAAGTGATGTACCTGGTTTTAATAGGAAAAGAAATAGTAATTATGAAACTGTTATATCTTCAGATAGAATTAGACCCTGGATACATCTCAAGGCTCTTGAACTTGATGACAATGTTAATATTAGTTCAGATGAAGAAACTAGTACCTAGCTAATATTTTTCTAACAGTGCGTAACAATTATTTGATAATAATAATATTGTGTAAGATTTAACTTGATAAGTTCTACATTATAATAATTAAGTGCCTATAAAGGATCCCGAATGTCATGATTTAGCTTAGCTTAGTAAAAACATGTGTAATGTTCACGATATCTCTTTTCTTTTTCATTCAAGGTGTATTAATTCTAGAAACTTATGATTATTTTAATTTTTATTATTAATTTAATTTCTTTATTTATACTTGAAAGTCACATAGATCTGTGTAGCCCTGGCTCTTGTACTAAATATTATTTGATTATACATATATTATTTTTCATACTGTATCTGTAATTTGAAATAAGAACTGATTGAGCGGGTTAAAGTGGGAGTTGTGCTCCGGGAGTAGCACGTTGTCGGATGGCCGAATGTCATGATTTCTTGTTTATAATATTATTCTGGAAATTTATTTATTTGAATTGGCAACACAGCCAACCGCCATGCCGTTGAAATAGCGTCATGGTGGGGAAAAAGAAACTAGCCTCACGCTTGCGGTCGCTCGGTCAGTTCGCAGAGAGTGATCAACCTAGTAAGACGTGATAAATAATAGTTCAAAATAGTTAAACTTTATTATAGTTGTGATTATTGTTATATCGATATTATATGTGAGATCATTTGGTTATTAGTAAAATATAGTCTATTAGTATAAAAAGTGGTTTTATTAAAAACCGTACAACGCCACAACACACTGGCAGCCGGCGACCGAACATAACTCCTTGTCATTATCTTCACAAAAACGGATTTTATCAACTAGCTTTCGCCTGCGTTTTTTCAACGTATTACAATTACACACAACATTAGTTTTCAGCTGATCGTAAATTATACAGGAATTGAACCACATCTGAAATACCGTGTATTTTGTTTAAAATGGCTGCCTGTTTTTCCGACTAAACTGATAAACGGGTTTTGCTGAAACTCAGTCGAAACTCTAAAGATAGTTTTATGCCTGAAGAAGTATTTCTACACAGCAAGTTCTTTAGTACATTACTGTCGAGGCCAGCAAATAGGGAATGGATGGACGATCGTGAAAATGTGGGCCGAGGCGAAGCCGAGACAATTATTCAAACTAAGTAAATAAATTATAAATTCCAGAATCAATGACGAAACAAAGAAAAATTTTCGTTGCCCGTATGTTCATTTGTTTCTTATTTACTAGGATAAACATGGCTACATTTGCTAGGCCAGTTCAAATAAAAGCGAAATTCAAATAAAATCTTTGATAAGTTACCTCCTTGGTTGCCATGTGTTGAAGTAAAAAGTTAGTTCCATTTTTAAATAACACGACAGATATGAGTTTTCGTAGTAATTTATTTGGCCGCTAAACACGACAGATATGGATTTTCATACTCAGATTGCCGGCCGGGCGCTCGCTTGTTTTTGACCAGTACAGCAATTTCGATTTATCTCGAAGAAGGTTGTCAAAATAATGTTCGAATTTCCAAGCATGTTTGAGAAAAAGGCATTTAATAAACATATTTTTAGTTAAGTATCACTAGAAAAGCAGCAATTGAATGCTACATTTGGCATGCTTATATAAACCAACTTTTATTTGGTGGGTCAAAGCTCAATAGAGTTTCTGGCATTATCCTTCAAATCTATAAACACAGAAAAAGATCCGAATGATAAATAAATCAGTAGGTAATATGTGAATTAATGATCTCATATACATGACATTTTATACCTACCTACAAATAAATCTGATATTTAACACCACTCGAGCAATTAAAAACGAAATTGAAAAGCAACAGTAATAACATTAAAATATCATTTAACAAAGTGCTTTATTCATTAAGCCGTAGAGCAGCATAATGAAGAGCGAGTTCTTTCTCTGAAAATGAAACATTTCAAAAGACTGCTGCGACCTACTGCAGCTCATTATTGAAAGAAAGAAAGAAAGAAAATGCGTTTATTGGCATTACAATAAAACAAAACACCTTATAACTAAAAAATAACAAAACAGAAAACAATTATTATAATGCCAAAAGGGCCTCAGCTCAGCATAATGTCAGATGGCTGCACAAAGTGTGCCACCTGACGCTGATTTTCAGCTGCAACCCACGAGTGCCATACGCTTGAATCTGAAAGACAGGGAAGTGAGTGTCCAATCTAATGAATTACATAATAAATTAAATGTAGTCTTATGTAGTAAAAGATCATCAGACAAAATCAAATAAAATGTTGTGACAGGACAGACGTGTATGTGTGGTGTGTCGTAAAAGAGAAACAAAAATAAATAAATAAATACCCACTATCTGTGTCATAAAAACTAAAACTATCAAGGCAAAATAGCATGACTGCATTGTTCTTGTAAGCTATGAAACGGAACGGATTTTGATGCGAATCCTAATAAAGAGAATACCTTCTAATTCATGACAATTTAAGAAATTGATAAAATGTATATAAATTCAAAATTAAACAAACAGTCGGCGGTGACGTTGTGACGTCGTACCATGAGATATTTAAATGATTAATGGTTAATTAAATAATGATTAATTAAAATAAAAAATAATACAATATAAAATAAAATACAAAAACAATAAAATTCAATATTGGCATTATATTAATGGCAACATTCCGTTCAGTTTGCATTTCGACTCGCGCGCCGCCCCGGCTTCTATTACCTAATCTGTGCCGCTGTGCGCACAGCTGTCAGAAAACTATTTGTATGACTATGACGTATTGACAATGATTGACATCTGTGATCTGGTCATTAAATAAGCATCTGGTTACGTAACATTCAACATTTAACATGGCACACTATTGAATCACTTGAATCTAATTGTGGTATGTAACAAAACATGTAATTGGGTGATTGTGTAGGAAATGCTTCCTTTAAGCAGTGTTTGTGGCTGTGTTAGATGATGTAGATGGCAAACTCGGGGACTTATCCCTTCGTACAGACGAAAGGTAAATGCGATCAAACAAACAACAGATCCATGACATAATGGTAAGTGTGAAATTATGTTTAGATTTGTATACATCATGATAAAAATAAAATAAATTCGATTGGTTAATTTTAGGAATTATTAGTATAAAAATAAAATAAATGCGATTGATAATTGTATAAATTATTGGGATATTTTTCCATCAAGGAACTAAACCTGACAAACCGTAGTGTGCTGCAGTTGATTAATAAGGTTTAACCGTAAATTACAGAAACAAGGTGGCGCTTCCAAATATATGGGATGAATGCAGTAACAAAACCCAGACAGCATCACCCACAGAAGAGCCAACACACAGCAGCCCACGCCGCAGGATATCCCAAGCCAGAGCCTGCAGGCCATGACCCCTGAGGTACTGTGAACCAATACTAGTGTAAAAGGGAAATTTGTTAAAGTTTGTGTAATTTTTAGCATTAGAATTTCAAGGAATGCTTTGATTTCAGGCGTCGCATTGGTGGTGGGAGATCGCTCCAGCAGTGTGAGGCTGCGAACCTGAAACATTCCCAGAGGGCTGAAGTTCTGTGTATTGGCACAGACAGTGGGCCTACCATGGAGGGAAGACTATACCCTAGACGGCTCATGTATGGAGTGACGTGACTTCCTCGCAGGACATTAACAGGATTACACTTTGTGTTCTTGAAAACAAAGATAATAAATTGTGAATTGTTTTATATGGCAGATATGTCGGCTCGAACATTTTCAGCATCCTTTTGATGATTTAATAAAAATTGCCTTAACTTAAATTTAAATGTTGAGCAGCTTTTACTATACTTTATAGGAGGAGGGATATTATTCCAGCATTTGGTAGCTGCGTACCGAAAACTGCCTCTAAAAGCTCTTATTATGGAAGAACAGCTGGGAAAATCTAAAAGACAAAGGACATTTGAAAATTAAAAGCTGTATTACGACCTAGAAATGTCAAGGAGACAAAGCATACGGCTCGAAGGACCAGTAAATAAAACGTTCCGAAGCTTCGACTCGATTTCTATGTCAGAGGAGTCTGTTGTAGATTTGTTTTTTTGAAGTGAAAACTTTTTTAGGCGCGTTGCGGACTTTTTGGGTGAACAAAAATCATGGAACTCGCGTCATCGTCACCGAAGGCGCGTTGAGCACGTTTTTGTTGACAGCGCTGTTTTTTTTTTGTTTTTTTTTAGTGGAGCTACAGCTTTCGTTCTTGTACTGACAATAAGCCACATAAATTCCTGACATTTTCGTAAGAGGGCGTTACTTAGTTTTCACTTCCATCGGCAGTCTCCAAAGACTGCCCCGCATGTTTTGTTTTTTTTTTTGTGTAGGTATAATATCTGTGATCTTGTGTACCTACCATAATCACAATATAATTAGTCTAGAAAGTTTTTGATTGCCGAAAGTCGAGCTGATGTGTAAGAATTAGTTTGTTTATTTATTTATTTAAACTTTTCGCACAAAAGGTACAAAAGCGGACTTAATGCCTTAGGCATTCTCTACCAGTCAACCAAGGGTGGTGAAGAGATAAGATGACAGGTGCTCTGTTTGAGAAGAACAAAGAAAAATTTAATTTATAAATATATCATAAATCATAATGCATTACAACTAAATTAGGTACAACAGTACATAAATAAGTTAAAACTACATACACATATTTTGTTGTTGTTGAAGAAAGTAGATATTGTATATTTACCTACCTACCTGGTTTATACGAATGGGGACCTCTTACAATAAGTAGCATTTATAGGAAAACTATCTGCGCCCCGCGGTTTCACCCGTATAAGTCTCGATCCCGCGGGAATAACGGGATAAAAGGTAAACTATGTTCTTTTCCAGGTCATGGTCTACGAATGTGCCAAATTTCATCCAAATCCGTTCAGCAGATTTAGCGTGAAAGCGTAAAAAAAAAATCAAACTCACTTTCGCATTTATAATATTAGGTTAGATTTTTTTGTTTGTTTGTTTGTTTGTTTGTACCGAATAGGCTCCGAAACTACTGGTCCGATTTGAAGAATTCTTTCAGTGTTAGATAGCCCATTTATCGAGTAAGGCTATAGGCTATATATCATGACGCTAAGACCAATATGAGCGGAGTACCAATGAAGGATTTTTCAAAATCGGGGGGTTTTTTTAGCGTTAGCCCAAAGTAACTATTCCACGCGGACGAAGTTGCGGGCAGAAGCTCTAGTGTTAAAATGTAAATGAGCGTTGGTATTGTATTTTGTACCTACAGTATATTTTACTGTGCGTGTTTTATTTGCATGCAGATTTCAAGCAAGCATTTTTATCAGACATGTAAAATATACATCAATAACAAAAAAGTAATATTCAACAAAAAATAATATGTTACGACTGAAAACAGCGAAATATATCAAACCTTTCATGTGTACCTATCGAGCACGCATCCATAAAATATTTTTAACAATACAGGCAGTTTTGAAACGAACTAGATTTCATAGCATCATTGAACCGTTCATTTTATTGTCAAAAATCGCTGTTGCACTGGCAACATTTTTATGGCCACAAAATTCATCTAGTTTAGGATTCCGCGACACATTGTTACCTGCGCCAAAAACGTTTAAACTGTCGCATGAAATTCCGTATAGCGCGGGTGTGCACGTATGTTGGTACTAGCTCATGTCACCCACGTAACTGTGTTCTGTGGAGCAATTTGAGAGCTCCACAGTGATATCGTTTTATTTTTAAATTGGTGCAACTAACTGTAAATGTATCCTATTTCCAACCATTTATTTAACTTTTGACATATACACGCTTATGAAGTTCCGTAATTATTACATCAAAAACCAAAGTGAAAAAATGCAATGCTTTATGGGCACTTTGTTTTTTACGTCGAATTATGAATTCGATGATAATATTATTTCAATTATTTATTTTAATTATTATTTAAATTTCAATTAAATTCATCATGAATTTCAAAATCGAGTCAGAAATGCAATTTGGACATCATTACTTTAGCTGTCAAAAGTTTTGACGGGGTCCGCTAGGGCCGATGCCTGCCGGGGTTGCGGGAAAGTCCTAAGGGGCGACAGTGGTCCCTGGCAACGTACAGGCAACTGAAGGAACACGGGTGGGTTTTGGTCAGTAAGAGTCTGACACGTCCTTCTGCTCCACCCAGAGCGGGAGAAGTTATTTGATGAATTACCACACAAAAAAAAACTGTCAAAAGTTAAATAAATGGTTGGAAAGATTATAGATATTTAACGAAGTTTTGTGGAAATGATAACATAACATCACGCCTGTATTCCGCGAAGGGTCAGGCAGAGGTGTCCCTATAGTACACCCACATTTCGCCAGTTAAGTTTAAGTCCCATGTAATAGGGGGCGAGCCTTTGCCATCAACCAGGCACAAATCCAGACTCCGGGCTGCTACTGAGAAATTTCAGATGGAAAAACCCAATAACACTTTGCCCGACCCGGGACCGCAGAAGAGCTTGCGACCTCTAGTCCAGCGAGGAAATGATCTTGGTATCCATTGGTCCTTAGTGCCTTCCGCGCTGATTGCTGATAACATAATGTTGATATCAATTTTGAGAAGGCTGATAAGTAATTAAACTTTAAAATAATGTGAATGACTGGTATAATCAATCACTTAACTAAGTCCATTGTAACTGGCAATAACCTCCTCTGGGACCTCTTTTAAATTTCTGTTTGACTACTCAAATAACTCTTTAATAATGTTGTCCTCTTTTTCCTAACTCATTTCATATATATATGCCTAGCCTTTTCCCAACTATGTTGGGGTCGGCTTCCAGTCTAACCGGATGCCACAACCCAGTAACTGGGTATGGCTGGTTGTCAAACTTTCGGGCTTCTAACGACCCGTAACGACTGTCAAAGTCTCACGAATGACAGCCGGGACCAACAGCTTAACGTGCTTTCCGAGGCACGGACGAGTCTCGATGTGTAAAGATCCATCGACGGACCAACACCGGCAAGCGTAGCTTAACCTGATGTATCGACCCAGGCGGCTGTTATTACTTAGCCATTAGCTCCTCCATAGCCACGAGCTCCTCCTTAGCCATGAGCTCCTCCTTAGCTCGTGGCTAACCACGAGCTCGTCCTTAGCCACGAGGTCCTCCGTAGCCATGAGTTCCTCCAAAGCATCGTTTCAATCGACATAAAATTGGGTTCATCTTATAACGTTAGGTAACTATGTCTGTCCGGTACAGAGTACGCGATGGGAGACAACGGGGTGTCCCGTAGTGTTGATTTAGGATATTACTATAATAATAATATTTTTCCTATAAACATTCCGACTCTATTGACAAATAGATTAATTTATACATACCTAGGTACATACGAATACACCAAGAAAATTACATTTTGACCTGACATTGTGATTAATCTTCAGTTATATTAAGTCAAGTAGTATAAGCAGCTTGAATGTTCAAGATATATCTCTGAAATACACTTGACCTTGTACATACCTTAATTTGATTAATTAAATTACGCATCAACTTAATTACCACGTGTCTGGAAGCTGACGTCAAAATGACAGCGAGTTAGTGACGTCACTCTCGAGAACGTTGACGAGAGCGTTAATATGGGTCCAAGTTTATAGTAGAACTTTTTAATAAAGTTCAAGATACCAAAGTTGACAAAGAAAATTGAGGCAGCCTAATCCAGGCAGTAATAATATACTTTTAGAACATTTTAATCTGTTAAAACTTTTGGTATTGTTTTTGACAGTTTCAGAGAGAAAGCCACCCGATTATTAAAGTAAAATAAAAAATAAACATGCGAAAAACGGCGTAGCATTGGGTTTACATGAACCAGTCGCACCCCATGCAATGTTCTCGAAAACCGCATTACATTTTTCCGTACACTATTTCCCTTTACGAATATTATAACTTACCTATCGGAAAACGAGAATGATACGACTATGCGAATCCATCCCCTACGCAGGGTGAGGCGCATGCGCGAGACATCGGCGCGCCGCCCGACGCAGTTCGTCCTCGGTCGTCGTCACCGCTGCTCGTAGCACCGAGCTACGCGCGTAGCACCGTAGCGCTTGCGTAGCGTGTAGCTTAACCCCGCACCTGCAGTGACGTTTCGTAGCGTTGCCGATAACGTAAATGAAATATTGCGTGTGAATAACAGCGTGTTAAGTAGCAGTGATAACAACATATTGACATAGTGCAATGATTTACGTATTGTGGTGACTGGCTTTGGCTATTTGGCTACCTGTGATTGTCAGATAAGCTGGAATTTCACTGTCGCTGTTCGTTTGTGATGTAAGTTGATACTTTATTAGATACAAGTGGTTGTTCTTTGTTTACAGATAATTTCCTGTTTGCTTTGTTTTTCTGAATCCTTTTATTCTTTAAAAGTTTTTTCATTATTTCTTGACTTATTTTTAGTTTTTTGAATGTTTTTATTAAACTTTTAATCTTTTATACCTGTATAAAAATGTTTATGAATAATCGATAGATATACGTTGACGAGTCGTGAAGTCTTCATGACATTTCTTTGTTACTTTACCTTTCCGTTTGTAATAATAAAATGTTATATAAGCGACAGAAGTACTCGTAATTGCTAAAATATTCAAGCAAATGGTAAGGAATTCTGCGTACAATGTTTAGGATTAGAACGGATTACATATTCAAGAGAATTTAAATGTTCTGTAACTAAGTAGGGTTTCAAGTTCACTGGGATATATGTATGTCTGTACATTCATTCGGAATTACGTCCAGGATTACGTAAAAAGGCCTTTTCTTTTCAGACTTCCCCTATATTTCATATAAGCCATTTTGCGTAATATCTTTGTTCGTACAATAACTTTTGTTCTACATAATTTTGCGAATAAATTTTTGCAGAAAAGAGTACGAGAATACAGAAATTCTTTAAGAAAATAAAATGACAGCTCACAAAACACTGCAGTGCTCGAGCGTTGACGTCCGCGCTGGAGCGATGAAAACTTACTGCGGCGATATTTTTAACCAGCCGAGAAACTTTGTAACGTTTTTATTTCACCTGTGATATTTAGCGGCGTCACCATGCGAGGGTTAACTCGGACTGGGATCATTATTCAGTTATTACGTGTTCTAAGTTTATTATGCTACGTAATTATTTATTTATATTTATACCGCATGAACATTAAACATGAAAGCATGCTAAGTTTCATTAGTAGCTTTACTTAATAATTACCTACTTTCATAGTTTTAATCTTCAATTACGAAGTATAATGTTCCTTTATTTTATTCTAATACTGCAGTAACAAAGAATCACCCAAAAAAATCCGGAAAATCCCATTTAAATCTCATTGGTTATTGATGGAAACCCAGACCATATCCGACCCAACTATCGAAAAACACTAAAGCGATGAGTCATCTTATTCCCCGAACGTTTCCTACCCCTGAACGAATTGGTATAAAATTGCAGGGGGATGAATCATGCGTGCCGGAGACAATTCGATAATTAGTTCAAATAATTCACCCCCACACGGGGGAGTAATCTGTTGAGATCATGAATGGGATGTGTGGGGTGGAGCGACCCTTATGACGTAAACATGATAAACTGTTCACTAGATGAGACATTTTTATTGCGGGGTGAAATATAAATAATGTTAGACGTTTCGTTTGAGTTTAGGGTCAACGAGGCATTGAACTGTCTGTAAATTAGTTATTTTTTATTTATTCAACGGCTTTGAATATTTTTACTCTTTTATTCTAGAGAGTACCTACTTAAGTGTGACCGCTTTTGAGCTTTTGGTTTTAAAAGCGAACAAAGCTTGACCCGAGCTTTTGTATTGGACCCACTCTTATCCAAAAACATTGGCAGTCACAGACTAACCGTCTGGATTACGTAGCTCGAACCATTAAGTATTGGAAAAAAGTCTGATTCGATTCAGAATATAAAAACCTTTTCGCCTGAAACAACAACCAATAACCGAAATTACCCAAGTTTTTGTCAAGCACGCATTTGCTACTACTACCAAACAAAAGCCGAATTGATTTATGTGGGTAACATTACCGAAAATAACTCAGTAATTGTTGGATCAAGGTCGTTCAATGTCGTATCCAGTACGTTTGGTTCTACGCATAACAGACTTAATTTCGTCGACGTGCCGTGTTTCTGTACACAAAGGGGGATGTAATAAATCAATTACCAACTGGGTCTGCGTATATTGCATATTTATTTGTAGGTAGGTAAGGTACTGTTGTGATTTGCTATTGTTTGATGACCTATTTGGGTATGGCAAAACCCTTTTCTTGTTCGCTTTCTTGGGTAGGAGTAGGAGCCTCAAGACTTTGATTGCTATTTGGGGAAATGGTCTTGTAGTTTTCCGGTGCTTTGATGTCTGTGTTAATTGCGTCTTTGCCTGTGTTGTTTTGAGTACAATTAGAATGTTTTTCTATAGTTGTGTATGTTCCTTCCTACTTACTTATGTATATCTTTAATATAAAAGTTACGCGTTATTAAGCGCATCACTTGAGAACAGCTGGACCGATTTGGCAATGTTTTGCTTTAAAATGTTCATAAAACTTGAGCCTGAGTTACGTTTTTATGGCAAAAAAAATTGGAAAAGTTTCCCGGAAAATGTTCAAATTCGGGAATACTGAACTTTTTTTTTTCTATGGGTTTTTGTATGAATTATTGAAATTTGACCACGACTGCGTCCGTCGGGTCAGCTAGTAATTTAATATTTTTGTAAGTATTCGACACTTCGAATCTTGATACTGTAGAACTTACTGCAGTAGTTTTCATTTTCCTTGCATTATACTTAAGGATTTCTGTTTACTTGAGACATTACGGGAGATCAGTTATAACTTCATTATAATCTATATCTATACATAAGTCCCTTTTCGCGACTGTCTGTTTGTGAGCGCGTAGTTCATTTAAATCACGCAACGGATCTGATCTCCACAACCCAATAACTGGGTATTACGGTACCCCTTGGTAGCAGTGGTTGTCAGACTTTCGGGCTTCTGACCCAACCATGGCAAGCGTAGCTTTACCTGTTCGATTAACCTGCGCGGCTGTTATTACTTAGCCACAAGCCCTAGTCGCTAGGTCGCTAATCTTATTATAATACAAAAATACCTAATTTTTTATAGTTATTAGAGGTGGGCCTGAAAATGATACAATAGCGTATTTCTAACTTTGAAGGCGAGACTTGCCAAATGTAGGCAGAATTTCAAGGTGCTCTTAAACTAAAAACTTAAATTCCAGCCTTGCAGCACTCATGAAAAAGAGTACGAAACTGGAACATCTTTAGTCTCTGGCCTTGAGGTCGGTGTTTTATGCGGCATAGCAACAGCCTTGGAGCTCGGAGCCCAGCTGTTGAGACTCAGTCCCACAATGTACTTATGTAGTGATGTAATTTGATCAATATCGAGATTCCTTATCAAACAATGTGCGTGACGATGTTCAAAGTACTCTATTATTATTTGTACTTAAGGCAGAAATAAGTTCTTCCAACTGAACAGACAGCTGTACTGCTGGGGAGTGCTAGGAAATGGTGAAGGGCGGGCGTTTTTGGGGACTCTCTTTATGTAATTTTGACGCTCAAAAAGCTGCTTCTGTGATAATTGTGATGACTTTTTGATTTTGAGAAACATGAGTTGCCTAACGCTATTAAAATGAAACCAATGTTAAGGTGTAGGAACTGCACCGCACTGGTGGGCTGTTCGGGTATTTTTGTAGAAGCAGGTTGCGTGTTATTTATCATCACAGTACGATTTTTCGTTCCTCGGTTCACGATTCGATTAAAATCACGGAAAAGCTATGCTATACTAGAACATGTTATTTATATCTTAAATAAAACAACGTAAAATAAAATGTTCTGGCTCTGGTTTTGATGTCAACGTTTATGAGAGAAACTAACTCTCATAGTTGA
The DNA here is from genome assembly GCA_948150665.1 of Conistra vaccinii. Taxonomy (NCBI): domain Eukaryota; kingdom Metazoa; phylum Arthropoda; class Insecta; order Lepidoptera; family Noctuidae; genus Conistra; species Conistra vaccinii. The sequence goes on from OX411316.1 coordinate 24,665,441, forward strand.
AATATTGTGGTAGGATATTTGATATAGGTTTTCTGTATTGTGGAGGAAGATACCTTAACTTTGGAAAAATATATTTCTCCTTTGACACTAAAAAGGATATATCCAGTTTAAATACGCAGGGTAGGCAGAAACTACAGAACGCCACCTGCTCCGATCCCTTACTCTAAGGTACCATTCGGTACCCAACCGCAGGCAGCAACTGCACGCGACATGTCGCTGCAGTCATGATTCCGAACCAGACCGCAGGCGGCAGTAGCCCGTATTCCAGTCGGTAGATAGAAGATAGAAAAACGTGTTATCGCTCCAGCGTTGGCGGGACTACTGGTCTGCGGTCGGACTGCACGTGTCGTCTGCCACTCGCCCGTAGCTGCCAACGACGTGTCGCTAGCTACGGAAGGTATTTCATAGAAACTAGTCGTGTCGCGGCGACACGTCGCGTCGGTCGCCTGCAGTTGCCTTCTGCGGTCGGGTACGGAATTGTACCTTTAGTTAGCTCCATTTGATGCCATATCATACCTACGTTACGTTAGAACGTTACAAACACAGCCGGTCTTGCATTTTAAGTGCTTGGCTGGGAATTCTATTAACCCCGTCAGGGCAAAAGAGTGCGAAGAAATGTAACGTTCATTACTATTACTTTTTAAATAGCTCGACCCTTGCCTCCAGCCATTCGTTGCCCGTAATATGTTCGAGCGAAATATTGCTTTAGCAGTTGGAAATTCCCGTTTAAAATTTATACCGGCGCAATATACGAATATTGCCTTTTGTTCCATATTGTTGATTTTTCCTTTGCAATGGTTAATTGGGGATGATTGAATGCACGCAGTTACCGTTTCAAAATATTGCGAGCAATTAAAATGGGCTGTTTGCGCCTAACTGTGTGTAATGTGATCACTAATTGAAGTTAATGGCTTGGATTATGGGATTGTGCGTAAAATGAGAAGTATTTCAATTGTTTTTTTTTTATTTAGACTTGTAATGGAATTTTATGGATATGGCTAGAAAGGGGGGACTGACAAGATGATGACTAATAGTGAAGAATGGAAGAACAAGTGTAATTATATTAAAATTTAAAAATCCCCCGAGACAAACATTTCCTCATTAATCCTCAAATAAAAAAAACTGCATTGAAATGGGTTCACCCGGTTAAAAGCTACTGTGCCACATACAGACACACACAAATAGTGGCCAAACTTATAACACCCCTCTTCTTGCGTCGGGAGTTAAAATGACATGTTGCGCCGACCCCGAATATATTGGGATAAGGGTAAGAGAATGATAACGATGATGATAATGGAATTTTATCTGTTTTGTACATTCCTAATTATTTAGGATCGGATCCCTGTCAAACCAGCCTGAATTAGTGACCTCTGCCAGTACCTATAGGTACGTATTATACGTAGCGTACCTATACGGTACGGTACACTACACCTTTGACAGTTTTAGGAGTTTGAGGGCAACGACCGATCCTAAATCCCTATTGTGTACAATTCCAATTCCGAACTACAACAGATTTCGTAGAGTGAGTGCTTACTTACTAAGGTGTATAGGGGCTTTCTATTTAATTTAAGTAGCTAGTTTCTACTTCAGAATTCAAAATGCACAGAATTTTTTTTTTGTTAAAGTAAAAGGATTTACTTATAAAGAAGTTGCTTGCTCCAGTGCGGTTCAAAGACCTAGTGGTTGTAAGTGATCCCAATTTAGTTTTATTTTACAGGCCATTCTTGATAAAAACCTGTCCTAAAAACCTAGAAACAGTTTCTATGGTCTGTTATTAACAAAAACTCTATATTGTGTAGAAAGTCTTGAATAAATTAAAACTTCCTTCTAACCTTGACCTTGAATGTAGCAGAAAGTTAATAGTTAGAATTTCTCAAAAACCAATGAACCTAACATAATGTTACTTGATTATGCAACATGTAAGAAAGACATTGCCCTTTTCACTATCACAGGAGAACACCTTAGTATAATTCCCCATTATTGCACGTTGGATTTTCAACGCTCAGCGCTTTGCCGAAAGTTTAAAAACCAAAAGCGCGCTTTTTAGGGTTCCGTACCCGAAGGGTGACAAACGGAACCCTATTCATAAGCCTCCGCTGTCCGTCTGTCTGTCAGCGAGCTCTATCTCATGAACCGTAATAGGTAGGCAGTTGAAAATTTCACAGATTGTGCATTTCTATTGCCGCAAGAGCAACAAATAATAAAATTAAAAAATAAAGGGGGGTCGCCATACAATAAAATAGTTTGGAAAATCCAAAAGTGCACGCCTCATACATAACACTCATTCATAAACGAAAAAGAATTTCCAAACATAGTTTCTAACAAAAATTAACAATTTATAACTTTTCATGAAGTCGTAATGTCAAAGACTGACAAAGATATTTACTTGGCGGTTGCTAGGCAACATCAAGACCAAGGTTGAAAATATTTAGATAAAGATATTATATTTTAGTTAGTATTTTATTAATTATAATTAAACTACTTTGAATAAAAGAGCCATTTTCAATAGGGTTCCTTCTACGGCTGAAACAAATGTATAAAAAAAAAATTGACTCAATTAATTGATTTTATCGCAAGCTACAATGTTTTCAGGGTTCATAAATTGACGGACAGGATTTTTTTTTCAACTATTTTGATGCTTTTTCCATTTCTGCTGCATTAAATCAATTGTTAAAAAGTACAGTATTAATCTCCATTTAATCATCTATACAATGGTATATAAATTAAGTAGGTTCTGTGTACTAGCAGGAGTGTAACAATAAAAACAGTTACAGAAATGGGGCAAAAAAAATTTTTCGATCGTAGAGCACACTCTAATGCTTCGCATTAAGAGTCGTGCAAAAATTAAATTTTGAAAAAAAAATAATCTGTCCCTGGCATGTGGGGTATCATTGTCTAGAGCTCATCAAGTAGAAAATAAATATAATTTTTATTTGTTTTTATCTTCAAAAATGATGAATTAGGGGGCCGTAGAAGTTGTCTGTTTTAGACCATTTTTGTACGAGCTCTATCTCAACAACTAAACAAATTAGGAATTTGAAACTTGTGTGTATCATGTACCGTATACTGTTTTTAATCAACAAATACTAAAAACGCCGATTAATAACGTATTTTATATAATATGGGCGATTTACTGCAACTTAAAAATAATATTTAGTATTTCATGCTAATATTATGCGATATAAATTCCACAGATAACTATTTACTAGTCGGAGTAATGACATGGAATTAGTAAGTACCTACTATCATGGCAGCATATACTATTTCGATCATTTAAATTTCGATCATCCAAAAAGGTCTGCAAAATAAGCTCTCTTCAAAATATTTTAAAACCGGCCAGTATTTTTTGAGTTTAAGAACTTTATCGACTTTTTTCAAAGTATCCCTAGACGGTGTTGCCGTGTTGATGTGTGTACTCGTACCTCATGTTAAAACTACACTCCAATAGACAATAATATTCAGTAACATTGAAATGAATGGTGGTACATACAGGGTACTATTCAGTTACCTTAAACCGTTGTGGATACAATTTCATATTGAGAAAACTTATTTGTGTAAAAATATTCAGCCACGGCGGCCAATCGGAGACTAGCCTTCGGCGTGGGAGATATTATAGTGCACAAGTGTATGCGCAGACACGAGTGCACTCTCTCTTCCCTCACTCTCATAGTCCGATGGGATGTGTAAAAACAATTTTTATTTTCGCTTGAGTTTAGATTTCGATATTTTTTTTTGTTGGTACTTTGGCGTGTGCTAGCTGTCATTATGGCAAATATATTTTATTTAATGTTTTGTGTTGAGTAATGTAAAATATTTGCATACTATTGTATAGAATCAAGTTTTTTTTCGTAACTGAACAGACAGCTGCGCTGCTAGCGAGTTTGTTGCGCCACTTCTTCTTTCCAGCAAAAGCACTAGGAAGTGGTGAAGGGCGGGCGTTTTTGGGGGACTGTCTTATGTAATTAGCCTAGTTTGAATAAATGACTTTTGAATTTGAATTATGACTATCAAAAATAACGTAATACCTGTATTGACGGAATGTTGTAATTAAAATTTGGCGTACTACTTGCATTCTACTTATTTTGTACAATATAGTCTGATGTAGCAAGAGAAATCCTTTTATTTATAAGTAACTAGCTTTACCCGGCCAGGCTTCGCACGGTTAGCACTAAGTACTTATCTACGGCGCACCTACCTTTCCTAATTACATATTTCTACCTAATTACCTACCCTACCTACCTACCCTAACTGCTACCTAACCTAACCTACCTACCCTACATATCTACCTGCTTACCTACCACATATACCTATTTCAATCAATCAATCTTCCTAGCCTTTTTCCCAACTATCTTGGGGTCGGCTTCCAGTCTTACCGGTTGCAGCTGAATACCAGTATTTTACATGGAGCGACTGCCTATCTGACCTCCACAACCCAGTTACTGTTACAACACATATACCTATTTATACCTACTAATACTATGTTAGTAGCAAATAAATAACTTTGAATTTAGTTAATGCATGTTACTAAAATAAATGAAATAGACTTCTACACCTATAATTTAACACAACAAAATTTTTTCATTAAAATTAGACAATTTCTTTACAAATCTTTATGTTTTTTTATAGCGCCTCTGTTGTTACCTTTACGAAAGTATTACAAAAATGCATAGTGTTAAATCTTGTACGACATGGTATGGAACCCTTCGTGTGCGAGTCCGACTCGCACTTGACCGATTTATTAGAAGTTGCTTAGTCTCGTGCAAACGGGTATAAATACGACATGGCATGCTTAATGAAGCGTTCAGCGTACGTATAAGGAATGCATCGAGGCAGCTGTGCAGTCAGATATCCTTGATATGTATTAAGGAGAGTACTCACAGGAAGCATTCCCGTATAATGTATCGGCTCGGGTTTGAGCATTACATCAGTCAATACGTAGAAGCTAGCATTACAGTGTGCCTGACTTCTGAAGAAATAAAGAGTAGGTACGTTAAGACGAGCTTTACTGGCTCATCACTTGTGTAACACGAGTAACACGACGCAATATTACAGTTGTTTCAATGTAATTTTACGTCTGATTGTGCATCATTGGCAAAATCGGAGTACTCTTCATTCAAGTTGCAATAAGGTTGCTAATGAGTTGCTATTAGAGGTCAAATAACTGAGAGACAACTATACACAAGTCTCAGTGGTCTTTAAATGTTCGCAGTTTGTAACAAGATGCTTAAAATTGAGCGACTTGCGAGGGGCATTAGCTTTTATAGTCGCTACTATACTACTTTAGGCGTCAGGGCCAAATACCCACTATTGTAATTTAATGCTCAATATCGAATTTGGAACTGATACACGGAAACGCTCTTGGTGGCTACGTGAGTACTCTCCTTAAGGAATTCATATCGAAGGAGTCGTGCGCACGTTGCACGCTATTGAGTCAAAATGCTTGCGTTCGGTATTAGTCTAGCTGAGTATATCGCCATGTCATTGTTGCACCGCGTGTGTGAACCGAGTCTATTTGGGGTGCTCGTTTATAGTTACATTTCGGAACACAAGCTACTTAATATGGAGAAGTTCGGGAGGTTTTAATCGAGCTGAAGTAACGAGGTTTTCAGCAGGCAAAGAGTAAATTAGATAGATATAATGAATGAAGGAAATCATTCCAGCAACAAAACTTTCCGACATAAAATATATAAAGAGAAGTTGTTTGTTTATGTATTTTATGTAATGTATTACTTGCTTGAATAGTAATATTCATAAAAACAGAAATATTCGTGTCTAGACAGTTCAGATTAGACAAAGAACTGCTCAAACTTACGCCAAACGTATTCATAAATTCACCCCGTATAAAATTGCTCATTTCACTTCCTGTACCGTTCGATTTATCTCTCTATTATGATATAGGGTCAAGCGATATATATCTCACGCCTACTAATGTCCCCGCTGGGCGCCAGCGGTAGTCCGTACTTTATTATTGCGTCAGGACGGCCGCCGGACAAATGATACATAGCCGCCATTTGTAAAGGCGACAAGTTGGCCAACTTGTTATTGGTGATCTACAAGTGTCTGTGGAAGGAAAAGTTATAGAATTAGATCTTCTAGGGGTATTACTTGATTTGGAATGTAATTAAAACTTGGGATTCTTGAGTTTTCAAAATAAAAGCATAATTTACTCACGACTACTATTGTCCCTGTTGGGCGCCAACGGTAGTTCATACTTTATTATTGCGTCAAGACGGCCGCGTGACAAATGATACATAGCCGCCATTTGTAAAGGCGACAAGTTGGCCAACTTGTTATTGGCGATCTACAAGTGTTTGTGGAAGGACAAATATAAGATAGATTTTTATCCTGTAAGACATTTTAAGGTTTTTTGGAAAATAATAAATATAATTTGCGAAGTGCAAGTAAGTACTTATTTCAGAGAGTGCTAAATGAGTGATAAATGTAAAAAAAATAATAATAGCACAGGCAGTACTAGCACACGGTAATTTCGATTAACCTTTAAAAAAAAAACTTTGATCACCATTGTTTCATTTTTTTTTTTGCTCTTAACTCTTTGCCTCTTGTTTTCTTTCTTTTCCTTCCTCCACCGGTTCCTCGGCTCATTGCCAAAGTGACTTAACTTAAAGACAATATAAATCCTCGAACTCGAAGTCCATGTGTCCCACACTGCGTGTAACACCACGACCGTTAGTACGGTCGTTGACTCCCAGTCTTACAATGCGGGACTGTGTACAACCTATTTCGTTCGATTGTGCCCTTCTTATCCGCATATACGTGTGCCGACTTCCGCCCTATTAGTGCTGGTGACTCGGCGTTTCGCTAATGGACGGGATTCCTTTAACTGGTCCACGTGTTTTTGTTGCGACAAAATCAATTAAGGCTGTAGTGTTTTTGTTTAATCAATTTCGCGTGTGGGTGTGTTGAATTAACGGTCCGACACGTTGGATTGACTGGCTGTGTGGTTTTGTTTCGTGGTAAATGAAGCAAAATGGCAAAAACTTGCTAACAAAAAAGGGGAAAAAAAAGTTTTGTTTATATATTAAACACACTAATTGACCCGACGTTACCCTGTCCAAATTTCAATAATTCATACAAAATTCCCATTGAAAATTTTTCCGGCACTTTTCAAATTTTTGTTTCCGTAAGAACCTGGACGAACCTGGAACATTACGAACATTTTAAATAATAAACAGCCAAATCGATCCAGCCGTTCTCAAGTTATGCGCTTACCAGCGAACATTATTTAATTTAGATTTGTTTAAAGTTATTAATATACTAAATCTAAAGGCCTGTTTCATCACCTTTTTTTTTGGGTGGGTAATCATCAAATAATTTTGATTAAGTTCCTATTAACCTACTTGGCAGATAATTTCATACAAATTCTGTTCCATTTTTGAATTTATTCGGTAAGTAGTGGCTATTCGGACATCGTGAAATAGGCCTTAAAAGTTTCGTGTCAACGACAAGTAAAATCGCCATACCACATCACCAGTCTTATAGAAAATGCGAAAAGCAAAGCACATTAAAGTTAAAAGACTTCTGAAAACTGTATTGTGTAACACGCGATGCGACCACTCGTTAACCGACCCAGTAATTATGATAATCGAGTTCGTTCGTTGCACTTACGACTCTATTCACTGAAACTTATTATAGCTTGCATTTTTCATCAAATACGTGAGTCATCGACCCCACTACTGATAGGGATGGCTTTATGATATCTAGTGGTTTGATGACTGTGTTAGTGTAGCAGTATCAAATAGCCAGTATCAAATAGCCAGTAACATCTGCCACCCGGACGTGACCTGCAGTGGCAATCAATCGAATGCGGACCCAAGTAGACCGCTGTAAGCACAATCTAGCCAAATGTGGGATAATAGATCCCACAGATACCCAGTGCGAATGCGGTGCTGCTGGCCAAACCATGTCCCATATACTGGAGTGTCACTGTGTCACAAGTGTCCATACACTTTCACTTCTGAATACCTAAAAAATGTCACTGATGTCGCGATTGACTTGGCCACCTACTGGGCCTTACTCGTTTAACATAATACATGGTTTACCATCTTCAACCAGTGCGTCCTACCCGTTATTATACGGTGCCGAAATGTGTACACTGACAGTCGGGCTAGTCCACAAATTCAAGTTTGCTCAGCGCGCTATGGAGCGGGCTAGACTCGATAAGAAAACGAAGTAACAATCTTCTTCTCTCTTATGATCATTTAATATAACAATTTGAATATTACATAGAGATGTAAAATTATTAGCCAGTCGGCCAGATCTTGGCGAGTCTGACGGCCAAGACTGCAAATACTGCCACTCGTGGAGGCCTTTTTAATGCTATGACAGACTTATGAAAAGATTTTAATCATTCAGCCTATTGTAGTCCCTAACTGGACGTAGTTCTCTCTTGAAAAGAAAGTTGTAATCTTCCTGCGAACACAGAAAAATGGCTGTAAGTTAGTAGCTTTCTCCACCAACTTTCACTCATCGTTCCCTCTGATTACTTGGCAAGACTTACCGTGTGCAGGTGACAGGGGAACCCTAACGTAATTCACTCCCCCTAACAACACAACTCGTGTCTACCATACATATCAATTACATCCAATCGTATTACAACTCAAACTCAGTACGAGTTCATTATAATGGTAACACTGCCTACTTCCCTGATTAATTATTGTGTCGTTTTTGTTACAGGTAAGCAATACCAATTTACGCTATGTACGACTACGGAACGGTAAATATTCGCCTCTCAATTATAGCTGTTCGCAACCTGTTTCGAATAAAAGGGAGGCATTACATTTCGAGATTGGGAAATTCCCAATTGGGACAGAAGGTTTATGGTGTAATTCAAGTAATAGAACAGCGGTGTTAAATATTCTCGTTTTTAGGGTTCTGTACTTCAAATGGAAAAAAACGGAACCCTTATAGGATCACTCTCTTGTCCGTCTGTCTGTCCGTGTGTCACCACCCATTTTCTCAGGAACGGGTGGACCTAGCAAGTTGAAATTTATACCAGATACTGAGGTCTATAGTCCCTATTTGGTGTATAAAAATCCTGAGTCAACACGATAAAAAGATATGGGCAAATTTATATTTTCGCGAAAACTTGTAAGTAACCTTAATTTTTAACTTATTTTATTTTTCGGCGTTTTCTCTTTACTTGTGCTGTAAGACCTTGCTTTTAACCACAATTGATAATTCTAGGTGCCAAAAAATCAAAAATAGTTTTTTTTTTTTTACCCTTAACGGGGAAGCTCTTGGCCTGCATCTCACCTGATGGTAAGTGATGATCAGGCCGAAGGTGGAAGCGAGCTTCACCCGGAATCCTCAACCACAGAGGAACTGGCTATCTTATCTCTAAACTGCCGAAACACAACAATGCTGTTAACATTGTTGTTATGGCAACAGACTTAGATAAGATGGTGGTAGCTAGCCAGGCGGACTTAGAACAAGCCCTACCACCAACCAAACCGAGCAGAAAATTTTGCTCCTACTGGGAATTAAACCCGGGACCTCTGGGTCTGAGACAGGTGGCTTAACCACTAGGCCACAGAGGCAGGTAAAAATTAAAGGGTGTCCCCGTACATACATAGTTGACGCCAATTAAGATAGTCCTCTGAGTTGTATGGGCGCTTATTAAATACAATTTAGAGGACTAGTTTCTGGGCACAGAACTATTTAGGTACCTATACGAATGAAGCCCCTTACGGAACCCTCGGTGCGCGAGTCCGACTCGCTCTTGACCGGCATTTTCCTTGAGGTATAAATAGCAACAGCTACTGGTAGTGATTAAGGCTGAAAACTGCCTAGATATTTGATACAGCGTAAGTAGATAGAAACATAAAGAGTTACGCAAAAGAAACCTACATCTGGGCGGTGCCTACACATAAACAACAAACACACAGAAATAGTATCAAACAAACTAGCTTATGTAACTCAATGACGGCCCCAAAGTCTGCAGTTTATGTAACCTGACTTCACAACAATAAC